>CM061920.1:2677709-2932315 GCA_031002005.1 Vandiemenella viatica
TAAAAGAAACACAAATAGTTGTAACATGAGAATTTCCTTCTTTCCAAACTATTATTTACTTTGTTCTGATACGAAATGTTGATAAATTCACAAATCTTCGATGCATATTCAGTGAGGTAACAAAAATATAACAGAAAAAAGGAACAAATCATGGATGATAATTTTTATCACCCTTAGGTTCTTAGAATTTTCCGAAAACCTTAAACACTTTAAGTAATTCCATGTGCAGTTTGAATTTTATGGATAGGAAGATGACATAAATGCGTATGTAGGACACATAAATTTAAGCTGAAAGTAAAATTGGAATTTGAAAAATCGTAGATAACTGAATTTTTAAAAAAAAAAAAAAAAAATGCATGGCTTTCCAACTAGCCGAAGATGATGAGAAATCGCTGCTGAGAATCTGAGGTCCCTGTAAGTTCTGCCAGTTGCTTGGAACCTTAAAGTACAGGTTAGTCTTTCATGAGGAGATATAGACTGGCGCAAGGGGTGGATCAAGGGGGGGGGGGCTATGGGTCTGAAGCCGCCCCCCCCCAAAAAAAATATCTAGGTCCACCTCCGACATTGTAATTTGGGACACTTTTTTTTTTTAGCTCTATGGAATTCGAGTGCCGAGGAAACTATAAATACTAACCTTTGCCCGACTCAAGTCCCCCCCCCCCCCAAACACAATTCCGCTCAAGCCCCTTCCAAACCAAAATCCTGGATCCGCCCCTGGACTGGCGCATAATAGTATCTTTTCTTTTAATCATCGGTGTCGGTAACTCTTCATAGGTTACTTCATCCATCCTAAGACAGCCACGCCAGTCTTCCGGATCTTCTCTCAAATCTTCAATTAAGTTGAAACGAGAATGTATGTTTCTCCATAAAAACCAATTTTTACTCCACTTACTCCTACGGCGTCGCTTATGTGTCTGTTGTTTCTTTGTAAGCAAACAATAAAATAATGATTCCATCAAAAAAACCTCTTCTGTTGGCTACATCGTCACAGACTCTCGATACAATCGGTTTGCACAAGCCTAGCTGTACGGTGTGGCCACTGTTCCATGTTCCGTCTTTTGGTACACTTTTTCACTGCACAGTTTACCTGCACATGCAAGACGGAGCGTGTAGCCGGGGCATAACAGACGAGTTACAAATAAGAGCATGTAAACAGAAGATGCCATGCAGCTTCACATTCACAGATTCAGGATATATGAACGAGAAGGAAACAGTATAGCTGAAATGAGTGTGACAAAACTGGCAAATCTGAAGCTAGTAATTAGAAGATAAATAATGCAACAATTTTTTAAGACCTTGAATGAAAAAATAAAATTTGCACCAAAAAAGAACTTCGAAAATGAATGAAACTCTTATGTTTCAAAACTACTAGACCGTAAATATTTCAACTGGAGACAATCGTGTGTTTATACTTAATCCTAAAATTTCTAACGCCGTTTCTCAAGGCGAAAAGAAATTCTAAATTATTTCTTCCCCGTAGAAATTCGTAATGTTATGGAATGCCACAGATATGACTTTCACATAAGTTCTGCAAAAAGAGGCAATACCGGATCTGAGGGGATGCAGGGGGGGGGAGGTTAAACCGTGGCTGTTGCCCTGGGCGGAAACTTCAGGGTGGTGGCAAATTTATCTTTGAGGTGGCGGCAATCTCAAGTTTTTTCCCCGACTCAGAAAATTCATATATCCACCACTGCAAGTTTTTTTATGAAACATAACCAGTACTCAAGCAACGTACCTTTCTATCAAAATTGCAGTTAAAGTTATGTACCAGAATGTCAGAAGTTATCATCATGGATAGAAAATGCTGTAATGTTCTGACAATACATCGTTCTATTTTGTCAAAAAATACTTTATCACACTGGTGAACTAAAAAGCATTAATTTTTTTTAACTCAAAGGTTGGTTGGATTCTCCAAAAGGGGATGTACTAAGTCAGTATGTCAGATGAAGAATGGCCAATTCATTTTTTTCTGCAACACACATTTTAAAATGGGATCCAAAACATGCTGAAAAAATTACTAATTATTATCTATACTAATATCATAAATGCGAAAGTAAATCTGTATGCCTGTTTGTTACGTTTTCACAGCTAAATGGCTAAACAGATCTTGATGACATTTGACAAGGAATTACTATGTGCCATTAGCAAGGATAGAGCATACTTTTTTCAATATAAATGGCATATTTTGTATCAAATTTTGAAAACTAACTAAACAGTGACATTACAGGCGGATAACATGTGTAAGTCTTTGTAATGCTGTGCCAGAGAGCAGCCTGGTGGCTCAGTGGTTAATGCGGTTGCATCCGAAAGTTCGGGGTCCAGTCATGGGTTCAAATGCCAATGGGGCCATGGATTTTTAAGAATTGTGTTTATTGTATGAGCTATGCCAGGACATCCCTTTGTTCAGATTTAATGTAAAATATTTGGGCCAGCCACAACAGAGGCGGAATGTGCAGCCACTAAAAATTCTGTCATGCAGGCGGCCGAACATTCAGTCAGGGCCTCCCATCCAACGATGTCATATGCCTTTACTTATTATGTTATATCAGTCACAAGGCTTTGTTTCTCTCACAGCCAGTTTCGTGTATGATTTGTTGTTAAATTCCATGTAAAGACACATAATCTTCTATCAGTGAAGGAAACAAGCAGTTACTAACAGGTTTATTGTTAAAATTGGTTTGCTTGCGTGGTAAACGGTGAAAGGTGTGTCTTGTGGAAATTATATTGCATAATAAGGAAAGGTATTTATAGGTTAAGTCACAACTCGCTTCAAGGGCACATAGTTTGTTTTGTTTAAAATCTCAATGAGCATGAAGTGTGGTGGCTGTCGCAGGGTTGTAAAGCAGGGAAACAGCTGTAATGATTGTGGAGTTCGTTTTCATCCGAAATGTGGCTACATGGAAGCGGAAAATGCACTTTACTCTCCTTGGAGTTGTTTGACTTGCAAAAGTAGCAAGGAAAAGAGGGAACTAGAAAGTAGGATCTCTTGTCTCGAATCCACAGTGGCTGAATTAACAAAAGAGCTCAATGTTTTGAAGGCTGAAAAAGCTACATTAAATGTTAAGGAATTCCAGTGGATTGCAGCCAAAACTGGAATGAAACAACAGGACCTGCATTCTACAAATTTTCAGTTGGAAAGTTTCCAATACTTTTGGGGTGTTGGAGAATCTAACTGAGGATGTATCAAGATACCACAGCAGGGCTGTCTCATTGCAACAAAGCTGTAAAAAAGCACACATTGTGCAAAGCTCGAAAAAAGAAATCCAAGAAGGTGTTATTGCTTGGAAGTAGTCACGGTAGGGGGTTAAGTGCAATGCTACAGTCAAGCCTGGGCTCTGATGTTGAGGTGTGTAGTATATTTAAGCCTAATGCAGAACTTGGCAATGTTGTGGGAAATTTCAAGCGTGGGGAAAGATCTTACTAAAGAGGATCATATAATTATAGTTGGGGGTCCTGGAAACAGTCTGTCCAGAAATCTCAATTATTGTGTTGAAACAGACATTGACAACATTGCTAAAAACACCACTCACACCAATGTTGGTTTTGTTGACCTGTTCAGGCGTTATGATCAACCCTGGATGCGTGGTCATGTACAGCGTACACAGGCAGATCTGAAGCGTGCATTGTGTCAGGCTGACCGAACACACATTGGTTTGATAGATGTTTCTGGCATAACACGGAGTGACCATACCTCCCATGGACTCCACCTGAATGTTCGGGGCAAGCAGAAGCTAACGCAACTGATTGCCAATAACATCAGGAGAGGCAGGTTGGATGTGAACCCCATCCCAGTGGTAATTGGTGGTAGGACTCAGTCTTTTTTAGGCCAAATGTCAAGAGTAGGAAGAGTTATTTAAGAAATGTACATAATGGTATTACAGTAAAAATAAAGAATGTCAGTCTAAAATAGCTTTGTTCCATCAGAACATTAGGGGTATCTCAAGCAAACTTGATGAGTTCATAATATCTATAGAAGAAACCCAAAAATCATTGAATCTTAACATAAATATCGTATGTCTGACAGAACATCATCTGAAGAATTCTGAAATAGGTCTCCTCCCTTTTATTGGATATAGATTAGCTTCTTGTTATTGCAGGTCAGAGATGAGAATGGGTGGTGCAGCAATATATGTAAGCGAAAATACCGAGACAAATCGTTAGATGTAAGTAAATACTGTATAGAAAAAGATTTTGAATGTTGTGCAATACAGTTAGAATTAGAAAACAAATATCTTATAGTGCTGACAGTTTATAGGGCTCCCACAGGAGACTTCAGTAAATTTTGTAATAAACTTGAGGCGGTTCTAATAAACTTATCACGTACTAAAAGGGAAATTATCCTCTGTGGAGACTTCAACATAAATTTTGCTGTAGAATGTAACCAGACAGATTATCTTCTAGGAATGCTTAGATCATTCAATCTCTATCAAACTGTAAATTTCCCAACTAGAACACAAAAAGATAGTAGTACCATTATTGATAACATTTTTGTAGAGCACAATAAATTAGAAATATATGAAACAGTTCCAATGGAAAATGGTTTGTCAGACCATAATGCTCAAATAAATATTTTGGATGTTGTGGGAAATGAATGTAACAAAAAGAAAGGATTTGTCAGAGTTAGGCCATTAAAGAACAATTCAATAAAATATTAAATGATGAACTTCTCAATGAGGACTGGAGCACTGTTATAAATTAAAAGGGGTAAACAATAAATTCAATTACTTTCACCAAAGGTTTTCAGAAATTTACAAAAGGTGTCTCCCTACAAAACTAGTTCCAATTGGTCAAAAACGAGTAAACAAAAATTGGGTTACAGTTGGTATTAAAACATCTTGCAGACATAAAAGGGAATTGTATGTAAAAGTTAGGAATACTGATAATATGCTTCTCAGACAACATTACAAAACTTACTGTAGAATTTTAACCAAAGTAATAAAAGAAGCTAAACGTTTTGGCCATAAACGATGAGATTAGTAGTTCAGATAATAAGATAAAAAGTGTTTGGAACATTATTAAAAGAGAAACAACTGTATCATCCCTTGAACATAAACCTATATCTATAAGCATTAATGATAAGCTTGTAACTGACCCCTCTTATGTAGAAATGCTTTCAATAACTACTTCTAACAGTTGCTGAAAAAATAAAAGGAAAATATATTGGGAATATGGATGCTATAGCAATACTTAAATCCTTGTCACCAAAAACAGCACCTATGTCTATATTTCCCACCAGTCAAAATGAAATTGAAAAAATTATTAAATCCCTCAAAAATAAAAAGTCATTTGGTTATGATGAGGTTTCAACCCATGTAGTGAAACAATGTAACACCAGCATTAGTAGAGTTATTAGTCATATTGTAATAGTTCTTTTGAAGAAGGTATCTTCCCTGACTCACTCAAGAAGTCAATAATCAAACCGCTTTATAAAAAGGGTGATACCTCAAAAATTGAGAATACAGACCCATTTCACTTCTACCAGCATTTTCAAAAATCTTTGAAAAAGCAATGTACAGAAGGGTGTATGCACATTTACAAAAAAATGACCTACTCAGTAAAGTACAGTTTGGTTTTAGACAAGGCGTTTCAACAGATTCAGCAATTTTTGCTTTTGTAAACAACATACTGGAATCAATGCATAAAAAATTAAATTCCCTAGGTATATTCTGTGATCTTGCTAAGGCTTTTGACTGTGTTGATCATGAAATTCTAACTAGGTAAATTAGACCACTATGGAGTTAGTGGTAAGCCAGGACATTGGTTTAAATCATACCTGGAAAATAGAAAGCAATGTGTATCACTGAAAGATGTTAATACAGGAGATGTTATAAACTCAGAATGGGTATAGTTAAATGTGGTGTGCCTCAGGGTTCAATTCTTGGTCCTCTGCTGTTCTTAATCTATATAAATGATCTCCCACATATACTAGGTGATAATGAACACATGGTGCTTGTTAAGGTTCTTTGGTGGGTTTAATTACTGCATTAATTAATTAATAAAGTCCACCAAAAACAAGGTTATGTTGAGATGTTCGTTTATTTTGAACAAATCAAAACAAGTCTGCGACATTCACAAGCATAGTTGTTACAATCCAAAGATGCAATACTGACTTACTGAATACTTGCATGAATGTCTCTGTAACACTGAATAATACTTAATGCAAACTAAACTCTCTGTCCAGGCGATCTGTTTATATAGAGTCTATCGAAATTACGAGAATTCTTCAAAGGCATCCGCCCGATATTTCTCGATCATTAACAATCACTCAAACAATCAAACATATTAAAAACAATCGGAATTGATACAAAATTAATTAATAACATTACAAAATGATTAGAAATGGTAATTAGAGATACTTAAATACAAAATTATTTACAGAAATCCTTTCAAATGGTGGAAAATTGTCCTGTAGACATCGTAAATTACAGTAATACATGGAATTACAAACTTTTAATAAATTCTCTTGCATCATTCGGTTCTTAAACATATTAAATGGTCTTTAAATAATTTTCTTACCTAAAACAAAGTCTATATACACTTATTTACAAGAATTTACAAAATAAACATATCAAATCACTTTCAAGCAAACTTTGGCTCACTACAAATATTTCACACAGTAATTATTCAAAATCAGGTATTAGGGCTGTTACAACCCCTCCCCAGGATTCACTTAATTTTACACAGATAAAATTGATTGAATCCGTCACGAATCTAAGCAGGTTGAATGCAGACAGACACGAACAGATTACAATCAATCAACCATAATGACTTTTACAATGAACAAATACAATTCTTCATACAACATCTGCACATAGTCCATGACACTGATTTTGTTTACAATAATTGTCTTTTCTCAGTCCAATCATTTTATCATTTACTGTTTTACACAACAAACGTTCAATGCCATCACCTTAAGTTACAATTATTTTTCACTCCAAATTACACACTTGATGTCTGTGTTAATTACACCAGTCTGTTTACATTTTACAGCTGATAATTTGTCAAAATGTAGAAAGTCACAACATCATGAAAATACCAAAAGTTCTACACAAAACTGTCACAAATTGCTTTATACATTGAAATGCTTACATCTGCATCTGAACTTAAGTACTCACACAAACTATTTACATGCATCAATTCACAAAACTTATTTACAAAATTAGATATTTACATGTAGGGAACCCCTCCCCAAACCATGCATTTCAATTAATTCTCATAAGTGGGTTTCAGGATTTCCCTGGAAACCCAGAACCATGTAAGTTACTTTTTCCTAACCTTCCAGTTTTCTTCAACTTTTGTATACACATTTAATATTACATTTCTATTTTCACAAAGCTTCATTATATACATACAGAAACACAAACTTCCAATCATCTCAGACAACAGACTTTGGTACAACCACGCAACAGCTGAGACATACAATGGTTCTGTTTTAGCAAATTGATTGTCACTTAAAAGCAATGCTGTTGACTCAACTGGTAATACAAATTTATTATTCTCACACTACAGTTTAGTCCATCATTACTACTTAAACTTACCAACTTATCTGAATCAGTACCTAAAACTGTTTTAACATCTGGCTTACTGACTTCATCCACCAAATAATTATTTTTCTCAGCAACTACTACTTCACTATCAGCTTCCACATCAAAGAGAGTACAAAACATAGTGTCATCTAAGTCACATTCTGTACAATTTTCCAGAATTAAGAAACTGGTTCAGATAAATCCTTACTCCCACCCATTTCTTCAATGATCATCATCTACACCAAATAAAGAGCTAAATAACGTATCAGCTAGGTCAAAATTAGGACATTTTTCAACTTAGGGATTGGTACATAAGGCTTTTCAACCTCTCTCTTCAGAAGACAAATACTTTGACTTACAATTCTCCTCCTCATCTGGGTCTCCTATCCACACCACTGTATCACCTTCATCTTCAAGATATTTGAGAAACTCCTCGATTTCAGCACTTCTACAAACTTCATTACCACCTATCCTAGCACACATAGTCCCAACTATGCCATTCTGGACCTTACAAGTTTCTGATAGCCACACTGTAGTATGCACTATAAATTCTGCACCCCTTTTTGTAATTAAGCAGTGACCATTTCGAAAATCTTCTACATGAAAATTATTACTTTCGCACACTGATTCTAGTGATAAGGTACTATGGTGGTCCCCTTCCCGCTTTATCTTATTATCAACCTTTACTCATCAACATCATTAATTACATCTATCATAACCTTATCCTGAAATTCACTTGCTGCTACCCCCACCTCTTCCAATAAATCTTCTCGGGGATTATTCATAAAAATGGAATTAACGCTATAGCAGTTGGTACCTGGACCCACTTCTTGTCCACCACTGCGGGGCCCATAACAGGGGTGGTCTTTAGTTTGCCTGCCCCCCATGCTGCCTTTCCCTTTCAGATTGAGGGTTCTGTTCTCTCACTTCCCCATTATCATTCCTTCTTGCATAATTATACGATCCCGTCCCCTCGATCTACCATCCCTTGACCCATTACCCCTTCTAGGGGGACTCCTGCTGCCCTCCTATGGTGTTGATGGTGGTAATGTTGTTCATTGAATGACTCCTGGGCATCCAAGCGTCTCAACAATTCTGAAACTCTATCCACATTTACTACATCCAAAGTGGCAATTAAATTTCTTGTTTGCTGGGGTAACCTAGCTCCTATCAAATCAATGAATTCTTCCTCTCCATAAGGATGGTCTAAATACTTACAACGGATCCAACATTTATGAAAAAAATCATGTTGAGTTTCCCTACCAGGTTTATACGGCCTACCAGTCATCAACTCCCTCTTTTCTTGAATTTGCCTGCTTGTCGACCAAAAATGTTTCAAAAAGTTTTCTTTAAACAGCTTGTAGTCAGTCACTTCCCTAGCTTGTCTATCACCCCATGCCCTAGCATAAGATTTTAGATGTTTACCCACAAGTGCAATTTTCTTACTATCGGGTAACAAATTAAAGTAGTCTGACCTTTCAAAATTATCTATAAATTCAATAGGGTGAAGCCTCCCACTATCATCATAGAATTCAAATTCTTCTTTTACATCGGCACTGAAATTTGGATTACCTGTTAAGGGAACCTGACTTAACTGAATCTGTAACCCAGTAACCTTTTTTTCTAACAGATTTACATTACTTTCTAATCCATGCGCTAATTGTTCCTGCTGCTGCACCAATGTATTAATATTTAATCCCACCTCTTGTCTCAACTCATTGACCCTTTGAGCAGCTTTACTATCACTGGCTTGGAATAAAGCAACATATTCCTGCTTCATCTTATCACAATTTTCACTGACTTCTTTATGAATCAAATTTACACATTCAGTCTTATTCTGTTCACAAATTTCTGTAACTTTTTCAAATTTCTCCTGACATTCAGTTACTACCTTCCCCAATTTAGAATCTAAATTGTTAATATCCTCCTTGAATTGAGAGCTAAAACCCTGAAATTGCTCTGCGATTTTAACATCAAAACATTTAGTCAAATCAGAGAATGTTTTATCATTGCTTTGTTGCAGTTGAGAAAACTTGTCATTGATTTCAGCAAATTTTCTGTCATTATCATTCCTTAACTCACTTCTAAATTCAAAAAATTGAGAATTGATCTCAGAAAATTTACCATCAAGATTTAACTCAGTTTTAAATTCAGAAAATTTGCTGTCAAGATTTAACTCAGTTTTAAATTCAGAAAATTTGTTATCGAATTTACCATTGATTTCTGCAAACTGAGAATTAATTTCAGAAAATTTGCTATCGAATTTGGAAAACTTATTATCAAATTTGCCATCAAGTTCAGAAAATTTGTTGTCAAATTCGGAAAACTTTGCATTAAAACTGGCTACAAAAGACTCTAGGAAAGCTTGCAGGTTCTGATTATCAGCCATTTTTAGTAATTAGCAAAATCAACATAAAAAACAAAATTAAGAAAAATTAAAATCTTTCCAATCTGCCACACAATCGCATGCAAAATAAATCACTTGAATATTCAATGCAGTACTTACAATTCTTCCTCAATTTTGTATCACATTAAATTTCACTTAGAAGCACTGATTTAACCATTAAACACCACACTGACTTCAAACACTTAACCACACTTTTCACAATTCACTGTAGGAAGACGATTCTGAGGCCGAAGGAAATCCACTCGACGTCGGAAGATTACAGCCGATTGCCGATGAAAAATCTCCGCCTTAGGCCGTAAAATCCGTGTCGTCGCCGGTCGAAATTTCCTCGCAATTTTCTGCAGATTCTTTTTAGAAGATAAACATCCCACAGATGTTTAAGAACTTCTCGTCATGTCAACGGTCGCCATGTTAAGGTTCTTTGGTGGGTTTAATTACTGCATTAATTAATTAATAAAGTCCACCAAAAACAAGGTTATGTTGAGATGTTCGTTTATTTTGAACAAATCAAAACAAGTCTGCGACATTCACAAGCATAGTTGTTACAATCCAAAGATGCAATACTGACTTACTGAATACTTGCATGAATGTCTCTGTAACACTGAATGAATACTTAATGCAAACTAAACTCTCTGTCCAGGCGATCTGTTTATATAGAGTCTATCGAAATTACGAGAATTCTTCAAAGGCATCCGCCCGATATTTCTCGATCATTAACAATCACTCAAACAATCAAACATATTAAAAACAATCGGAATTGATACAAAATTAATTAATAACATTACAAAATGATTAGAAATGGTAATTAGAGATACTTAAATACAAAATTATTTACAGAAATCCTTTCAAATGGTGGAAAATTGTCCTGTAGACATCGTAAATTACAGTAATACATGGAATTACAAACTTTTAATAAATTCTCTTGCATCATTCGGTTCTTAAACATATTAAATGGTCTTTAAATAATTTTCTTACCTAAAACAAAGTCTATATACACTTATTTACAAGAAATTACAAAAAACATATCAAATCACTTTCAACCAAACTTTAGCTCATTACAAATATTTCACACAGTCCAATACTATCCAAAATACAGGTATTAGGGCTGTTACAAAGTGATTATCAAGAACTGGTTATGAAAGGTTGCACCTTGTTGATCTGTTGTTAGCATTCGACCACTATTGCTTAGACTTAATGAACTATGGCACTTTTCGACACTGACAACGACGAAAACATTTTGTAACTGCCTCTCAGACGACACACATCGTGCTAGAGCTAGAGCTAGTTAAACAAGAGCTGTCAACAGATCAGCTATTCAGATAACTAAGGAACTAATTTATTTGATAATTACAGAAATCTATTTGATAATTACAGAAATGTATTTGAATTTTGGAGACAGTAGTCGTATTATTTATGCTGTATTTTATAAAAGCGCCAAAAAGTTTAGCGCCGGCCTTGAAAGTGGCACTTAACATTACAGCAATTCAGAGGAAAAATTACAAGTTAGTATTGTTATTATTTATAAAGAAATATACGATTAAAATTAAAATAATTTTTAAAATATAGTTACCTTATAACAATCAAACTAAAAGTATAGTAATATTTCCGAAAATGATCTTTTTAATGAAGTATAATTATTAAAAACATATGTTGACAAGGAAAAGGTTAAATCTAGGTCTTCAGCAAAAGTTGCAATAGAGAACAAATGGTTAGAAATATTTCATCATTTTGAAATAAACCATGTTCCATACAATAATGCAATCGCGCTGTCCTTATCAGGAGCTAATGCTGCGACAGAACGCGTTTTTCTACGGTAAATAAAGTGTGGACATCAGAAAAATCACAATTAAGTGCTGAGACTTTGGAAGCCATATTATGTGTGAAAACTAATTAACAAAGTCTTGTGAAAAATTTCATGAGTTACACAATGACAGCAACCTACTGAAAAAAATCACTCAAATGAGAAATATTCCAAAGAATAAAATAATACGATACATACATTTTTAATGGATTATATTGTAAATTGTACTTATGTTGAAATACAAAAAAAAACAATACTACTTTTTTTTCGTTCTATAAAATTTTTTGTTGCTTCGTATAGACCAACATTTTAATTAAGACCCCCCCTCCCCCGTCAGTGGTGTCCAGTTTTACCAATGTTAAAATCTGGTCACTTTGGCCCCAAGTTCCGCCAGGTACAATCTGCTAATCTGGCGTTCATCAGAGAAACTGAGTGCTAGTTGTAAGTTTACATACCGGGTGCTTGTATTTAAATTTTCCGTACTTAACACGTTATAACACGGAAACTAATTACCATACGAGTGCCAACTTGGTAGCATTGATGTCCAGAGTATGGGGTGCTTGATTTTCACGCGTCACAGCGCCACCGTCCAGTTCCAACTACGGCCACCAGGTGCTGCGATCATCAACTGCTTCTCCGAACACATTTGGAAACAATCGAATTATGCAGCCTATCGTTTCCGAATGCTTGGTCGGCACGATCACCTGACCTCACTCCCTGTGGGGCTACCTGAAGGACAGGGTTTACCAGGGGAACATTCACACATGTGCTGATCTGAAGCGCAGCATATCAAGAGAGGTAACCAGCATACCTACGGACATGCTTCGTTCTGCTGTGCAGAATGCAATCCTGCGCTTTCAGACTCTTCTGGACACTGATGGTCGCCATATCGGGCCCCTTTGTAGCAGTAATATAGTATCGCTATGTAATGGTATGATGCATCATAGCAGCACATTAAAAGTGTTTCAATTTAATTGATTCAGCATTATTTCTCTTCCCCATGTCCTTGACATTAATGTTTGGTTCTCGTACGGTAATTAGTTTCCGCGTTATAACGTGTTAAATAGAGAAAGTTTAATTATAAGCACCCGGTACTTATGGTATAACTGTGTGGTGTTTCACTGGCTGAAAGTTCGGAATGACTATTGTAAGTGTATTAAAATCAGAACGGCGTATGTAACATTAATTAAATATTGTGTAAGGCATGGTACCATAAACGTTACTGGCAGCTATAGTGCGCAGTGGGGTAAATCACTAATTATGATAACCTGGTCACAGTATTATACGTATGCCTCGATTATAACAAAAACACGACGTAAAGATGTAAAATTTTACGTTTTAAAGTTAATTTAAACTTTGGCCCAAGAACGGTCGGAGCTGAAATTCCGTTTTGTGTGACGTCATTTGTCAGTAAACGTAATTATTTAACGACCAAGGAGTTCGGTAACTTCCTTGACGAAACGAGTTCTACACTTTAGGGCCTCAATGTGTACGCACACCAGTTAAAACACCAAACTAGTTGTTTGTTTATGCTGGATGCAAGGACTGCGCACACTCGGCCTGAAACCAGCAAGGGGCGCCTCGGCATCTCTCTCTACACAGAGTTCAGGCCCTCGAAGACAGCTTCTACCTCATATTTCGTCCTCTTTGATAATTCTGTATATAACAATTTTCTAAGTTTCTGTTGATAAATAAGTAATAGATTGACGTTACAAGTGTGTGTGTGTGTTTTTTCTTTTTCTTTTGCTCATGGCTTTTCGCCTCGTACATTGCTCCATAATCAGACGCCGTGAATATCGTCCAGCCATACACAGAGACAATAATCCCGCAACCACAGATACATCGCATCGTGTTCTACTATATGACAAAATTTTGTTTCGATAAAAGTCTCACCGTATTCGAGATAACGATGTTTTTTAATTTTTTTTTTTATGTCGAAACATGTGACTTTGTTCTTATGGCCACCAAGATCGCCGGACCTGAATCCCTTGGATTGTTTCTATTGGTGCTGCGTAAAAGAGTTACTTTACGCGACGGAGCTATCTTCGATTACGCAGCTGCCCGAGAAAATAAAAACAGCTGAGCAACACAACAACCGCAGTAAAAAGATCACGTGCCATAAGAGCAAATGACGGCCATTTGGAACTTCTTTTTTTTTTTGTTGTCGTCAGTCTTTCGGCTGGTTTGATGCAATCCTCCATCCTTTCCTATCCTGTGCTAACCTCTCCATTTCTACTTACCCCTTACAGCCCACGTCCTCAATTATCTGTTTCATATATTCTAATCTCTGTCTTCCTCTACAGTTCTTACCTTCGACTGTTCCCTCCACTAACAAATTAACCAATCGAGAATGTCTCAAAATATGACCTACCAGCCTGTCTCTTCTTTCTGTAAGCTTCTTGCACAAAGTTCTTTTCTCACCCATAATTTCCAAAACTCGTTCATTTCTTACTTTGTCTGTCCACTTAATTTTCAGCATTCTTCTGTAGCACCACATTTCAAATGCTTCAATTTTCTTTCTTTCCGGTATTCCTAAAGTCCATGTTTTGGTACCATAAAGTGCTGTGCTCCACACAAACAATTTTAAAATAGTTCTTTCTAATTCCTAGATCAATATTTGAAAGTAAAAGGTTTCTCTTTTTCATGAAGACTCTTTTTGCTAGTGATATTCTGCTTTTAACAATTTTTATAATTAACGAAATAAAAAATATTACTTGCATTTATTTTATTATTTGTATGCACACGATAGCAAAAACCTTTTTTCAAAAAAAAGATTATCATCATTTTTTATTACATGTTTAAAATGCACAATGGTGTCTTTAGTAGACTGAACTACCATAAAACAATCATTTCAAAAGAAGTATAAAATAATTACACAATTTAAGATTTTATAATGAGGTTTTTTAACATTTTAAGAAAAAAAGAACATTGTTTTAGATTACTTAAATATCTCTGAATAAGGGTTTGAAAGGTCTTAATTTGTACTAATCGCGTGGAATAAACTTACTTATTTATCAACAGAAATAAATATATACATACATATAGCTTATTAACAGTGTCCCAAATTCATTCCTTAAATGAGCAGTTTTCCAAATTACATTTAAAGTTAATACATTTTTAAATATCATTAAATGAATAAACTTCTAGCGGCTCAGTGGTTAAGGTGTCTGACTGCCAAACTAAAGGTCCCCGGTTCTAATCTATGTCTCGGCAGGGATTTTCATAGACCCTTAACCCGACTTTCACCTCTGGCACAGCTTGTTGTGTTATGTGAAGCACCCCAGGACGATTCCGTGGTTCGGAGTCCACATTAAACTGCAGGTCCCCTCAGG
Source organism: Vandiemenella viatica (assembly GCA_031002005.1). Taxonomy (NCBI): domain Eukaryota; kingdom Metazoa; phylum Arthropoda; class Insecta; order Orthoptera; family Morabidae; genus Vandiemenella; species Vandiemenella viatica. The sequence continues at coordinate 2,692,776 of CM061920.1, forward strand.
GCTAGTGATGTTCCGATACCATCAAAGTATCGATACCTACTTAAATGAGTAGTACTCAAATTGTCTTACGATACTTACTCATATGAGTACTGCAAAAGTATCGATACTTACTCGTATCGATACTATTTTTGAAATTAATGCCGAAATATAAAAATATACGTGACATGTTGCTAAATTATTTGTCTAATTTGCCTAGTGTAATAAAATCAAATAACACTTAGTAAACATTTTTATTTATTTATTATGGTTTTAACACTTTTAAACAATAAAAGTCGCCTTTGGAAGGTTTCCCAAAAAAAGCAATTTTGGAGACAGCTTGTGTATTTTGTTTGTCATTGTTTCACCCGCATTAGAAAACACATTCACTCAATATTGACGTTGCTACTACAATACGATAGTGTTGTGCGTATTTATACAGACAAGGAAAAATAAGTTTCATTTCTTTCAATTCTGTAAATGGATTGCTTTTTAGAGACATTACAGTGTTTGACAAGTAGAGAGAGACTTTGTCACTACCGTGCGTTTTCTTTTTCTTTTTGGCGTTTCCAGAAGTGATATTCCTGTGAAACGCAAGCTGAAGCAGCTTCTTCAGAGTCACATGGACTATTTAGTTGCTTACGAACCATACCTTTTAGTTTTTGTGGGGAGCTGCGCGGAAGCGATCATTGGCCAGGTATAGCGAAATTCGCGCCAAGTGCAACTTTATTACAATGAAATAGCGACCTAAAACAAACTCTTTGAGATTAGATTGCCTATTCTAAGACTGATTTTGTTTGATTTTAAATACTACGTACTTGACGTCAGCGGGAAATTAGTTTCGCAGGCGCGACTGAGTGGCGCAGCAGGGATGATGCATTTAGAATTTAACACTGGGTGCGTTTCGATACTTTGGATTCGATACAAGTATTTTTCTTCCGATACCGAGTAAGTATCGAATGAATTAATTCGAATACGAAAAGTACTCGGTATCGAAACAAAGTATCGAATACTTACTCGTATTTACTTGAATCGGATCGTCACTACTCAGGGCCGACGACACTTCTTCTAACACTGGTGTGAATACACATCCACAGCCAAAGCAAACGCTTAACATTGTCCCAGTTGGCCCAAACGAACAATCGTGCAGATAAACTTGACGTCCGGTATCCTTGCAAGTGATTCCACGATTGACAGTTGAAATTCAATTGCTTTGAATAAATAAAATTGATTTTCGATATTCTCGCAAATTACCCAGTTTAGCCTCTACTTGTTGGGTCGAAATGTAAAGGAAAAAGTAAACAGGTTCAAATGCTTATAATACATTATGCATCCATCTGCCGAAAAGAAAATTATTTAGCATCAAACGGATTACATAGATTTATCTTTGCACTGTTCTTTTCCCTGTGCTTTCCTTAACGGTTCACTGTGAGACCAGTGGTATCCAGCCAACGGATTTTTATAAGGCGTCACTTCTGCCGAAATGTAACCATTTTTCCACTATTTCTGAGAATACAACGAAATTTTCCCGAATTTTTTTCCCGATTTTACATTTTAAGGTTGGCAACACATTTTGTTTATGTTTTACTAGGAATTATTCGATCGAGGTAGTTAGCTATCTTTTGCAGAATGTTCCGTATATATTTTGGGGGACTACCCCTGTACGTTTGTGCCCCACATTATCGACGTTGTTAGGGGATTCCCGAGCTAGTTCGCTTTTCTATATTCTGTTGGTAACCATTACCATAAACACATATTGTTAACAAAATGCACATACATGTTATTAAAGACAATGTGACGGGCGGTGCAGTAAGAAAGAGGCAATGCGCCGTGTTTGGTGAATTATTTGCATTCAACGCGTGTCGAGATATTCCTACAGCCGACAACCCCTCTCAGGTCAACCACACGAAGCTAAAGGAATAAATCTTCCAAGAGTTAATATCTTTCTGTTAAATAACTTAATAAACGAATTGAAAATTACTTAGTCTGTTATTTTTGTTATTTTGATTATGTTTTATTAGTATTGATATGAAATTTTGATTTTAAATTTTAGAATATATCCTGTAATTTCACTATAATTTTAGAAAGATAAAGTTTAAAATAATATAATGTAGTAATGTAATGAAGTTTTAAATAAATTTAAATAACTTATATTTCATACTTAAAAAAATACCCTCCCTGCCATCTTGTGACTTCAACTGATACTACACGAAGCTAAAAAGGTAATATGAAAATCTAGCGCATCTTTGAATGCAAGTTGGAACCAAAGTTTTCTTTCCAACTTTTGATGATTAATTTGTCGTCCAGTTGCGGCAGCAGATTGCCAATCAGTTTGTTGCACAGTTTGACGTCAAACTGGTAGCAAGTCTCCAAGTTCCAAGTCCGGTAGTAAGACTGGTGTGAAACTGATAGCAATTCTTCTACAGCACAACTTGCCCAGCAAAATGTGGTTATTTGTATTGTATTTTATTCCTATATCGATACTAGCGACACTAGCGGACAGATCCACCGATTTCACATTTTGACGTTCGAGGCCAGTGTCCGGTATTATCCGACCGCCAGATGGCAGGTGTGGCGTTCCTCCCTTCCACTACGGTCGGCAGTCGCGTCACCTGTGGTCTGTTGTGCACTTGACTCGCCCCCTCAGCGAGTGTGCAGCCCTGTACACACAGTCACACGCAGTAAACTCCACCGGCCGCTCGTCTGAACTCTCACCTTGACCGCGACCTTCGTCTTTCGGAAAAGCAGGGCCGAATGCGCCGGCAGCTGTCTCTCGCTCCGCAACACATTACATTCAATACACACTCACACATATATTTTTTTGTTCTTGTCCTATACATCACCGATCTTGAACCTGGTGGTCTACCGGCGTAACACTATTATTAATGTGGTTGATAAATGTTAAGAGTCTGGTTTAGCTTCCAAGTCCGTACAAAACCGCGGGTTCAACGCACAGTTCTGGGAATTTATTTCTTCGAACTTACTATGAAAGTGACAGAGAATATAGCGGAAACATCTACAGAGAATATAAATAGTTTGCAAGCTACTCGAAAACAAGGGCTGAGCCCAGTGCCCCGGCACTGCATTTACTCGCAGTTGTTTGACTGAACAGAATTGTTATTAAGTAACGCTCGTAACCTTACATAAGTCGACCGAGATGGGAGGAGGCCAATATTGGCCTCCTACCTATCATTCGGGAGGACCGGGGTTAAACTCGGTTCGGCCATCCTGTCTGAGGTTTTCCGTGGTTTCCCTCAGACACTTAGGCGAATGCTGGGATGGTTCCCTACAAGGCCACGGCCGACCTTCCATCCCCCTTCCCTCCCCGTAGTAGTAGATTGGCTGAAAAGAATCCCCTATGACTCTCCAGCAGCCCGCCTCCCAGCCTTCAGCTGGGAGGAATGAAATGTAAAAAAAAAAAAAAACCTTACATAAGATGTAATGTGGCACACATATCTCACTTTACTGAAACAGCAATATCTCAGGACGACGAGTGCAAGGAAACATCAACATCGACAAAAAGCTAGTAAAAATAACGTCCACACAAACGAAACATATACTTTTCCTTTAGCGTACAGTGAATTCGTTTCTCTACAGTTGATTTTGTGGGATACCTCAAACGGGTGTGACCCACAAAATCAGCTCTTGCCGAACACCAGATGGAGGAAGATCATGAAATATTGTGGGACAATACAAGAGTACTAGCTAAAACTGAAGGTTATCTTCAAAGAAAAGTGAGAGAGGCTATTGAAACATTCAAACATCCAAACAACCTCAATAAAGATGGTGGTTATGGTCTTAGCCAGAGTTGTAAATGTGTGCTGGATAAATAATTAACTCTGGACCCACAGATATTACATCGTAAACAACATCTCTGGATAGTCAGACAATCGACAGTACAAATAAACAAATAGCCACGCCGGTCTCCAGAAGAGCACAATCTTTAGCAGATTCGGCACAAGACCCCTGATGAAGACCGAAGACTAGGTCGAAACGTCGGGAAAAGAAGAATTAAGAATATAACAACGCAGCGATAATGCCGTAAGCTTTTATTTGTATTGATTGATAATAGTATAAAACAGGACGTCCAGAGAGTTAATAACATAAACGTAGGCCCATATAAGTTAGCGGTTGGCAGCATTATTTTTGGCAATTTACTGAGGCCGGGAAGCGCTGCTGCAACACTTGATACAGGAGGCCGCCTGGGGCGACTGCAGCGCGCGCGTGCTCAAGTGGCCGCAAGGCGCAGCAGCCTCAGCGACGAGGCTACGGCCGACACGGCATAGACTGGCCACTGTCACAGTCGCTCGTGAGAGGGATTTGAATGTTCCCTCCTGTCCTCGTGCGTTCCGCCACGTTGCCGCCAAGTGTTTCATATCCTCGTCTGAAGTGAATCGTCGGACTCCTACGTGCTGTAGAGAGCGTGAGATTGTTCGTGGTTTAATTAATACGATAAATAATCAGTCCACCATAAAGTTCACTTTTAACTTTCTTTTATTTTTTCATAAACACGACGTCAACGATACAGTTTACATGAATACATACAAACCAGCGATTGTATACAACACTTCTTCCACAGAATACAGTTGTTGGACTTCGTAAATTGGATCGCTGAAAACTTTGCAGAAAAACTAAACTGTTTTTCTCTCTCGGGTGTTTGCTTTATATAAACCTCATCAAAATTTCTAGAACACTTCAAAAGCTTCCGATAGATAATTCTCGAACATTAACAATACTTAAACAATTGAAACATATTAAAAACAATCAGAATTAATACATGATCATTTACCATCATTACAAACAGGGGCGTAGCTACTATGGGGCTAGGCGGTGCAGTGCACCGGGGCCCCTACGCTCAGGGGGGCCCCAAGCATACCTCTGGGGGCCTCCAAGAGCAGTTCTGAGGCCCACGAGCCTTCGTGGCAAACTGGCGGAATTTTTGTTTTAGCTCTTCAGTCATCTAAGGGGGCCCCTGAGACACAGGAAGCCCCTCACTAAGGGCCCTCTCACTGCTCAGGGGGACCCCCAACCACTGCTCAGGAGCCCCCCCCCCCAAGGGCACCATCCTCACTTCAGGGTCCTTTACCAGCAACACAGAGTAAAAAGAGGTCGCCCATCTGGCCTGAGGGCCCAAAATAATTTTTTTGCACCGTGTCCTTGTTGACCTAGCTACGCCACTGTAGATATTATGAACATAGAAATGCAGGCCTGTCTGGCAATCAAGATATGGGTTTTCGATGGTTTCCCTAAATCACTCCAGGCGAATGCCGAGATCCTGTCTTCAAAAAGGCCATGGCCGAATTGTTTCCCGCTCCGTGCTCCACTCCTTTCCTGCCTCTAATGACCCTGACGTCGACTCCACACGGGCAGAGGCAGTATCGCGCACGCTGTGGGTGACGACGCGCTCTCCACGCGTCGCGCGGCCTCTGAGGTTGAGCGAGCGGTCGGCGTGACGTCAGCCGCGCGGCGCCAGCACCTAGGCAACCACTGCGACACGGCAGACGGGCGGACTGCGGCAAACAGGCGCGAGCACGGGTCGGTCAGGTTCGACTGGCGAATCCGCCAGCGGTCGGCCTGATAAAAACTCAGGCCAGATATGATATCTCATAGTTTATCATATCACGCTCCCCTCCCATTTCTACGGCCTCCCCCCCCCACCCCAATTTAAGTTTTATTATTAAAAAGTTTAAAAAAGTAAGTATTAAATCTAACATATATTTTTGTTTTACTGTAGATGAGACGTCGCGTTATACAAACGTACTCACTCTGCCAGATTCCCGAGAAAATTTCATCTATACACAACACCGAGAAAGCCTCAACTGACATAATAATAATAATAATAATAATTAGTTTTAATTGCGATGGAGGTAATGCTCCGGTGGCAATTCCGCTAGTCATCTAATTATCCGTTTTTATATTATGTTTATTTATTTATTTATTTAAATTGGAGTGTTAAATTCCTCTCCCACTTTTCCGATTTACCAATTTCAATTTTCTTAAGCGCTTTTGGTAAATTATTCATCACATTGTTTATATATAAAAAAAAGATTTTAAATTATCTTAATAAAGCGAAAAATTACAAACTTCGAATTTATTGAAAACAAATAACAAAGAAAAAAATAAATCAATAGGAGGGATGAGCAGATTATTGATTGTTGTTGGGATAGTAGGAAGTGAACAGCGTCAATCAAAGGCAATATCGAGTTCACTCCGACAATTTGTTTTCATTGCAACTAGATTCGAAAAATCTGTTGTTTTTTTTTCAAATAAGTGCTTGAAAACAGGTTAGCATAATCGCAGCCTTTGCTGTGAGATGCTGGGATATACTTTGTAATACGCAACGACGCTAACTGTTGGTTTATAAACTTTATTGGAATCGTATTTCGCAGCAGCTTCATTTTTTATTTCCACAGCTTGCTCTTGAAGCGCTACATTGAGTAATCACGGGGCTCTGCGTCGCAACATCTCAGTACTATGTCTCAGAGGAAACTCACTGTATGTGATGTAGAATAGAGCTTTGTCAACTCTACGAGGCGGGGAAGGTATCATCCACACGGGCGGTGGACGGAGCTACTTGGCAGGGGGGAGGTAGGGGGGAGGAGGTGGGGGGAGAGGCTGGATTTGGGTAACCCATGATCTACGCGAATCCCCGATGTCCACCTCACAATCTACACATATCACAAACAAAAACTACACTTATCGTACAGAACACGATAAGTTGCATACAAACTCTCCTTCTACCCAACTCTCATTGTAACAGCCCTCAAGCCTAGACTGTAAAGGGAATCGTGTTTTATGATTTATTTGTGGCAAGCTAAGGGTTGAGTGAATATGATTTTGTATGTTTGTCTTACAATTTACTGTAAATGGACTTTATTTTATGAAAAGATATTATGTAAATACTATTTCTAATATGTTTAAGGACACAACTATGCAAGAAAGATTGATTAAACGTTTGTATTCCAAGCACTAAGGTGAGCTATGATGTTTAAAGGACAATTTACGACAGATGATTTATGTGGATAATTTTTTGTTTAAATATCTCTGAGCATTTTCTAATCATTGTAAATGATTATGAATTGATTTTAATTGTTTTTAATATGTTTTTAATTGTTTAAGTATTGTTAAAGTTCGGTAAATATCTGTCGGAAACCTGTGTAATATTCTAGAGCTTTGTATGAAAGCGAGCGGCAGGGCCTCAGTTGACACAGTTTTACGTCGACAGACACTCAGTTGGAGCAGTACTGTCTGAAGTCGCTGGAGTTTGTGTTTACATGTGGCCAGTATCTTTGAAGTCCGACATTCTTAGAGAAATTTGAAGGTGTGTGTGGAACTAATTATTTCATATATAATAAACCGCGAGACAGCTAACATCATGATCCACTCCTGTCCACCACTGAAGGATCAATATGTCCTCTTGGTTCTCCAGATGGAGGCGCGTCGATTTTTTGAAACGTGTCGTTTCAGCCATCTTGCTATGAGTTTCTTCAGAGGACACCTACGGGAACGCTACCACCTACAAATAGCAGTTTATAGGCGGTACTTATTTATAGGTGGTAGCGTTCCTGTACATGATAGTCATCTGAAGAAAGCCACAGGAAAATGGCTGAAATGTCAGGTTTACAAAATCATCACCACTCCATCTGGAGAACCAAGAAAACGTTGACAACGACTGCGTTAGTCCACGAATGAAGGATGATTAAACAAAGGGCATATGATGCTGAACCACCAGATCGCTGCAAGTAGGAATGGTTCAAGGGGTAAGAGACAAGTACGGGAGACGTTGAGATTCCCCAACATCAATTGCCAAGCTTTTAGGATGAGCACGACGCAAACGGATGGTTTCCCCAATTCTCTCCAGGTGAATGCCGGGATGCTTCCTTCAAAAGGCCATTGCCGAATGCCTTCTCTTTTTTTCGTGCTATACGCCTCGTCGACGGCTGAGGTCATTAGAGGCGGGATGGGACTGGGGACAAGGAACAGGAAGGAATTCGGCCATGGTCTTTTTGAAGGAAGCATCCCGGCATTCACCTGGAGTGATTTGGGGAAACCACGGAAAACCGAAATCTGGATGCCCGGACGGGGATTCGAACCCACGTCTTCCTGAATGCGAGGACAGAGCGCTAGCCGTTCACCCACCACGCTCCGTGAATGCCTTCTCGTTCCTTGGCCACAGTCCTGTCCCGCCTCTACTGACCAGGACATCGACGACGCGTAAAGCAAATCACGATACAGATGAGAAATGGGTAGCACGATAAATGAAACGCAGTAGCAATACGTTTCGTGCAGGACACAGGTTGAGTGGCAGCCAGACAAACCTGCGATACGCGAAGTGTATGGTGTGTGGACGGCGAGTAACGAGAAGAACCGGCGAAGGAAGTGGAACGCTAGCCAACATCAACGACCAAATAAGAAGCAGCGACATTCGGCTACGCGGCTATACAGCCAGCACTATCTAATTTTGTAGTTTGCAACTATGTATTGTATCTTTCAATGTATTATAGATTCTACGTGGTATAGACGACACAAGACAAACACAACACTTAATTAAAACCACCCATGCCCGAGGCCGGACTCGAACCGGCGACCCCTGCAACGCGAGGCTAGCACTCTATCCCACAGAGCGAGAATAGAATGCAGGAAGCAATGTATGATGTGGAGGACTCCACGCCACCATAAATGGTGTACTTCCTCGACTAGTCGCGTTGAGGTTCACCGCATTACGAGCATTCAACATTGTCAACAGCTGAGTGAAGACAAGTCTGGGGTACAGTCGGCGAAGCGCGGAGGTCGCGCGAGAGTCGATGGTTGTTTGAAGAACGATCGACCAGATATCACCTAAATGGCAGTCGTGGCCTTCCAGTACCGCGTGGTGGGGAGCGCGAGAGCCATCCCTCTAAAGGCGCATTCCCACGAGCCCTTGTAACGAAGGCGAACCGAGACGGGTCCTCATAAGCCGAAGCGTAGGGACGACCGCGGGCCGCCGGTTAGTCCTAGCTTACTTCGCCGCCACCTCCGCATCAAGTTGCCTAGTGTCGTTTGGCACAGAGTACTTTACAGCAACAGAACGGGTGCGCACCGCTGCTGCAAACCGATGGCAACAGCGCACCGCTACACACGCCTGTGATGTCTACCGACTCAGAGTGGGTAGCTGCGTCTCGTCTCCGCTAGCAGAGGCGGCCCTGTTCCCATGGCGTCCCGTCCCGTCCCGTCCCGTCCCGTCTCGCCTCTCCTACAAGGGATCGTGGGAATGCGCCTTAAGGCAGGGAGTCGCTGGCCCTTGGCGAGTCCCCAGTTGTGAGGGTAGTGCATGCCTTGCTGTTCCCCGTGGGGGGAGGGTTGAGCGGGGGTGCGTGACCCGGGCGGCGGTGGTGTTTGGCGCACGCGGTGACCGTGCGGATCAATATCAGGCCCGCTACACCACGTGAGGCGTCACACGCAGACAAATGTGACAGCTAAAATTCGGCTCTACAAATCTATCATTTTACCCTATCTGTTCTACGGATGTCAGATATGGGGAACAGCTAGCAACTCAAACATCTCCAACATTCAGAAACTACAAAACAAATGTCTCCGAATGATCCTAAACGCACCACCTTACTCATCAACAGACCACATCCATTTGGTAACTAACACAGAAACAATTAACACACAAATATATAACATAACAAACAAATTCCTACAAAATATAGATACAAGAAACCAAATTGATCGTTTCGCCACCCTGGGCACAGTAATGCCAAGAACCTGGCACCGCTCAGTATAATCTACAATCCAATATAGAGCAATGCAACCATACGAACATCAGTGGGGTTTTTTTCACCAAGGTCATCTATGATGACCACAGTCATGGTTTTTCCCCATAAAGTGTAATAAATAGTGTTCCCAAAACCAACCCTAACCTGAAAACACTGACAAAACTACCAATGGTAGTGGGGTCAAATTACACAGCCGCTGAGGTACACGATACACACACACACACACACACACACACACACACACACACACACAAAAGACGCCGGCACTGAGCTATCCACGAAAACAAATCTACAAAGCCGTCATCCGCCCCTCCATCCTGTACGGATTCCAGGTGCGGGGGTCGGAGGCAGACTACAACCTGCAGAGGCTCCAGAACAGGTGCCGAAGGAGCATCCTCCCCGCGCCAAGACTCACGAGACCAACACAGAAACCATCCCAACAGGAATCATTCGCCAAACTGAAAGAATCGAAACATTTGGAGAAACAGATGAGAGGCTCGATACCCTTGGCACCACTGGCGCTCTCTCTCACCCAGTACCACTAAGTATCATACACCAGCTGGAACAGCACTGGTATGATTACAAGAAAACTAGGGGTCCTACACGACCATAGCCATGTTTTCCCCTCAAAGCGCAAATAAAAGGAGTCCCCAAAACAACCCTATCCAATACAGAGTGACACATAGCAGTAGAGCTACCTAGGCAGCGGGACACGCACAAACACGCCGTCGAGGCAGCGACACACACACACACACACACACACACATACGTACACAAGAGATGTCGAAACAGCGCCCGATAAGCCGCGTCTACACACGGACTGTAACAGTGCACAGGAGCAAAGGGAAGCTTCGGCACAGGTGAAGGGCACCTTCAAGGTACGTAAAAGTTCCACTGTCATTATTTTTTTTATTTTTTTTAATGGCATTTGGCTTCCTTCGGCCATACAGCCAGCTCAAGTATGTGTTTATTTCATCCCGTGTTTTTCAGTTTCTCTACGTGTATATATATCTTTCAAGTGATTCTAGACACACCACAGGATGGACACGACAAGCGCACTAACACACAACACTAAACCCCCATGCCCTCGGCCGGACTCGAACCGGCGACCTTCGGTACGTGGAGCCAGTACTCTAGCCCCTACGCTACCGAGGGCCGGCACCCACTGTCATTAAGAAATGAGAAAAAAGTGTTCAGAACACGCAAAACAAAAAGAAAGGACATAGGTTGGTTACCCCTCGTCCAGCGATAATGTGAACAACCGAGAAGACGGGGTAGCTCTATCGCACAGTGGCTCAGGATCAGAATATAAGCGTCAATGTCAAACCTTATGCAATCGTAAGTAGCTATCCTACTTAAGATTACGACATAAAAATTTCTTGTGTGTCCTTGCCGCTTTGACTACAGGGCCCAAGCGAATTTCAGAATTACAATATAGTGGACATTAGAACTTAAGTCATAATATCGATCCAAAAAAAATAAAAAAATAAAGTGCTTCAGACAGCATTTGCTGTGTTAATGAAAAATTATTATTTTCAATTTTTGATAGAAAAAATGAGACCTAGACACTTAAAAAATATATTTTCTCCCATTCAATTTTTTTTTCTGTTTTTTAATTTTTTTTAAGGGTGAAGGACTCATTTTTTTCTATCAAAAATTGGACACAACAATTTTTAATCAACACAGGAAATACTGCCTAAAACAATTATTTTTTTTTTTTGGAAACGATATCATGACTTTAGTTGCAATGTCCACTTTAATCCTGAAATCCATTTGCGCCCTGTAGTTAAAGCGGCAAGGATACGCAAGAAATTATTATGTCGTAATTTTAAGTAGGTTAGGTATTCGCGATTGCATAAGATTTCACTTTGACACTTTGTATAGGGCCTTGAAAAAAAAAATACATTTTCACCTATACAATTTATTAAATTATTTTTTAAGTGTGAAGGACTCATTTTTATTAAAAATTGAACATCAAAATTTTTGATCAGCACAGCAAATGCTGTCTAAAGCAATTTTTTGGATCGATATTATGACTTTAGTTGCGATGTCCACTATATTATAATCCTGAACCACTAGAGAGAGCCGTCGCACAGGCTGCTCGCCTGAGGGAACAAGTTTTTTTTATTTCTTTTTTTTTTTTACTTATGGCTTTACACCTCGTCGACGTCGAGGCAAGGAACTGGAAGGAATTCGGCCATGGCATTTTTCAAGGAAGCATACCAGCATCCTCCTAGAGTGATTTGGGGAAACCATAAAAACCCAGCTGTGGATGCGAGGACGGGGATTCGAAGGGAAGAAGTACTCAGTCTGATGCAGCGCGGAGCGCACACAGTGAGTGGCGGCCGCTCGCTCGTAACATCACCGCGATCAGGCTGTGACGCTGAGGGGACCAGGGTGCGAACACCCGTCCGCCCAGCCAGACCTGACCGAGTTCCTTCCCGTTCTCTGCACCCAATCCTCCACCGCTTGTGATGGCGTCCCCAGGGAGCTGCAACGGGACCAGCCCCGGCCAAACGCCGGGTACGTCCCGGATCTCCGCGGCATACACTAAACATTCAAAAAACAAAAATACACACGTCATACGCAACACAACTTGCACGTATCGCACACACTCGGGTACGACGTGCGTCCCCCCGACTCATTACTCACACTGGCCGCCTATGCAAACAGGTGGCCGGTGCACACGTGGTTTTGATTTCGCCCCATCTTTTTTTTAACTTGTGACTTTACGCCTCGTAGAAGAAGCAATAAGGGAAGTGAAAGAAAGATTTGAATGTGGCATAAGTGTTCAAGGAGAAAAAATCAGTATCCTACGATCTGCTGACGACATTGTCTTGTTAGCAGAATGGGCAGAGGATATTGCGTAGGTACTGAATATCATGAACAAAGTACTGAAACAAGATTTTGGACTAAATACAAAACAAAGCAAGACAAAACTTATGAAATGTAGCAGAAATGATACAAATACTAGTACATTAAATATAAAAATAGGATCGGATGCGATACTGAATTTTGCTACTTAGGAAATAAAATTACAACCGATGGCCGAAGCAGGAATCATTTTAAAAGCAGAATAACAGTAGTGAAAAGAGTCTTCATGAAAAACAGAAATCTTTAGTTTCAAATATTGATCTACGATCCAGAAAAAACTTTTTAAAACTCTATGTGTGGAGTACCGCACTTTATGGCAACGAAGCATAGACTTTTGGAATACCAGAAAAAAAGAAAATTGAAATATTTGAATTGTGGTGCTATTGAAGGACGCTAAAAATTAAGTGGACAGATAAGTAAGAAACAAACGAGTTCAGGAAATGATGGATGAGGAAAGAAGTTTGTGGTACCGAGCGTGGTGGGTGAATGGTTAGCGCTCAGGCCTCGCATTCTGGAGGACTCCGGTTCGAATCCCCGTCCGGGCATCCAGATTTGGGTTTTCCATGTTTTCCCGAAATCAATGTAGGCGAATTCCGGGATGCAAAGTCATGGCCGAATTCCTTCCCGTTCCTTATATCCAGTCCCATCCCGCTTCTAATGACCACGACGTCGACGAGGCGTAGAGCCAGAAGTAAAAAAAAGAAGTTTGTGGAAGAGTCTCACAGACAGAAGGGACATGCTGGATTGGTTAGTTTGTTAGTCGAGAGAACAGTCGAAGGAAAGAACTATAGAGGAAGACAATAGAATATATGAACATATAATTCAGGACGTGGATTGTAAGGGGTATGTAGAGATGAACAGGTTAGCACAGGATAGGAAGGGATGGAGGATTGCATCAAACCAGTCGAGACACTGATAACAGCAAATAAATTTAAAAAAATGTTTCATCGATGCCGAGGTATTTAGAGGCGAGATAGGACTGGGAACAAGGAGCGAGAAGGAATTCGGCTAACGTTTTTTTTTTAAGATATCATCCCGGCACGTTAGCGTTGGTTTAGTTGCTGTTTGGTTGGTAGCGCCGTCTGTTGACCTTTGCCGGCGCCTCTCAAGTGCGGCCTCCCCCGCAGGGCTCCAGCAGCGAGCGGGGAATCCCCGCCCACTCGCTTGCCTCGCTCAGTTCCTAACTCTTACCAGCAAACCTCGTTGGTACACCTGCGTTTAGTCGAATACTTTCATAACGTGTTCGACTCCTTTTAGTTTGAAATATTAGCCTAGTATTCAGAAAGAACTTTTAAAACTCTATGTGTGCAGCACAGCGCTATATGGCACGGAAGCATCGAATTAAGGTAAATTATTCATCATTTCCATAGGTAACTTACTCCAATCCCTGACACCCTTACCCCAAAAAGATAATCTTCCTATACCCTTCTGTCTGATCAAGTGCCAACTTGTGGTCATGGTCATCTTTTGCCTTCCATGAACTACTTTTGATTCTTGCACCAATATCTTTCCATGCCTCATCACCAGTATACGCCTTGTACACTCCCACTACCCTCTTCACCCTCCTCCTGTCTTCCAATCAATCCCGTTACAGCTTTTTTATCATATCTGTTACTGATTAAATCCTGCGTTAATTTCCAGAAACAAATCTAGCAGCCCTTTTTTGCATCCTCTCCAATCCCTGTATTTGAAACACAAAATGTGGGTCCCATACTACACTACCATATTCGAGCAATGGCCTGACCAAAGTTTTGTAACCGAATTACTTTACTTCTCTCCTACATCCCCTCATCATTCTCTCCAACATGTGCAGAATTTTGAAACATTTTCCTACTACATGTCCAAAGCGTCCTGCCCAGTTAAGCTTGTTATCAAATGAAATGCCAAGATATTTACATTTGAAGTCTTCAACAAGCAATTCTTTCCCCACCTGATAATCATAATCAACTTTTAGTTTATAATTTGTGCATGTAATAAGCTGACTCTTCTTTGCATTTATCTTCATCCCATGGCTACTAACCCAACTAGATATCCTGTCCTGATCTCCCTGCAGCTGTTTACAGTCCTCTACCGTTTTGATCCTTTTATATAACATTGTCATCTGCAAACAATCTAATTTCTGATAGTAAACCATCAACACAATTGTTCATTTGTATAATGGAGAGCAATGGTCCCAATACGCTACCCTGTGGCTCTAGCATTTTTACTTCCACTTCCTTTGATACCGCATTTCCTACCCTAACCTCTTGTTTTCTACCTTTCAAAAATTCTTCTATCCAGCAAATCAGTTTCTCATCCAATCCAGTAGGCTAGGAACAGAATCAAGAGAACGCAAGTCAACTTTCTGTGGGAACGCGCAGAATGTTGCGCCGCTGAGGTAGGTGACCGAGCCAGCAGTACTGTCGCGCGGGTGGTGGACGCAGCAGGCGAGGCTGTGCGCGTGTATGGCAAGCGCCTCTGACTGACAGCGCAGTATTATACGTAGCCTTACAGTCGGTCGCCACCCCACACACTGTACTGCGAGTATTACTATTATTACTCCGCCATTCACTAAGTGTGGCGGAGGGTGCATTGCACCTATCCGAAAGGGTGATAGTTTAGAAGGGATATACACGATATGGCAGGACGCGCCCATACGCTATTGTGAGGAACCATCCCGCCATTCGGCTGCATCGATCTGGAAAAACCATGGAAAACCCAGATCAGGACGTGGAAGTGGTTTATCGAGAACTACTCCTGTCGGGTTTTAAGTTTACTCGCCAGGTAAATCCTTCCGATTCCATTCCCTAATCACTCGTGGAAAAAATGAGTACAGAAATAAATCTGTTTCGATTGTGACCTAATTTCTGTTACTAATCGGGCGGCTCTTCTTTGGACCTTCTCTAATGCCTCCATTAACCCCTTTTCACTGGGACCCCATACAGAACAACAATATTGTAAGTGAGGACGCACTAGTTACTTTTATGCAATCGATTTAACTTCCGGAGTGCATTGTTTTAAATTACGACCAAGAAATCGGAGCATACGATTTGATTTCTCAATTACCTTCTCGATATGCTCATTCCACGACAAATTATTACGAATTGTTACTCGTTTGTATTTAGCGGAATCTGTTGTTCTCACGACATTGCCATTAATTGTATATAATTGGCACTTTTTAGCATTTAAGTCCAACTGCCAGTGTTTTCACCAGGCAATTATTTTCATAATATTGTCTTGTAACAAAGCGCAGTCGTCCTAGGATTTGATTTCACCACTAATAATAGCATCATCGGCAAATAATCTTTTCATCCCCCTTATTATGTCGCACAAATCATTAATGTATATGAGAAACAACAGAGACCCTATCACACTCCCCTGGGGAACCCCGGACGCTCACCGTCGAGACCTACACACTGTGTTCTGCCCTTCAGAAAGTCTGCAATGCAAACGCATATTTGTCTAGATATGCCATAACCACGAAGTTTTCTGAGTAACTTACTGTGAGAAAGCTTCTTTTTTCTTTAAATCTATTAGAATTAACTCAACTTGGTATTGCTCATCTGTAATACGGCACAAGTCATGAATTAAAAGTGTAAGTTGTGTTTGATTTCAGTCTATTTCTCAGATGTAAAGTGATTTTCATATTTTTATTCGAATGTTTTCTGCTGGAACCAAACGCTTTTGACACAGGTTTCTTATCAAGCTATGCCTCGCAGCTTGTCCCTATTTATTCTGTAAACAAAGGTGACCAATACCATCAAATACTTTTATTTCGAAGTTGTATCGATCTGTCTGCAATAACTAGTTTGTAAGGCCGGGATGAATGCAGATTTTTTACTTAAAACTAAAAAAAGCAACTAAAAATACTGGTGCATGTATCCGAGTGCAAAAATTCCGTTAGTAACTAGTTTCTAGGCACTTAACTAGTTTCTAGGCACGTAGGAAATCGCGAATTGAACGCACATTTCTGGCTCATAACTTAAATAATTTTTATAACCCAAAAGTAATAATTCCAACTGCTGTAAACATGAATGCTGATATTTTCACATGGAAATGAAATCTTTTACCGCACGTCCATTAACACAACATCGAATCGAAATATGAATATGATTCCAAGCTTCTGAGTACTTCAAGTTCAAGAAATTTTATTCACCCTGGCGGTGAACCACCGGTCGAGTTGGTACTTGGACAGATCACGTCAACCTCTCTTAATCTTTGACTTTAAAAACTGGAACAATTCTAGTCTCGTGACGATACGCAAAAAAAAAAAAAAAAAAAAAGAATCTACACAGGCGCTACCATTCATTAAACCACGGACTGGTTTCTATGGTTCCGTAGGCCGTAAACCTTCGTCTATAATTTCGTCATGACTGCCCATCTTACACAAATTGTAATGAAATTTAACAGCAAGATGTGCTCTATATTGACAGAAAAACATATCCATCGGCAAACAGCCTAAAAACAGTATTGGTTAATGCGTGCTTTAAAAATCAGAAAGACGAAAATATTTTATTCTGGTACCCCATCACGTGGGGGGTACTGAGAAGTTGCATCAGTGTTGTTTGGGGCATTTTTTTTATTTAATTGTGTATTTAGCGACATGTGCGGTCCCATCCTCTTGAAAGTTTTCAACAATATGACCGAAAACTCCGAAACAAGAAAATCAGGATGATGGCACTAGTGAAGGTATTGTTTTAGATGCCGTATCTTGACTTTCATATTATATTGCTGCTAACAAACACCTCTGCACTGCTTTTAACAAAATCTAACAGTATGAGGTATTCCACTGTCTGCAAAACATATCCGCAGACAAAAAGTGCATAAAAAGGACTAGCTTGCACTCCGGAAGAAAGACACACAAAGCTTTTTTGCTCGTATCCCATAGAATATGGTATTCTCGAACACGTATAGCAAATGCAATCAGTGACGCTATGAAACATTTTCGCTTGATGGCGTATGTCGAGATCTTGGTTCACTTGTGACGTAATTACTAGTGGTCATTCAGTTCCTAATTTTTTGTACGAATTTTCTAAACATTTCTTAGCATACGATATTCAACATTTTCCTTGTTGTCGATTCTTTCTCGCCTCTAAAAACTCCTAGAAGGCGCAAAGCCATAAAACGATTAAAAAAAAATCAATTGGCAGCCACTGGGGACTGGCGATAGAAGTGAAAACTTAAAACTGTGAATACCATATGCGCAACTCGTCATACTTACAGCTACAGATGTACTAAATAATAATAATTCCGTGTGGTCGTAATGACCTGGTGACAGGGTTTCTATTGGCTGTGCTTTCCACCCTTGTCTTAGCCGCCCTAACCCAGTGGAGGCTCTAGACGTAGTGTCACTGTGACATGTCACTACCTCTAATCATGAATAAATACATTAAAAAATAAATGCAGTGAAAGAAAAATAAATATTTATAAATGCGGCATTCTCACCTCTACAGCTAGGGAAAGTAATGAACTCCATCTGTTGGCCACATCAGTGAACTGTTTCGCTGTCGTGGAGACAAATCTTGGTTGGGACAGATCGCGCATGCGCTCTAGCGTTTTCGGGGAAATATTCAAGGTCGGGGGTTCGCTTTGTTAATGGGGAATGGAGACAACTTCATTCTGTCACACGCTGCAGCTCGATAAAGTTAGTAATACTGCCGGCAGAGTGCAGCAGCTGCCATTTTTGTAGCATTCAACTAAATATCCACTGGAACAGTGCTTCAGTCTGTTCGCTGATTACTGGTGGTCCGCGAACATAGTTCAGGAGTTCCACAGGCATAATATCATAAATTCTGGTACCGTATTCGTACTGTATAAGGCTGTATGCCCAACATTTAAAAGCCTTGAATATTTCAATGACCCGGCAAAAATGTGGCATTTCCAGGATGAGATAGAACAGCATTGTTTCCACAACAGTCTATTCACTTCCATGTGGCGTCTAGAGATTAACTAAATGACAGTTTACTAAGGGTTTTAAATGGGTATGAGGAACCGCGGTAGTTGATAAGATTGGTAACGCGAGTGTGAAGTAAATAAAAATAAAAGGCGTACGGTCTAACGTCTTTTATTTTGGTTTATGTATGTAGGCCGGTGGTACAGTGTAGCGCCCATCCTGTAGTAGCATTATTATTTATCTGGTTTGGTCTGATTAACATGTAATTAACTTTTAATAGTTCACATCCAGTTTTATATCTGCGTTTACATAGGATTCAAAACGTAGTTTTAGATTTATTGTGTTATAATGGTACATTTTAATAACAACAAAATAAAATTAGGCCCAGGGTGGAAGACATTAAAAAAGACAGAGGAAAAATTTCGGAGGTGACTGGCGACGGAGGATGGAAACTCAGAAGAGGAAAATGAAGTTGCGCAATCGTCGTCCATAGTCGGCTGAAACGAAGAGGAGGGGAAAAAAAAAAAAAAAAAAAAAAAAAAAAAATAGGCCTGGTTGAGTTAGTGGCCTACAGCATTATTTTTGAAAATTTATTGGTCCTCGGGTTGAAAAAGGTTTGGATACGCTGCCCTAGAAGCTTTGTCAATGCGAGCAGGCAATATTGTTTTTTTTTTTTAGATTCTCTGAAGGAGAATTACATAAGTTTATGAATGCACGTAACAGGAAACGATTCTCAAGAGAAATGTGTTCCACTGCCGTCGTGGTCATCGAAGACAGTGCCGGATACGAAAGTATGGGGTCCTAAGCACTCTCAAAAATTTTTGATTCCCTCTGTTTTTGAAATTAATTATATGTATTTTATAAGTGCAAAGAAAAGGTTTTTTAGATGACTAATAGAATTTATCATATTTTTATTCAATTAACAAAAGAATCTTACAATTTATAATATTTTGAAAATTACTTTTATTTATCGTACACTACTATGAAAAAAAATTAATTTCCATGCTTTTCATATAATTTTGATTGTTTTATTCTGGATGATTTTATTTTTTATTATTTTTATTTAGTGAAAAAAGTGAACTTTCAGGGAGCCTTCAAAAATCAGGGGCTCCGGGGTACTGCCTAGTCGTGCCTAGTCCTACCTAGTCCTGCCTAGTCGTGCCTAGTCGTGCCTAGTCGTGCCTAGTCGTGCCTAGTCGTGCCTAGTCGTGCCTAGTCGTGCCTAGTCGTGCCTAGTCGTGCCTAGTCGTGCCTAGTCGTGCCTAGTCCTGCCTAGTCGTGCCTAGTCGTGCCTAGTCCTGCCTTTTGGGTAATCCAGCACTGCTTGTAGATACAACTTGTCGGTTTTTGGTTATCACTAAATGTTTGAAGTTTGCTCAATTTTAAAACATTTATGACTGATTAATTTCAAAATCATTTAATTAATCCGGCAGTAATTGCAGGTAATGAGACTTTCACACGTTACAGATCTTTATATAGCGAGATTCTTACTCTGAGCTGTTTTTCACCTTTCACTTCAATGATGATCAGTAAGCCGCGGAAACATTCAGTGGCGGATCCAGGGAAGGAGAGGGCTAGGGGGCTTAGGCGCGCCCCACCACCAAAAGCACCAAGGTCACCCCCGACGACATGGAATTTGGGAACCTTTTTTTTATGCTGTTCTTATAAGGGCGGCATTCTGGAGTAATGAGCCCCCCAAACCAAATCCTAGCCCTCCCCCCCCAATCAAACCAAAATCCAGGATCCGCCACTAGAAACATTTTGTTGTTGTCACTACCTGAGGAAATCACTTCGGCCGCCACTGCGGCCTAATCTAACCCGGTAGTGCTACCGGGTACAGGGGACCTACAGTTTAACGCGGAATCCGAGCCACGGAAGCGTTCTGGTGTACTTCACATTACACAGCAAGCTGTGCCAGAGGTGAAGGTCGGGTTAAGGGTCTATGAAAATCCCCACCGAGACAGGGATTCGAACCGGGGTCTTTTCATTCTCCAGTCAGACACCTTAACCACTGAGCCACCACCGCTACAGATATACTGTTAACATTAGCATGTCGGTGACGCGAACTCATAACATTTTACCCATCCAACAATCACCCAGCGCACCTGAAGAAGTTTTCACTTCAAAAATGTAAAATTCTTCACAGAATACCCTCTACCGAAAGCAAAGGTTCAGTGTTTAGTTTTGTCACGCAGGGTTGGTAATACTGCGAGAGAGACTAACGCGGACTATGGCTGGGTATGTAGCGTGGTCTACCGCGCAGGTGAAACTACTTACGCTTAACTGCTGCTTACTGTCGGCTGAGGTTCAATGTTATCAGTCGACATCTGTAAGCTTAAGCTGGGAAAAGAGACGCTTAGCAATAACTCAACAAAGGTGACCCCCTTGGAATGAGCGCAAAGAGATGTGGTTGGGTTGGATTTACTATAGATAACTTGAGGACGTCATACAGTACAACGGTAGTGACAATTACAGAAGACACTCAAAATGTCTGGAGAATTGTCAACAATGCTGTCTGAGAGAAAATCCTCTTATATAAAAAGCGTTATCTGGAGACTGCGCACGTCGTCGATAGCTATTGGCTAGAGAACCGTCACGTGCCAGCCGTCACTCGCGAATCAACACCCACCATAAAGTTACAATCGTTACTATATGTTGCTTTTTGTTTATTTGCGACAATTAGCTGCAGAAATTCATGTAAGGAGAAGGGCACTCGATGTTTACGGAATATTTTCTGTTTCAGTTATAAGAACTAGGTTAAAACATAATTTAGTAATTTTTTTGGCAGACGATTAGAAACAATGAAGTTTATTAAAAACTCAGAGATAGTTTACACGAAACGTGTGTAATCGCGAAATGTATCACTCAAATAAAAAACAGTTATCCGTTTTCGAAATTATAGTCTCTGTCATTTAAAGTAAAATCCATTATTTAAATAAAACCCTAACCAAATACTGTGATAATCTAACCAAAGTAAGGTACTCATATTACGAAAGACATAATTAAAAATGATTCCTATTCGTTTTTCCTTACAAGCTTTTCTAGAATAAATTCCTACTACCATCATAGATGATACTCTTAGTTTTTGATATGAGATTTAAGTTTACCATTTTATGTCTCTTTAAATTATCAAGCATATGACTATGTATAACTATGACTATGTGAAACTCAATTTATTAATTGGAATCCAACAAAGATATTCTTGCCCGCAAAATAGCAGCGAGTAGATATATTAGAAATTATTTACACAGTTTAATACAAACGCAACTGCTATGAAATCAATTGCCATAATACAGGTATTAAGTTTGCGTTTCGTAGCGTTTTATTCTTACAAAAATGTGGAAATTTATTTGGGCTGAAAAAAACGTTACGGCGATTATATATATATATATATATATATATATATATATATATATATATACACACACGACACTCTAGCATCTAGCAAGCTCTGTATTAACAATATGGACTACAAAGAGTCGAGAATATTGTATTGCGACTAAGGCTCTGTAACGCCGGGAGACGAAGTCCTTGTAGACCTGTGATTGTGCCTCTCCCACAGGCAATATCGATGTCCCCGCCATCCTGACGCCCTTACGAGAGCCAGCGCGCTTTACCATTTATGAGATTTAAATTGCGACGGAGCGCGAGCTCACGTCGCAATATCCCCATACACAAACCTCCCCAAGATACGCTATTTTCGTTTTGCTCAAATTCTTTGAGTGTAATATGACTATTCACATTCTCTCGCTCTTTAAGACTTTCATTTCTTAATTCATACATTGTTTGAGATTAATTATTCATCATTTCAATTAGTGATTATTCCAATCCCTGACACCCTTACCTACAAAAGAAAATCCCCCCTTGAAATCCAGTGCCGTTTGTGGTCACGCTCATCTTTTCCCTTCCATACACTTACCATCAATGCTTTTTCCACGCCTCACATCGTCATACGGCTTGTACACAACCCCCCTCCCCCTTCTATCTTCCACTGAATCCCAACCCACCCCTCTTATCGTATCAGTTATTGACTGTGTTCTGTAGTAATTATCACAAACAAATATAGTTGTCCTCCCGTACAGTCACATGCGATCAAAACAATTAAAGTGTCGTCCTTCTCCAGAAGAACAAACCCATAGATACCTGTGGGCATTAGAACATCATGCACATGTAAAAGGGAGCGTGCACAAACTACGTGGCTCGGTCCAGGGGGGGAGGGGATTTGGCTGGAAGGCTACAGGGAGGGGGGGGGGGAGGGTTTCCGAGCCAGGCCACGTAGCTTTTCATTAATATTATTTTTCACAGTTAAAATGAGGTAGAGAACACACAACAGCTTGTGGGTATCTATTTCCGTCATTTAATTATCTCCGTATGTAATTTACGATAGTCTGAGAAGAGAAAACAGAACAAAATGTATTCCGGAATCAAAAGAGGAAAAAGCTACGTGCTACGTGAGGGAATGGGGGGGGGGAGGGAGAGGCAAAAGCCACGCAGAGCTACGTGGGGGGGAAGGGGGGGTTCACAGGAGGACAAAATGGAGCTACGTGGTTTATGGACGCTCTCAAAGGAAGTTGTATATTGCCTCTAGGATCAGTCATTATGCTAATGTTAAAACACATTACAAGCAGTACTGCAAAATACTGAAAAAGGTTATTAAAGAATCTAAAAGTATGTACTACAAACATAAATTTCTTGATTCTGAAAATAAAATTAAGACAATATGAGACATTGTAAAAAAGGAAATAGGAAAAAATAATGAAATAAGTACTGACATTTTTATAAAAGAAAATTCAGGAGAATCTAATTTTTCAGTTGCTGATATATTTAATAAACATTTTTATCTTTTGTTGATAAATTGACTGCCAATCGCTGAGTGACACAAAGTATGGATTCTGTCAAAACAGGCTTCCAAGAAAAATTTAACACTATGTCTGTCTACCCTAGAAGAAATAAGAAACATTATCAGATCCCTTACGAGCAAATACTCAAGTGGTTATGATGGGATTTCCAGCAAATTAATTACATTTTGCTCCACAGAATTAAGTAATATACTAAGTTATCTGTCTAATATATCTTTACTTGAGGGTAAGTTTCCAGAAAGGCTTAAGTACGCTGTAGATAAACCACTCATTAAAAATGGAGATGACTCATTTATATCGAATTGCCGTCCTATTTCAATACTAACAGCCTTCTCCAAAGTTTTTGAGAAAGCAATGTACAATACAGTTTATGAACACCTTAAAGTTAATAATATGCTAATTAAATCACAATTTGGTTTTCAAAAGAGTCATTCAACAGAACAAGCTATATTTACATTCACTGACAATATTTCAAATGAATAAATGATAAATTAATTCCTGTGGGAATTTTTTGTGACTTGTCTAAGGCATTTGACTGTGTAGATCATAAAATTCTGATACAGAAACTAAAGTATTATTATATAGATGGCATTGTTAATAAATGGATTTGTTCTTACCTTCTGAATAGAAAAGAGAAAGTGTAAATGGAGAATTTTAATGCTATCTTAAATGGTCCACTGTTATTTGAGTAGGAATTAATCAGATGTGGAGTACCTCAGGGTTCTATATTGGGGCCAATATTGTTTTTAATATATATAAATGATCTAACCTGTGTTTTATAAAATTTGTCCAATTTGCAGATGACACAAAACATAGGAATTAAAAATACTCCAGATTTATCTACAGAATATATTTCAAATTATGTCTTTGAACTTATTAATAAATGGTTTACAGCTAATGGCTTGTCTTTAAACTTTGATAAAACTCAGTATATGCAATTCAGTACATCACACAGATTAACACCAGATATAGACATAAAATTTGCAGGCAGTCAATTCAAGAGGTAGAGAGTGTGAAATTTCCAGGTTTGTATATTGATCATAATTCAAATTGGAAAGTACATGTTTCTGACTTACTAAAGCGATTGGGTGCAGCCACATTTGCAATTCGTACAATTTCAGCTATAGGTGATCTCTGTATGAGGGAGCTAGTTTATTTTGCTTATTTTCACTCCTTAATGTCATATGGAATAATATTCAGGGGCAATTCTACCCATACAGACAAAGTGTTCAGAATCGAAAACCGAGTAATAAGAATCGGCTATTTGACTATTTTTTGAAAATGGTTTTATATAGTTAATTGATACACGTTATTTATCGGGTACTATTTATTTTTTGACGAAAGTGCTTATTTTACGTAAAATTCAACATTAGAATTTAGAGTATTTGAAACCCCGCCAAAAAGCTGCTTTGCTGCCTGG
Source organism: Vandiemenella viatica (assembly GCA_031002005.1). Taxonomy (NCBI): domain Eukaryota; kingdom Metazoa; phylum Arthropoda; class Insecta; order Orthoptera; family Morabidae; genus Vandiemenella; species Vandiemenella viatica. Next base: position 2,717,535 of record CM061920.1, read on the forward strand.
CGCGGGCTAACGACACTCGTGACGTCACGTGCCAGCACGCCCTCACTCTATATAAGTAACGTCTGGTTTGTTTCTCTGAACTTGTGTATAAATTGTTGGAAATATGGTTTATAAATAGTGTGTAGTACATCAATCTATAACCACAACAATAAAAACTCTCCAAATAAATGTAAGTGTTTCCGCATTAACTGAAATAGGAAAAAAGTCGCTGCAACTTGCTCATAGAAACCCAGACGACATTGTGACTAAGTCGCATACCATTTACTATAAATATCATTTACACCATAATTTAATGGAGATAATGTATTATGTTGTTTAAGGCGAGTATCTGTAACGTTAGGGTTCTTAGGTTCGATCCTCGCTTTGGAAATGTTTTGTTATTTGTGGGCATTTTCTTTAAGTACTAGTTGCTGTTGGAAGCGCCGCTTTTTATTTTTCTAAAATCCAACAAAATATTATTTTTTCCAAATTTTTCACAAATTTTTTGATAGCAAGCGTAATAAACATAACTAAAAAAAACTTGAAAACTTAAACTGGACTGCAGACCGATAAAAAGTTTAAAAAAAAAATCAACTTAAAATTACTTGCGCATTAAAAGTAAATACCGCCTAAACAGATGCATTTATGTCAGAAAGACAACATGCAGCTGTATCGTCACGTAAAAATTCCAACAAAAGGTATTCAAAGCGTTCCGAGATAGTCGTGAAATGATATTGTTAAAATAAATTCTATTATTCACCGCCGAGCACTTGGATTTTTCGCAATGATAATGTATCTCTGGTATATATCAAAATTAAAAGCGTACGGTTATATTTTTTTAAAAAGTTTTCTTGTATGGCAGCAATATATGTTTCAAACGTTTCATGACTTTTATGACTTCTTCTAATAAAAACATGATTCTGTAATCCAACAAACAGCAAACTGAAACGGAAAAAATGTACATACGAAGAAAATATTATCCTCATCAAGGTTCGAACATAGGATCTTCCAATTCCTATAGAACTCTTTAACCATGCAGCTACCTGGATACCATGGCATCGTTACTTATCTTCTCGCTAATAGCGAACACTTAAACGTCACAGTTTCTTATGTGCGAAGAAGTGAACGCGGTCGGTAAATAATTTTAGTCATTCTTATGAAGGATTTCTGTTAATATCTAACTTCCAGTTTAAATATAAATGATTCTCGAATTGAAGTTATTACATTTTCTAGCTCCGCAGAATAAAAGTCAGGGGTTGTTTCTATAGGTAGCCCGAGAAATACTTTTCGGTATTTTTCCGCTGTAGGCTTCTACAAATTGTTCTTCATTTTATATTCAACACAAAATCTCATTAATAACAAGAGATAACCAGCAACAAATAATGAAAATAGTTGAAAACTTGGATAGCGGGAAACACTCCATACTCAGCCGCAACGCTTACAGGCAGGTGACGTCACTATAGCGATCGCCAATCCCAGAGCGTTTTCGGTCACGTGACAAGAGGCAAGAAAAATCTGATTTTTATTTCGCTTTTTTATTCAAAACAATCCACCTTTCTTTCCAAATTTGATAAAAATAGCTTCGTTAAGCATTAATCTACGCGAATGACTACAATTTATAAGATATTTTTAATACTGTCAAATATTCTATTATGTGTGGTGTTAACAATAGAACTTCATGCAGAGAGCTGTTTAAGAATTTAGGGATTTTAAGATTGGTGGCTGAGTTTATATACACATTAATGGCCTTTGTAATCACAAATTATACTTTGTTTGCAACAAATAGTAAAATACACAATTATGGCAATAGATGTAAAAATGATCTTAACAAATATTACAAGTCACTGTCATTTGTTCAAATAGGGATCCGATATTGAGGGATACATATCTTCAATAAACTCCTAACACATATTAAATGTCTAGCAGATGATAAAAATAAATTCAGGAAGGAATAAATTGATAACTTTCCACATCCAACAGAGCAAGTCTCTTATACTGGGATCAATGGAAAATGAATGTATTCTATTGTATTGCGAAACAATTCTTAAGATATGTCTGCGTATTACTGACAGTTGCAGAAACGCCAAGGAGCGCGTAATGTGGCCCTGCGAAGCTGGCGAATAATAAAAACCAGGAGTCCTGAGGGTACTAAGCATGTCAAAGCCAGCGGAGGTCTTCAATGGAAGGCGCTACTTCCCGACGGCATGGGAATTTTCAGATGTTCGAGAAGTCACAGTGACGTATTCCACACCGAGCGTGGTGGGTGAGCGGTTAACGCTCTGGCCTCGCATTTGGGAGGACGCCGGTTCGAATTCCCGTCTGGGCATCCATATTTGGGTTTTGCATGGTTTACCCAAATCACTCCAGGCGAATACCGGGATGCTTCGTTCAAAAGATCATGGCCGAATTCCTTTCCGTTCCTTGTTGCCGGTCCTATCCCGCCTCTAATCACCTCTACGTCGACGAGGCGTAAAACCATAAGAAAAAAAGAAATCATATTCTAGGAAAGTGGTGGAAAGAGCAAACGAGATGCGTAGGAATGCAGAGTGTGGAGGTAAAGTTGATTGGCACAGAACTCGAGACGAAGCGCGCTCAAGACAAACTACAAACCTTACGACTGCACCTAAAGATGGTGACGGAGCCTTATGTCGCCGAAATATTGTGTTTAAATAATAGTATTACTCCGTTTGTTTCCAGAGAAACGATCATAAATAAACAAAGCTGTGAAAAACTGCTTTCATTTATAAAAGTTTATTCACTTTGATTTGTTTGAAAGAACACAAAGATGTTAACATTAACCTACTTTCCTTACTAATCACTGTTTTATTTGTTAAAATATTAATATGTATTTGATTCAGCCCACTGGCGCCAAGAGTATCACGGTTATTAATTGGCTCGGCATTGATGTTTCACGCAGAGGTAAGACAATTATTGCAATTACCAATAAGAACAGTAAAAGAAAGAAATATCTATTTCATACCCTCTCTAACTTTTGTATTTGATACCCAAAATGAGGGTCGTAAATTGCATCACCATATTTTAAAAATGGTCCAATCGAAGCTTTGATAGAAGATTTCCTCATTGTACGGTACATCCCTTCATCACCACCTCCAAGTAAATGAAGGATTCCTAAACATCTTGCTATTAGTTTACCAATGTATCTTGTTCTATTGAGTTTATTGTAAAATTACTTTCTCGCCTTACCACCATAAAAAATTTTTTTATTATTTTAATATTTAATGATCCAAATGTTCTTGGTGTTTAAAGGCGCAAATGCTATTGACAATGTGTAATAGTAACATAAGGAACGTTCAAAATGAAACGAGCCGGAGTCTGGAATGTGCAAACCGCTGACAGAATGGTAGGATCGCTGCGTCAGTAACAAAGAGGGTTCCCAACAAGAGCGCGGAAGTCCACATACCCGCCGCTAGAGGGTCACGAATGCAAGTCACGTGACTACAAAGCTAGCAGAAACATGCGTCAGTCGTCCAGCGCTGATTGTTTCATTCTTTGACCTTGACGGCCTCCTTCTGATAGACTTCCCGGAGCACGGTAGAACAGTGAATGCCCAGCGTTACTCGCAAACCTTCGCCAAGCGATCAAATGACAACGACCAGGCAAGCTCACTCGTGACGTCAGTCTGCTCCACGGCAATGCAAGGCCTCAGGCTGGTTCCACACCAAGCCAGTCTCTACAAGCCAATCCAGTCACGTCTAGGCCTGTCCAGTCCACTCCAGTCAAGTCATGTTGTTTCACACCAGTCCAGTCGATACAAGTCAGCTGTAGCAAAATTTTTGTGATGGAGGTTGAGCTGCTTAAATTTATAGTTTTGCGACGGATAGACCGCCGAAAAAAGTAAATAAACAAAGGAGTGTGTTCATCCAATCAATTTAAGAAGAGATATTTATGGCGTATTTATTTATTTGTTTCCGGACTTGGTGATCGATCCGTTAAAGTTTTATAATTAATTTTCTGAATGAAATATGATTCGTAGTGCCTGTGTTTTGCATAGAAATGAAGAGGATAATGCATTCGAAAAGCGATTTCTGGACGAGATGAGAGAAGTGAATGAGCTTCACCCTATCCCACCAACTTCTGAAAGAGGAGGTAGTTGTGACGCCATCAGAATCGGGGAAACATTAACTAACTATTTCGTCTCGCCAATAGGATCCTGTGCCTTGGCAAAATGATCAAATTGATTGTTGAAGTACGAACATATATCACTTCGTTACATCTAATTTTTATTTGTTACTTAATCAAAAAAAACAGGCATGAATTTGAGTAATAATTGTAAAAAAAATTTATAATAAAAATAACTGACCGGATGTTTTCAACTGATCAATTTCCTTCCAAATGGCAGCAATTAAATCTCTTTTGCGGTGATTCGGATGCTTATCATCATAGATATCCTTTCGTTCTCTAACCAGTTCGATTAATTTCTCAACAATTTTTAGAGGGTTATTAAAAAAAAATACACACAATACGCACTTTGCACCAAGTCGGTAACAATGAGACTGGACTGGACTGGACGCGCCGGAATCAAGACAGGTTGGGTTCCCCCTCCACTCGATTGGACTGGCTTAGCCAGACGCGACTGAGACGCTACCTGTGTGAATGAACAGAGGGGAGTAGGTATGTTGGATGTTCCTGTTGACTCAGCTGGACGCTCTTGACGAGACTGGACGCGTCTGGTGTGAAAGCACCCTCACACGGCCAACGCAGTCACGGCACTAGTGCGTAAATTCACGTGAGAGGTTCTCGGTCATCCTCCATACAGTGCAGACCTCTCTCCCTGCGACTATGTCATTTTTAGTCTCCTAAAAAAGACTCTGAGGGACAAACGAATCACCTCGGACGACGACGTCTTCAAGCAGGAATGTTACGAGACAGCCATCCACCGCCTTGCCTCAACGGCCAGGGCCAATGCTCCTGGAATACAGGCGTTGGTTTCTGTTCGCAGGCCTCCGGCTAGTTACTTTTTGAACCAGCCTTATAAATGAAACGAGTACAGGGTGTATGGTTGCAGTGGAGGTCTCGGTATTGACACCCGGGGTCAACGCTTGGCGGCCGCTGCGCATGCGCGGGACGCCGCGCCGTGCGGATATCTCCGTTTGAGTTTTATTGCTCACGTAAACACTGCCCGCTGTTCCAGGGGTCAGCACCAGCGGCGCAGCGCAAAACAACTGCCGAGCGCGTCACGCGATAGCTGTGCACGACATAACCAAAGCACGTAACCGTTACTATAGACAAGCAAATCTAGATAAGTACAAAATATAGACTGGAATCTATTTTCAGGGCTGTTATCGAAAAAACGCAAATCCTTTCAAAGAAGTACTAATTATATTACATAGTAGAAATATTATTATACAATTTTTTACAATCATCTGTTTATAATTGTAACTGTTCTAATCGTATTTCACTCTGCTTCTCTCGCGCGGACCTTCATGTCCGTCATAGTGCGTTTGCTTTTCGTTTTTCTCCCAGTGGCAAACCGTAACCGTTTGTAATGAACTATTTCTGTAACCTTAACCGTAAATTAAATTGCACAATTTGGTTCCGCTTACTGAAATGTTAGTCTTTGATGCAGTGGTTTGATTAACGTTTCCGGAGTGTTCCGACGCACTGCACTTAACAAAATAAACAAAAGAAATAAACAACCAAAGTCACCTAGTCAAAAACTGTATTAACAGAATTCAAAAGGTTGAGTATTTTATCTGGGTTGTAGCGTTATCTTTGGTGGATGTCTCGTAAAGGAGTGTTCACTTGTGAAATAACAACCATAGAGATAGTGAATCATGAAATGAGTTGTGTAAATAATCTGTACTACAGGGCTAGTCAAAACCATTGCAGTGATTTCATATAATTACTACAGATTTATTATTTGACATATACTTACAAGATTACACAGATATATAAACAAACAGTGAAAGTGTTTTTGAGTGTCTACAGATGCTCAATATGTGCACCTTTAGTGACTCTGCACACATCAAGTCTATAATCGAGTTCTTCCCATACCCGATGCAGCATGTCTCTGTCAATGAGAGCAAATACACTGGTGATGCGAACCCGCAGGTCTGGCAGATCAACTGGTACTGGTGGCACGAACACTGTGTCTTTTACGAAATCATAAACAGAGAAGTCGCAGGGGGTTAGGTCAGGGGAACGAGGAGGCCATGACATCAGCTGACGATCAGCATCCCCAGCACGACCAATCCATCTGTTTGGAATCCTGGTGTTTAGGAAATTACGGACAACTAGAGAAAAATGGGGTGGAGCACCGTCCTGCTGGTAAATGAAATCTTCACTGTCAGCTTCCAGAAGTGGCATGAGCCAATTTTTCAACATTTACAGATAGATTTTCCCTGTGATCGTAACCTCATTAAAGAAAAAATGCCCATAAAGTTTCTTTCGTGAGATCGCACAAAACACGTTCACTTTGGGAGAGTCGCGAACGTGCTGCACATAAGCATGGGGGTTCTCGGACCCCCGAATACGCACATTGCGCCTGTTCACTTTTCCACTCACATAAAAAGTAGCCTCATCACCAAACACAAGTTTTTCTGCGAATGTTTCGTCTTGTTCTAGATATTGAGCACAGAATTGAAAACGACGCACTTCATCGTTGTGCGGCAGTGCTTGTAGCAACTGTAACCTGTAAGGCTTCATACACAGTCGCTTCGGTAGGATTCTTCAAACGGTCATCTGTGGAATACCTAATTCCCTGCTCGCTGGGAACCTAACGGTTTCTTCAGATACAGGAGGGCGACCCACTGTTTTACCGTTACGAAGGCATCCCGTGGCTTTAAACTGTTGACACCAACGCCGAATGATGTTAGCATGCGGGAGATCCTTGCCGAACTTTGTTCTAAAGTGTCGCTGAACAGTTACCACAGACTGAGTGGAATGAAATTCGAGAACAACGTACGCTTTCTCACTTTCAGCCATCTTGCTCTCTAGCGCTCTAGCGGCCACGGCTGGAAGCTTGCATTTGTTGCAATCGAAACTTGGAGAGCCACTTGTCTTATAACAGCAAACCCCATCATCGTACCTATAATAGAACAGCAAAAAAAAAAAAAAAAAAAAAAAAAACGTGAAATCGCTGCAAATATTTTGACTAGCCCTGTATTATAAATCTGTAATCAAGCTGCGCGTGTGTATTTATTTGAACGGGAACCACGCAAACGGGAACCACGCAGAAACTACCGCAGCAATTTGGATGGGGTTTTCAATTTTTAGAGCTAATGGTCCAAATAAAAATCTACAGAAATCGCTAATGACTTATACGTACCGAAGGACGGAGACATATATTTAAATACATCTAGATCGGTAATTATGATCCACGGATCACAGTATAGTTGAGATGTTTATTCCTATCAGGAAAACTGACAAAAAAAATCACACAACTTGTTTTTGGGATCATGTTTCGTTTTTCGACTTCGGTTATTTATCTAATCTGTTATCCGAAATTTAAAACATTAAAATTGACGGAATATGTGACTCAAATGCATCGAGCGGGAGTAATATATAATTTACTGTAGCACAGTCGCCCTGATTACGAACATCTTTGACAGTTACAAACTTTGTCTCTGGTACGACGCGACGTTTTTCAATTCTCGCTGACTGCCGTACAATATTAATTGAGAATAATGTGTGATATGGATGGGGGAAAAAATTTCTCTTATAACGGTGTCATCTTTTATGTTTTGTGAAGAAATAAATGAGAGGCCAACACCACGAGACAGTGTGGGACACAAGGAACAAGAGACTGGGACGGAGCTTCACCGCGAGGGAACGGTGGAAACTAAACGAAGGAGAGTGTGTGCGGCGCAGTCGACGTGTGTGGATTAGCGAAGCCGCGGCGATGCGCAGGCTGCGGACTATATTTAGTGGCGGAGCGGCGAGCGCTTAATGTGGAAGACCTCCGCCAATTCCGGCAAGGTCAGCGCACGGCACGCCACAAACAGTCACTCGGCCACCAATAACCTCGCTCAATCTCTCTCTTCCTGCCTAACACGCAGAAGTTTTTTTTTTTTTTTTTTTTTTTTTTTTTTTTTTTTTTTTTTTTTTTTTGTATTCCATTTTGGCCTTCCAAAACATATACAGGGTGTCCAACAATGAAATGATAACCCTGCAACCGCAGATACGCCACATCATGTCCTACCATAAAATAAAATATTATTTTAGTAAAAGTCTCGCCATTTTGGAGATAGTGATTTAAAAAAAAAAATTCAAAACGTGTGACTTTGTTCAATTTATTCCATGTCATTTATACAAATTAAGACTTTGTGAACCCTGGCTTTTTTTAATTTACTCAAAGACATTTGAGTAATCTAAAACAATGTTCTTTTTTTCTTACAACGTTAAAAAAACCTTATAAAAATCTTAAATGGTATAATTATTTTATACTTCTTTTAAAATGATTGTTTTATGGTAGTTAAATCTGCTAAAGAGACCATAGTGCATTTTAAACATGTAGTAAAAAAAAAAATGCAAGTAATATATTTTGTACTGTAATCTGCACCTGATGGATGTATGGGTTAGTTATGTGGTGAGTCTGGTCATGGTATATCGATACTGGTAAACGTCAGATGAGAATCACGGGTAAAGATGGCGCCAGTCTGTTGCTAGTATGGGAGCGTCCATAAACCACGTAGCTCCATTTTGGCCTCCTGTGAACCCCCCCTCCCCCCACGTAGCCCTATGTGACTTTTGCCTCTACCCCCTCCCCCAAGAAGACATTTTGTACTGCTTTTTCTTGTCAGACTACTGTAAATTACATACGGAGATAATTAACTGAGGGAAATAATATTGTCATGCTATTGTGAGTTCTCTTCCTCATTTTAACTGTGAAAAATGTTATGAAAGGAAAGCTACGTGGCCTGGCTCGGAACCCCCCCCCCCTCCCCCCACGTAGCCCAGCGTAGCCTTCCAGCCAACCACTGGACCCAGCCACGTAGTTTGTGTACGCTCCCTATGGAATTGTTGCGCGCGCGGGTCGGCGTGGGGGGGGGGGGGGGAGGGAATGGCGCTGACAAGGTCACTACTCGTCCAGCATGTGAAATATTCCACAACCTACGTGTCGAGACTGTGGACTTAATAAAAAACAGTGCTTTCAACGTGTGTAAAACAGCGGACGGTAAATACGCGGGTATATGTTGGCCTGAACATTTTCCTAATTTACGAACTGTGCAATCTTGGGAATACGGTCAGACTAGCTTATTAATCAGTGGTGGTTCACCTGGGCGAGCTGTATCAGTGTGTGCCGTGTTCAGCCGAACACGTTGTCGGTGCTTTGTGCCTGTAAGCCAGCAACCTTCCTCTTAATCAGCCGAGTTGGTCGGCAGAACTCGCAGAATCGCAGCGACGACTGATGTATTTATATTTCATGGCCCGCGAACAGCGACTGGAGAACCACAACGGCATTGAATGTTAGTATTACGCCGAGGAAACACTGTAAAACAAACAACCAATCAGCTCCATGTATTTATCGATTACTGATTTAAATGGTTACAAGGTGTACACCAAACTATTGTAGTGTGTGTCCGTCTTTTGTTCCCCCCGGCGCGATTGTAACGGGCAATTTTAAGGAATAAATAATAATGCGGCTGTTACAGGTAAGACAGTACGCTGTCAGCTGCTTGATCCTGCAACAGCGAGTGTTCGTGAAGTGTGAAGCGAGGTGAACGATCCGGAACAAACGAGACTGTGTGGACAAGTAGTGCACAGCTCACGCGCCGGTCCAACATTTAGGGTCGACGACTGACACTGCGCAAAACCAGAGGTCTGCGGACTGAGTCACGTGCACAGCAGCAGGGTGCCTATCAGCCACGCCGTCACTGTCGACCACCCAAAGCCTGACTATCCAACTGTAAGTCAACTCGGCCAGTCCCGAGGGAACGCCAACGGTCCTAACCTCTCTACCACTGCTGCCAAGCCTACGGATTTTTTTTTATAAAAAGTTAGGATTTTCGGATTTTGTTAAAATAGCTATGGATTTTTGCTATTTTTTTTTTTTACTATTTGTTGATTTTTCCTTATATCTGTGTTTTCTTAAACTTTGAGCGTATGGTGTTAATGCATTAAAGAATTGTCAATAATTGTGATTTTTTTCCTTGCAACCGCTCGTGTGAACCAACCATTGAAATTAAGCTCGTATTTTGTTTGATTATATATTTTATAGATCTTAAAACACCGTAATAGAAAACTATGGGCGCACTCTTTATGCACGGTGACACGCTCGTTGGCACGGCTTACAGAGCAGTGCCTTCCCAGAAAGCCTAACCAATATCCGAGATTCAAAGGGGTCGCATTTTTTAACATTTGCTCTTACCGAAGATATGCTAAATTGAATGTCAACAAAGAAAATAGATATAGTCCCCTTCCCCCCCCCCCCCCAAAAAAAACAGTAGGCACAGCAGTAGCAGCGATGAAAGTGACGCTGTATAAAACATGTTCAGAGATATTTCTTAGTTTCAGTGTAGAATATTATTTTGTATTTCAAATTTTAAAGATCTTGAAATAAAAATTATTCTTAATTTTGACTCTCTCTGTTCAATAATTATTGTTTTAGTCTTTTAGTTAATGAGTCTCCGGATTTTTGTACCAAATCTACGGAAATTTAGGGGCCATCTAGGGATAATCAAAGCCAAGTGGCTGGCAGCACTACTCTCTACAACTGAAGGATTAAATGCGCAACAGTATTTGACGACACTCACATACATAACCACTGCCGAGGTCATTGCAGCAATCAAGTACACGAGAAGCGAGGACGTTCACCCAGTAAGTAGTACCCAGTACAACTACCACTCACAGAGCAACACCACACTGGACTGTACCTGGCTAGACCCACCACAACAGTCTTCTGTGGTCAGTGACGGGTTAACTTACTATTCCCTTCCCTGTCTTCACATACACTTTTCCACGGCGCTTAGTTAAAGAAGAACCGCCTGTGTCCTAAAACCTATTTTTTCAGTTGCAACACGTTTCGGCTCTACACTAGACTGCATTGTGGACGGCTGACGGTAGTGCCTCGCAGCGGTTGTGCCCGGAACCATTCTCCTAATTTTCGGAGAGCTTGGAACCGTAAACCCGCCGCAGGGTTTTACGGAGGCAATTAAACGGGAGCCCTGCAGCCTCCAGCCAGAGTGGTCGCTTCAACGGTCGCCACAATGCAACCTCGAGAGTCGTAGTCTGTCGCACATCACGTCATCAACACCTGCTGCCTAGCATCCACAACTCCCTCAAGTTTAACATTTTGTTCACCTAACTTGTCCCAAGCATAAAAAACGAATTGGCAGTGATTGGGGACTGCCGACAGAAATGAAAACTTAAAACTTTGAATATGATACGCGCATGACGTCATACTTACAGCTCAGATACACTGAACATCAATAATGCCCTGGTGACAGGGTTTCTACTGGCTGGCTAACCCTGTAGTGCTACCAGGTACACGGGAACTACTGTTTAACGCGGGATCCGAAAGATGGAAGCGTTCTGGCGTATTTCACATTACACAGCAGGCTATGCTAGATGGGAAGGTCAGGTTAGTAGTCTATGAAAATACCCGCCGAGACAGAGTCCGAGCCGGGGACCTTTCATTCGCCATCAGACACCTTAACCACTGAGCCACCAGACCGCAGCAGATACACTGTTAACATTAGCATGTCGGTGATGCAGACTCGTAAGATTTTACGCATTCAAAAATCGCCCCACGCGCCTAAAGAAGTTTTCACTTCAAAAACTAAAAATCAATCATATAATCAAATACAACTCCTAAAAATACCTCCCCATCGCGGGATTTCAACCTGTGACCGGGAAACTTTCGGTAGTAAGCGGCTTAACCACTGAGCTACCTGACCGCCTTGTTCTGAAGTATACGTGTGCTGAGTACTATCAAAATACGATAAAAAGTGTGGATCTCTATGAAGAACGGTGACAGAAATTAAGGTAACGGGGGGAAATGAGCAGAGGGTTCAAGGTTCTGTAAATCAAACGCAAACAGTGTTTTTCTATTTGTTTCAAAGTATAAATACGCAAAATTCCATATAAAACGGACAAAAACTGTGTGTTTGTATAAAGATTTTGCAAAAAGCGTCCTGCGCGCATATCATGCGGGCAACAGGTGGCGTGATCTGACGCGCGCAACAGGTGGCTTCTCGCGAACTCACAGATTTACCCCCGCCCAAACATCGCGGAGCGCGACTATAGGGGCTTCCACTTCTACAATGTGCGTGTCACTGCACTCATCACGGTAGCGAGAACATTAGCTCCGGTGCTCCGGCTCATGTTTTACGCAAAATTTCTCTCCTGGATTCATCTGCCACAAGCAAGAGCCCAACTCGTCCGAAACCGTCTCTGGCGATTCGTATAGTGCTTAGCCATACAAAACAACAGCGTAAAAAAATGGCAGCAAATGTAATTCTTACACTAAATAAATCCATATGTAGTAAACACGACACAAGAACAAATCACTGAATTCGAGAAACAAGCAGCTAACATGCGTCTTTCAATTTCCTTTGAAAAAAGAAAGTCATCACAGACAACAAACACCACAATAAATATTTAAAAGTTCAAGAACAAAAAATATAAAGAGTAAAACAATTTAAACATCTGGTGGAATGGATTAGTTGCAATGCAACAGAACACAAGACAACAGAATTCAGAAAAAAATACACTTGAATTTGCCTTCGAATTGACAAGAGAGATATGCAACAAAAAATCTCTTTCGTGGGGTCCAAAGTTAAGCATAACAAAACAGTGGTAAAGCCGGAAGCATTGTCCGCAGCACAAACTCTAACTACGAATCACATAGGGCAGATAGAACAACAAGAACCAAAAGAAAGAAATTTTTTAAGAAAAATCATAGCAACCAAATTTTAAGTTAATAAAAATTATACATCAAGAATGAAACACTCTAAAAAAATAATAATAAAAACCTGTTAGATGCTATGCGCAAAAGGACTAAGGAAACAAATTTTTGTTTTCTTCGATAACCGCATAACGAAGTCTACTTGGTTCACAGAAACTGGAAAAGATCTAAGAGAATTAAAAATTACGGAAAAGTCATTACTTGATAGAACAGCGCAGATAAGATTTAAAGATGAAAGGATAAGGTTCCAAGAAAAATCTAAACTTATGTCGAAACCCATCATGTCGGAGGAGGAGAGAAGAAGAAGGTCCAAGAGAATGAAGAAATATTGGGCGTAAAAGAAGGAACAATATGCATAGAAGTGAGTGATCCCAAAGAGGGTGAAAAGAAAGAAGGAGAAGAAACCAGACGCAAGCTGCGTTTGTTCGAGATGGTATTACGCAAAAAATAAATAAAAATAAAAATACCGTCCCAGTTCTGATGCTTGTTGGCTAACAATATTTATGATAAATTAAATTATGACACAAACATGACGACCATGGCGTAGAGTATTATCGTGATAATTTATAAAGAAGGACATGTGAATATCATACCCAAATACGAAATATCCATTGATTATCATAAACACGAACAATTTTACACGTAAACGACTTGGGTATATGTATTGGAGAAAAGTAAAATGAGGTAAAGGAAAACTGCCCGCGGTGGGAGTCGAACCTTGCGCCCTCCGCTTACTAGCCTCGCTCGCTGCCCCGTGAGCCAGGGAGCCTTTTGAAAATCACGTCACCGCCAGTCCGCATATTCGGAATATTTCAAAGTCGATTTTCTCGAAAACTTTTGGCCACCTGGTCCTACGGCTTTGGGGAATTTGTACTCGAAGGCTGACCTTTTAGCACGTTTAGTGGCAAAAATTACAAACATGCTGTTGGCGTATCATCCCCTTGTGAGTGTCGAAACGTTTAATAAAATGCACCGCTGTGCATAATTTTTTTTTTTTTTTTTTTTTTTTTTTTTTTTTTTTTTGTTATTTGCAGGAATTACAGTCGTTGAAAAATGACGTCGCGCAGTAACAGTATTAAGTGTTGAGTGTAGAGCGTGTGGAATATAGGACACAAACCACTGTATCAGTTCGGACTCGAAAATCCATTAAGCGGGTGCGCGACTGACGTCAGCAGCAGGGGACAACAGGCGGGAACACGCCGCCAATCAGAAAACACACTCGCTGGCCGCCAGGGACGAGCTGTACTCTGTCTAGGCACTCAACATCAAACGGCGGCCTTCTCCTCAGAGAAGTGCTGCCATCTCTAAAAAAATATTTTATGCCAAATCTACGTTTACAAAATACCAAATATATGCTAAAATTTTCAGAAAATGATGAAAAAAAATGCACATTTACATGGCTACCAGAAAAATCTCTACCCAAACTAAACTGTAGCATTAACAGGTCTATCATGAACATCACTACCATCACCAAAAGCAAATCCTACCAAAAATAACTACACCAATAAACAATTTTACCAAACTTTATTTCTGCCTAGTTGCCTTCTCTACCATTTACGAACCATACCGCACGAAGCTACACCATAAGCATCCCTACCGTAGAATCTCCACCAAAAGGAAATCGTATGCTCGAAAACGAAGTACATCGGAAGTTAAATCGATAGCGTACAAAGGTCTGGTGCGTCCTCACTTAGAATAAAATAATAATATTTAATTAAATTGCGATGGAGCCTAGACACCAACTTCCCTGTTTTTTTATGTTCTGTATGGGGTCCCCATCAAAAGGGGTTAATGGAGGCATTACAGAGGGCCCAAAGAAGAGCCGCCCGATTCGTGACAGGTATATACAGTTGGAGGGAAAGCGTAAGTGCGATGTTGAAGGAGTCAGATTGGGAAGACCTGGAGCACCGAAGGCGTTGCTCTCGACAGAAGCTGACTGAAAAATTCACGACTGACCAATTTCAGGATGGAAGCAAATACATATTACTACGAGCAACATTCATATCTAGGAACGACCGAGAAAACAAGATAAGAGAAATCAGGGCCAGAACAGATTCATTTCGATGCTCTTTTTTTCTATGAGCGATTAGCAAGTGGGATAGAAACGAGTTATCGAGCGAGACAACTTAGATTCCGGAAGGATTAGGTACCTATAAACCCCTCCGGCCATCCCGATCTGGATTTTACACGATTTTCCCAGATCGCTCCAGGCCAATGCCGGGATGGTCCCTCACAATAGCCCATGGGCGCCTCCTGCCATATCCCGTATATCCCTTCCTATGCACAAATGTTTACGCATAAATATTGGTGTAATGTACCCTCCGGTACCAACTTTTAGTTAATCGCGGAGTAATAATAATAATAAAACGCAGTATTTACCAAAAATATGTCCATCATTTTTACTTTCTACGAATAGCAAGATTACCATTAAACTGTAAATCAAATCGTAAACCTACCTAAATAAAACTTAACTAGAATAATTCTATACCTGCAAACATCTTTACCCAAATAACCCTACCTTAAGGTGAAATCACCATTTTCTAACACTACCGAAAAACAACTCTACCAGAATTTAACCGTACAAAAAACAAAAACAAACTTTTTTTTACGTACGATGCAATTCGAGGAGTAGAAAATATTAATTAGCTTGCGTCTGTATGAGACACATGGTGATATGTGAATTTTCTCTTGAAAATTATCCGAAACAAAACTTAAATATATATTTTAGTTAAAAATAAGAATAAACAATACATGCTTAACGTTTTATAACAACTGAATTATTTAAGTTTGTTGAATCCCTTTGTGGAGGCGCTGGCTTTATACTTGTAAAATGTATAAAACAATCAACTTAAAATTAACAATAATTAATAACAATTCGTTGTAATGGTTATTCTAATAAACAAATGAACGATACTAAATTTTTATCACTCCAAAAATATCGCTGACTTTTCAGGAAAAAAAGTTAAAAATATGCTACATGCTAAATTGAATTTTTTCAAGCTAAATCACTTGAAAATATCCTAAATTTAGCCATAAAAATCATATGTGTGACTTTCCTGGCGTAATGATGCAATATAATCATCTGGGGTGTTCAGCCAGATGGTGTTGTATAAACACGACGTTTCGACAGCTAGCTCTGCCGTGTTCTTCAGGTGTCAGGTCTCTTCTGTAGACAGTCAGCTTGCGACAGCTAGAAGAGACCTGACACCTGAAGAAGACGGCAGAGCTAGCTGTCGAAACGTCGTGTTTAAACAACACCATCCAGCTGGACACCCGACAGGATTTTACTATAAAAATCCTAACTTGCAGCACTGGTAAGTTTGGCGAGAGCCGGGAAAACACACCGTTTCGACAAACGTCTCTGTCGTCTTCATCAGCTGTAGTATAATCTGCTTCGTCCTGCATAGCACCTTGTGTCTACATCTACATGTATAATGTGCAATTCAAAACATTGTAAATGGCAGAGGATTTTTGCCCAGGACTAACTCTGTACATTGTAGTGCCAAACAGTACGAGGGGAGACATAACTGACTCTGTTCCACACAACCGACTCTTAGCGAAGATCCGAGCGTACGGTATATCTGATTAGATTTGCGAATGGATACGCGATTTTCTAACTGGTCGGTCACAGTATGTCGTTGTAGACGGGGAAGCCTCTTCTAAACTAGATGTTACTTCGGGCGTTCCTCAAGGAAGTGTAATAAGACCACTTCTTTTTTTAATTTTTATAAACGATCTCGGTGACAACGTTAATTGCAGGATGCGATTTTTTGCTGATGATGCACTTATTTATAGGGAAGTGAGGTGCTCCGACGATTGCTTAGAAATTCAGCGCGATCTGGATGCTATTTCGGAATGGTGCCGTGAATGGCAGCTTACACTTAACTGTAAAAAGTGCAAGGCAATGCACATAAGTAATAAAAAGACCTCGCTTGCTCTGGAGTACAAAGTTAACAATTCAGTTGTTGACACTGTAGATTCCCTGAAGTATCTAGGCGTAACAGTACAAAGCAACATGAAATGGGACTTGCACATAACTTCCGTTGTAGGAAAAGCTAATTCCAAACTACGATTCATAGGACGTATTTTGAGAAGTTGTAATGCTCATACAAAGGAAATAGCGTACAAAACACTAGTGCGTCCGCATTTGGAATACTGTTGTGGAATTTGGGATCCGTATCGCAAGGGATTGATTGACACATTAGAGAAAGTACAGAGAAGAGCCGCTCGATTCGTGACTGCTAGTTACAGTCCTTAAGTAAGTGTCACAGAGCTATTTCGTGGGTTGGGCTGGGATTGTTTGGCGGACAGACGACGTCGTTTTCGTTTGAATTTGCTGGAGAAATGCGAAAATCTTTAAGTTACGAGTGCAACGAAATACTTCTTCCGCCAACCTATTTAGGTCGCAATGACAGGAGGGATAAGATTAGAGAAATAAGATGCCGTACTGATTCATTTATGTATTCCTTCTTTCCTCGATCTGTTCGGGATTGGAATGCGCAGAATTAGGATTGGTGCTTAGCACTCTCTGCCACCCACAGTATTTGTGATTTGCAGAGTATAGATGTAGATGTAGATGTAGAAGCATCAGTACTGTACCTAACCTGTCTAAGCTCTAGTGTCTTTGAGGCCCAAACCGTTTGGCGGAAAAGTACTTTCTTCCACTCGTGAGTGAAAGTGGGAGTTCGCATGTTTACCAACAAATGTAATCGAAACTCACGTCCCCTCCCTGCTAGACAGTACCAGCGCAATGTGTGTATTAATTTTGAGACGCTTTCGTAAGTCTGTGAGAAGTAGTCACGAATCCAACGACCGACACGGATCTCAAAAGGCACAACACTAGTCCAAATGTGCACGGAGGAGAGTTTTGTACGTTTTTTGTGTTTTACAATTCTTAAAAATTTGACCTAGAATCGTAGCCTAGAATTTTCCGTACCTATGACGGAAATTATATGTAGGTGGCATTTCATGTTGCTTTGTTCGTTTACGCCCAAATCAGGAAATAAATCATGTCAGTACTTTGTGCTCTAGCAAACGGATTCTTTTTGTTAGTTATGCTCATTGCCTTATAATTTTTGCGATTTAGTGCAACTTGCCATTAATCGCACCGTGACGAAACAACGTCCAGATTTCGTTGAATTTCTAAACAATCCGCCAAATTCCGTACTTCCCTACAGACGACTGTATATCACTGAACAATCTGGAACTGCTGCCAACGTTGTCACCGAGATCGGCGAGAGAAGAAGCGGTCTCCTTGAGAGGCACCCGATGTACTGTACATAAGAGGGTTCTCCTTCCACGACCACACACTGCGGACGACCAGACAGGGAACCATAGTGGCGGCGCTTCCATCGACCCTCGCCTGCACAGGTGTATATTCAGTGAGGCCAGCTGTGACGTCACGGGCCAGAGAGTTTATCACTCTCTGTCAACAGATATCGCTACTACACCAATCAAAGAATTTAGGTTACCTGTTTATGTTATGGCTATATAAGTTGTAAATTCGAAACTAAGAATAATACAAAAGCATGTACTTCGTTTAAATAGGCAAATCAATTATTAGTTTCTTTCTATTTATGCATATTCGATCGATTTAGATGTTTAGATTACATTCCCTGTCCCTCAAAACGGCACAGCAAGCAATGAATTTACGTTATCTACTTATTTTTTTGCAATAGTTCAAAAATTTGTGTCTTTAAATTAAGATTTGAAACCAACCTAAAATATATGGATATTTTTCCTTTAAATTTCCATATTATGAAGGGGCTTGTACAATAGAACGAAATATATAAAACATTTTATCATTTTTAGGGTTACGTCCGTTATTTTATAACAGTTCTATTTAGTTAACTAACTGAGAAGAACGAAATTAATTGCCGGAATAATGTGTGCAACCCGTCACTTTTGACGGGATTAAAAGATGTTATCCAAGCACATCACACATTGGCTGTGGCCTCATACCAGTTGCGTTACTTTTTCCAGTCAAAAAATGTCCTACTTCCACGCACTGTAAGCGTTCCCCAAGTATCAATGCCGCCTCCTGTCGTAGCCTCACTGCGCTCCACGGAGACACTGCCTCCACGCGCATCAACATATGGATTCCGTGGAGACACACACGTGCGTGACGACACGAAATGGCGCCACGTGCGTATTGCAAGACTTGCGAAACGTCGGTAGACGTCACATGTCGCTGACACGTAATCGAATTAGTCCTCAGCGATTGACAAAACGGTACAAAACATAAAAAAGATGTAGAATTTTGGTATTTATTTGTATGTGTTGTATTGTTTTGTGTGCTAACAGCTAACTATCAGGCTCGCCGGAAAATGTGAGAAATTTAAAACACGGAACAACATCATGAAGAAGCTAGCTGGTACTTCGTGGAGGTCTGATGCGGACTCACTACGAACAACCGCCCTCACCATGGTTTACCCTGTCGCTGAGTACTGTGCTCCAGTGTGGCAACGTAGTGCTCACACCAGAAAAATCCACGTCCATATGAACGAGTGTATGAGAGTAATAACTGGCACACTAAAATCCACCCCAGTCCCCTGGTTACACATCATCAGCAATGTACCACCTCCAGAGGTAAGACGCCAAGAAGCAACGCCACGTGAGTGGATAAAACTACACCATCCTGACCATCAAAAGGATCCCCCGATGCATGACGTCTTAAATCCAGAAATCCAGTATTGCTTGACGTATTTGACTTCGATATCAAGGAAAAATGGCGACAAAGCTGGAAGTCTTCATCTGTGAAACATCCATTTATTTAAGATCCCACAACTGGACTTCCGACATTCCATCTGAACAGAGGCTAGTGGGTCAAACAGGCCATGCGAAATGCAACGCCATGCTGTATAAGTGGGAACTTCATGATGTTCCTGTCTGTGACTGCGGAGCTGCTTCCCAGAGTGTGGAGCACATCATCAAGGAATGCCCTCTAAGGAAGTACGATGGACCATTTCAAGATGTTTTCAGTGCTACAACTTCCTTCATAGTAAGGCTGCAACAACTGGATATGAATTTGTGAATGCTACCTACGTTCTTGTCGAATACATATTCTATATATTTACATGAGTTGCTTAGCCATACGACAAATAAACAAATACGTGCCAACAGAGGCGGCATCACAGAGTTGAGTGGTTAGAGCTGCATCGTAGAGGAAAAAGCACTACAAATATAATCCCTTGGAACGTGAAGAGGAGCACATCAAGTTCTAGCCTGTCCCACGAGACAGAGCCCACTTCTATTAGCACTTTATAAACACCAATTCATTAGATAGTTGGGGGTTTGGTTTTTCAGTTCGTGCGAAGCCTTGCGCGTCATTAGCAACCAGAGTTGAGACCAACGTAGTTTTTAGATGTACCGAATTACGTGACTCATTTGTTAGCGAAAACTTCTAGAAGGCAGCTGTAGTGAAAGCCGTACAATTCTACCCTCAGTGTGCACACGTCAGGTCCATGGCGATAGTACCGACATTTTACGAATTTTAAGGATTCTTTTCTTATGGGCCTGGTTATTGTCTAGGTATGTAGAGGCGCATAGGATTTGAAACAAGGAACGAAGCGAAGTTGTGCGATGACGTTTTTAAAGGACCCGTCACGGAACTCTCATAGTTCGAAACATTTAGGAAAACCGAAATCTGGATGGACGGACGGGGATTCGAACCCGCTTCCTCCCGAATGCGAGGCCGCCGGACTCAGCCGTTTCCGAGATCGTTCGATTTACGATCTCATAACTGCTTTTAAAGAGAAATGCTATTATCATGTTAAACAGAAATATCAATGCTATTCAGAGATTAATTAATGGTGCAAGATTACTTAGACGAGTACCTCGTCAGTGCTCAATTCGTTCACTCCCATAAAGCTATGCTCATTCCTCGCAGTAACGACACTCCCGATCCAACCGCGTCGCAACAAAAGTAACAGCCGCTATCTCGTGGCCATTAATAAAGCACAAGGTCAGACGCTGCAAAGCAAAGGATTGTATTTTACAGAACCTGTTCTTTCTTATGGAGCGCTGTACGTGGGTTATCAACGAGTTCGTAGATTCAGTAATGTTTATATTAAAGACACATACGTTCAAAAAGTAAACAATGATCACATTATAACTGAAAAAAAATGACATCTGGCAAAGCTTATATCTATTTTTTAAATATCTGCTTTTTAAATGATTTACAATTATACATACAGTATTTAATGATAACGACTTTTTACAGTAAAAGTGATATTTATTACTACTCTTCAAAATAAATTAATTTTCATTAATAAATAACTTGCTTAATACTCTTCAAAGCAATATAAAATACATTTAATTTTTAAATATATTTGCATTTACTTATTTCCTCAATATTATAATACCATTAAGGTGACTGAGCACGAAGAATTGTTCGTTGCTTGCTCTAACCAAAGCAATCATCAGTCGGTTTACTGGTACCCGAAAAGTCTACGAGATGGCGTTAGTGTCGTTTCCGAAATACCAAATACAGGAATAAAATCGCGCTTTTGTAGGGAAGACACCTATTTAAATAAACTTGAAAAGTAAAACTTTATCTTGATATGTAATTTCATCAAAATCGTTAGAGATGTTTCCGAGATTGGAAGTATATACAAGAATTGCTCGTTTAAAGATATTTGTAATTACGTTCCTTTGATGACAGGGTGATTTAGATATTATTTCTGAAAGCTGCTGTCAGTAGCAACTTACACTAGACTGCAAAAAGTGCTAAGCAATGCGCATAACTAACAAAAAGAATCCGTTTGCTCCTGAGTATACACGGTTGAGTCTGTGAAGTATTTGGGGGTAATAGTATACAGCAGAATGAAAAGGGACCTGCTCAGCTTCCATTGTGGGTAAAGCTAATTCTAGGTTAAGACCAATAGAACTGCATCGCTCATACAAAGGGAATAGCTTATAAAACTCTTGTCCGTCCATATTTGGAGTACTGTTGTGGAGTTTGGGATCCTGTATCGCAAGGGATTGATTGACACGTTAGAGAAAGTACAGAAGAGAGCCGCTCGATTCGTGACTGCTTGCTACAACCTATGAGGAGGAATCACCTTATTTCCATTTTAACAGAATGTGAAAATATTTAAATGTTTGTTTCTAATATATTTCTTTGAGTAGAGAAACTGTTTTGTCTCTGGTCAAAGAATAAAATTAGTGATCGCTGGATGATAAACCAGAGATGGAATGGGATTGTTGAACTGCTTGAAATGAAGGACTGCGTGTAATACAGAAAATAATACAACTCGTACTAGTCATAGTAAAAGGTTAGAAGAAGAACGTTGATGTATAGTATTAATGTATGAAGTGAACTGGTAAATTGTGGAAAGTGTGGAGAATGCATATCCCGACTAATACATATTGTAATACAAAATCGAGATGTATTTGAGTATTTAAAGCAAGGGAGGTACCAACTTTAATATTATTAATTTCTATTTGTGTTAGTGGTTCAAGATCGGTATTCAAGATTTTATTTTAAATTTACAAAATAATGTAATATTATATGATGATGTAGAACAGCCTACGTCCGAACACAAGATACTGATTTGTAACTGTGGTAAAGGAATACAGTAACACTATAAGCCCTCACTACAGCGTCACAGAACTGATACCAGGGTCGGGCTGGGATTGTCTGACAGACAGAAGACGTAGATTTCGTCCGAATTTGTTGGCGAATATGCGAAATACTTCTTTTATTTACGAGTGCAATGAAATACTTTGTCCACCAACCTATTTAGGTCGTAATGACGGGAGAGATAAGATTAGAGAAATAAGATGCCGTACTGGTGCTTATATCTATTCTTTCTTCCCTCGAGCTATTCAAGATTCGAATGCCCAGAGTTATTTTTGGTGCTTAGTACCCTCTGTGAACCACAATATTTGTGAATTGCAGAGTGTGGATGTGGAATGTGTTACACATTTGTACCGAGCGTGGTGGGTGAGCGGAAACGCTCTGGCCTCGCATTCGGGAGGACGCATTTTGTTTTAGCGAGTTTCGCTTTGTAAGTCAGAAGCGTAAAATGATTTTGACACTAATCACGATAACATTTACTGAACTACAAAAGTGCCGGCAGTATTCGCTGAAGATCTTACAATTACATAAATAATACAAAAACTCGTCAAAAACGACTTAAAATCGCGTGGAAACTATTTTAAATCAAACAGTAAAAACATTTATGAACATTTAACATCATCTTGATAAAAAAAATATGCAAACAGTAAAAATCCCAGTCTAAAGAAAATGGCTCTCATAATATTCGCAATTAATATTTTTTTTAAAAAAAATTAATAATAATGCAGTATGCGAGGCATTGTTCCTTTTAAAACATTTAGTTGATTCACGGCATTTTAACACAGCACATACACATCGAATTAGCACACATTTAGGAAATAATTCTAAATAATATGTTTCTTGTATAAGCATTGGAGTTCCTTACACCTTTTCTTCTCTTTTTCTCTGGAGAACAACACTTCCCATCATCACTTGGATCATCCATTTTGTCTACACCATATAAACCTCTCTGTGCTTGACCACAAGTATCTGTGGAAATGTCAGGTCCACCAATCGTACAAAACTGTTTGCTGCAGAAAGGAAACATGTCAAACACATATTTCTCAAGCTTATTTCATACACTTCTGTTAATGGAATATATTTCTTTTCTGCAGAGAACGAAAGGGCTAAGTTCAAAGATGCAATTTTTGGGAAAAAACGATTTTCGTAAAAAAGTGAACATGTTCCCTTTCTGCAATTAGCGATTCATATGTAGAACCGCTGACTTCACTTCTTTATTCAAGACAAACTTTGTTATTTATAAGGACGGTAATTAAAGAAAACTGCCTAACAAGGGCATCACAGCGACTTTTGACCCAGAGAGGAACTACTTTGTTGCGCGGCTTCTGTATTAGATACGGCCAACTCCTACTGCTGTGAACAATAAAGGGTACAGACTCAAACGTGCGTTGGTATATTACGGTAGAACCTCGATAAGTCGAAAACCTCTACGACTCGAAACAAACCTTTGTTGCCTTTCCTTTCAGTCCCAAAACCTCCATTACTCCAAATCTGAGATCTCGATAAGTCGAAATAATCAGTATTTACCCACAAGGTATTTCACTGCACACTTTCCCTCTATAACTAGAGAAAAATATATTTGACCTCTGTATCTTGAATATACCAATCTCTGACTCCACCACCTCTACTACTCGATGATTTTAAATTAATAAGCTCTATAGCTCGAAGAGACAATAAATAAGGTACAGACTTTAAAAACATTGGCGGAAATACTTTCTTAGAAGTAATTTTTGGGAGTGTGCAATATATAGAGTTTGTTGCAACTTTTTCCATTTTGCGTAATTATTGTTATGGATTGTTGTGTCTTCAGTTTGAGCTCTACCAAAGCAAGTCTTAAGTATCACAGAATTAGTTTGGTTCTGCTGGCCCACTCGGCAATTCTGATACAGTACATAAACAGGATTATTGAAGAATGAGTGCTGTGAAGCATAAATTGAAAACTATGAATCGAAGCTGCAAAGAACTGTGAAAAGAAGAATGATGTTGCTGATAAATTTGGCTTACCGGTGAGTACTCTATTAACAATAATTAAAGACCAATCGGAAATTATGAAAAAAACTGAAAGCGGTCAAACTTTGTTCTGCGAAAGACAACGAATTGCAGAATTTCCGAACTTGGAAGAATGCTTTCTTAGATGGTTTAAGCAGAGTCGAAACCAAAACATTAGTGTTACCGGACCACTGTTACAAGAAAAGGCATGTCATCTTACCTGCGATTTTGCTATGTTTATGTATACCTACAATTTCTTAAGTTGAGAATAAACATTACTTCTGTGACACGAATTTTTATTTATTTCACCTCTGTAACTAAAAATTAGGTAGATAGACTGTAAACTAGAGATGCCACGAATATTCGGCTACTATTCGGTATTCGGCCACTTTTTTCCATATTCGGTATTAGGCCGAATGTTGCGTACTATTCGGCCGAATACCGAATACCAAATGATGAAAAAAGAAAACTCAATTATTACCCAAAAATATATTTATTTTAATTCCAAATTATTACATTTAATACTTAAAATCTACCAGCGGTAAGTTGTGATGTATGAAAACAAAATTTTCAGCTTTTTTTGATAGCAAACGGATGCGCTTTTCCTCATAAACTAAACCTGTTTCTGAAAATAGCCTCTCACTGTATACCGTACTGCCAGGACACGATAAGTAAATCCGAGCGAATTCTGTCAGTCTTGGATACTGTTCAGCGTTTGCTGACCACCACTTGTAAGGGTCTGATGTAGGCGAACAGTTTTCACATAAAAATCAATATCATTTGCAATAACACTTTTCTTCTCCACATCATCACTATTTTGCATATTTTCAGTAGCAACTTCCTCAAAACAGTTCCAGAAACAGTCATGCATTTCAGTGGTTTTATCATTTTCATTAATATGTCTTTTCTTACTACGCGGAGGAGAATCATTGCTATTACTACTACTATTACTCCGCGATTCACTAAAAGTGTGTGGCGGAGGGTGCATTGCACCTATCCCAAAGGGTAATGGTTTGGAAGGGATATACGGGATATGGCAGGAGGCGCCCATGGGCTATTGTGAGGAACCATCCTAGCATTCGCGTGGAGTGATCTGGGAAAACCATGGAAAACCCAGATCAGGATGGCTGGAGAGCTTTATCGAAAGCTACTCCTGTCGGATTTTAAGTTTACATGCCCGGTAAATCCTTTCTATTCCATTCCCTAATCGCTCGTGGAAAAAATGAATCATTACCATAGATTATTCACAATTAATTTTCAGAGCTTCTGAAAGAATTTTTTGTTTTGCTCTTTGCGTTTGAAGCAATCCGAAAAAACTGATTTTGAAACGCGGGTCAAGAAAAGTGGCAACCAGATACTTATCATTTTCATCAAAGTTGGACCGTGTTTGAACCTCAGCTTGTAGTGAAGTTCTCATTCCCAATAAATTTGGTGTTCTATATGAAGTTTCTTCCTTCCCCAAGTATTTCAACAATGTGACGATATGTGGAATCACTTCACAGATGCAGGAAATACCTGAGCTGGTTATTCTCGTAATCTCCTCGAAACGGCTTCAGGAGCTTGATACATTGTTCCATTAGCTGCGACTGAGAAGGTGTTAAATTGATTAAACACTCGTGATCAGTTATGTACAAAGAAACAGCTCGCTTTTGTTCTAATAATCTCTCCATTAAATAATATCTGGAATTCCATCGAGTACTTACATCTTGTTCTAGTTGGCGGTTTGGCAAGTCAAGTTCTTGGCGAATGAATTTCAACTTTTCTTGTGCAATACCAGAGTGGTCAAAATGGGTAGCAATTCGTCTTGCAGCAGCTACCGTCTGCGTTATATCCGTTTGAGACTTTAGCGATTCCTCAACAGCTCGTTGCAGGCAATCATATTCTGCATCTCGTAAACCTTTTATCATGTTGGCTGCACTGTCATGGACAAGTAAAAGGATCTTGCTATGAGGAATATTCCATGTTTCTGCAATGGCAGCGAGTTCTTTTGCGATATTAATACCAGTATGTGAGCCAGCGAACGAACGGCTTCATAGCTAAAACAGCATGTTCAAGAATAAACTGTGGAGATATCCAGTGCGCAGTAAACCTCAAGAAACTCTGGCTATTATGCTGAGATGTCCATATATCAGTTGTCACTGATACTGCTGTTGCTCGCGAAACACCAGCTTCAATCTTAGAGCAAATTTTTTTGTAAATATCAGGTCGTAGCCAGTCACCCGCGAAAGCTACACGGTACACATTTTTGCCGAACATTCGGCTGCCGAATATTCGGCGCTTCGGCCGAGAGCTTGGCCGAATATTCGGTATTCGGCAAAATCACTAATCGTGGCATCTCTAGTGTAAACCTCTGTAAGTGGAACACTCACCCACAAACACCCCTCCAAGTCAAAGCCCTTTGTAAGTGGGATCCTCTACAACTGGAATTGTTTCGCGTCTCCGTTGAAGTTCGACTGACAGAGGTTCCACTGTACTTGAACCTAAGCTAGTCAGCCTAAGCTGGTCAGGGTTAACAGTAATCGAGGCGAACATCACGTCGAGCACTAGCGCGGCTTCGCGGCGAGTAACGGTTTGAAGGTTGGGCGCTACTTGCGCGAACATCGACCAACGGCGCAGTCGCGGCCGACGCCCTCCGACGGCAAACAGCCCCTGGGCTTCAAGGGGCGCACCACCCTCTCCAGCACACAGACAGCCCTACTGAGGGATCCAGTTCAGGTTTCAAAAATGATATCAGATCAAATAGTAAACGTCCACTTGATGAATTAATAAACCAATTTTAACGTTAAATGATAAAAATTAACAGTTAAAAATATTTTAGCTAAGAATTTTCTATTTTTTTACTTATGGCTTTACGTCTCGTCGAGATAATTAGAGACGGGATGGGACTGTGCACAAGGAACTGGAAGGAATTCGGCCATGGGCCTTTAAAGGAAGCATCCTGGCATTCCCCTGGAGTGATTTGGGTAAACCATGGAAAACCAAAATCTGGGTTCCCGGACGGGGTTAGTTGAGAAAACGACACTAATTTTAAAATATCTATCCTCTCTTAAGAATGTTCATTATTATTGTAAATATAAATTAATCTAACCAAAGTAACTTCGTGGTGTTACATTTTCGTTTTAAATTTAACCCTAGAGCAGTGGTTACCAATTAGTGGGACATGTACCCCCCAGGGGTATGTGAGGTTACTTCAAGGGGTAATCTCTCTCTCTCTCTCTTTTTTTTTACTTCTGGCTTTATGCCTCGTCGATGTCGAGGTCATTTGAGGCGAGTAGGATTGGTAGAAAGGAACGGGAAGGAACTCGGCCTTCGCCTTTTGAATGAAGCATCCGCGTATTCACCTGGAGTGATTCGGGGAAACTACAGAAAACCCAAATCTGGATGCCCGTACGGGAATTCGAGCCGGCGTTCTCCCGAATGCGAGGCATGAGCGTTAACTCTCGATATGGAAGAAAGCTAACAGGCCATTCTTAAAGTGTACTTACTGATGGGATATGGAGTGGGGAGTGTTGAACTGTAGCAGCCGGCAGTAGTGGCTGGGCCGCAGCAGTGCCCCCGCAGTGCGGCTTCGAGTGCATATTTCAGGAGCTCGCACCCCCCGCTCCACTGCACGGCACGACTCTCTCAGCCAGGACTGGCGACCCTATAACCCAACACACCATGACGGCGCCTCGCCAGCCAACTCCGCACACATCAAGTGCATTCACGGGACCCCGTGTGACGTCATACAGTGGCGGCCCACCGTCAGTTCCCTTCGCTCCGACAACGGTCCGACAGTTTCCAGTAGACAACGTGATACCTCAGCTACACGGCTCAAAATACCTGCTGCTCGCCATAGGTTTCACAGAGCTACTCCTGACTAGAGTTGTAAAGTAAAGAGAAATCGTGTACCTGTATGTATTCGTTACTAAACCAATCAGTACCAGTTACTCGCTACTCGTTACTTTTGGTGCAATCGAGTGGTAGCATGAAGCATTGCATCGAGTCGTGTACAGGACGACTTCATTACTATCGTATCGTTTCGTCTCTCGTTACTCGTTACACAACTATGAAGGACCGCATCGAGTCGCACCACTTACGGGTTACAGGATGACTCCATTAGTATTTTCTAAATTTAAATAAATTTTTCATTCAGTCAGTTTAGATAACACTTGCACAGTAAAATAAAACATAAGTTAGAATAAACGCATTTGATAAATGTTTGAAATTTATAAAATATCACTAAGATATGATCAATAAAATCAATGTAATTACCTTTCCAAATTTTCTTTTTACAAATTATACACTGTAAATTCTAATTTTAAACAAAAGCAGAACTACAAAATAACCATTTATGTTCTCAAAATTACTCGTACTTAGCTCGTTAAAAATATGAAAGCTTAACAGTAGATAATATTTATTATATTAAAATAATGTTTGGGCTTACACATTTTCGTTTGTAACGTAACGAATTCAAATCAAAATTCCCAGAAATACGCTACGCACGATTTTCAAATGTTCATTCTCTGATTGACGTTCATTTAGTCGCTGGGTGAACCGTTCCAGTTCCCCCATGATGCGTCGTATTTGTCCGTTTATCGAATCAAACTGACATCCAAGCGACAAATGCGAGTAACGAAATGGATTCGTGAGTAAGGTTTCTGTACTTGGAGTCAGCCTATGTACTCGTTACTCAGTAACGAATACACACGGTTTGCGACAGCTCTACTGCAGAACACATACATTTACTGTACTTATTATAAATGCAAGGGATCCGAGACCATGTTTCCGATGTCGGCAGTTTCTTTGACTCAACTGCCTTTCACTCGTCGTTGTTCACTTGCGAGGCTACATTTCCAATAACCTTCATCGAGACTGGATCGAGCGCACCATCGATAGCTTTCCACTATTTATTTCTTAAATTATAAGCACATGATTGATTTTTATGTCAGATGATTTGATTTGATAGTAATAACTAGTACATTTGAGTTAGATGGTAATTGACTGTTTAGAAAATCAATACTTTGAAGGTGTAGGTCGATGAGGGTGATATTGGCTGTGCATGGTCTAGCTTGACACCGGGTCTAACCTGTTATCTATACTTCGCGTATTGAGGTTTCAGACAGTGCGCTTGATTAAGTTACTTTACCGTCATTTCTTCACCTCCTGTTCCCAATATTAGAGATGGGATGAGTTTTAGTCTTCATTGCCATGAACGTATTTGGAGCTTTGGTATTAAGGTGGCATGCTCTTGATAACGTCAAACACTTTATACCCACTGTCAGGGATACCAAGCACTAACAAGGATTTAAATTATATATATATATATGTTCTCCTATTGACAAAGGGCTCGTCCCGAAAATTTCTTTACGAATTGTGTTTGTCTTTTCTGTGTGTTTGCGCCCCACATCCATCATCTAAAGGTAAGTGGTGGTTCATTTCCCTATCCTAATTTGATTCCTTTTCGCTACTCAGCGCGTTTGATTTCATTGTTTACTATATATTATTTTGTATGACACATATCCAAACAAATACTTAAACCAGAAATAACATGTTAGGCTATACAAATTTTATCTGGTAAGAGAACGCAATGGAATTTTAACTGTCATTTTATTATGCTGTCATTGTTATCGCTGTTTTATTTTATGATCCATTGTGGAATAAGGCTTGATTACGTTACTTTAAAAGGGAAAGCAGCACATGTAAAATCTAATGTAAATATTGAAGCTGGCTGTATGGTCGATAGACCAAAGACCATCATTAAAATAAATTAAAAAAAAAATAACGGAGGATTTAAAGATTTCAATCTGGATGCAAAATGTGTCATTGCGCTCTCTTCACTTCAGTCTGTGAAATGCATAGATTGTATAGATTGTGAGTTAGAGATTAGGGGCCGAGCCTCAGTCAGGACGGCCCGGACGCGTGCCCGGCTCCGTTGTACCTCCCGGAGCCAGTGAGCGAGCCTACACTGTGCCGACAGAGCTATTCTTGTAAGGCAGGACGGTTTTTGTTTCTTACGGCTTTACGACTCGTTTTGTCAAGGTCACTAGACGCGGGGAGGGACTGCGGGCAAGGAACGGGAAGGAATTCGGCAATGGCCTTTTGAAGGAACCATCCCGGAATTCGCGTAGAGTGATTTGGGAAAACCCAAATCTAGATAGTGGGATGGGGATTCGATCCGGCGTGCTCCCCCCACTCACCCATCAAACGCGGTCTGGAGGATTTCTCGGCGTCGAAAGTAAATTAACTCTTATCGGGTAACAAGCAGAGTGAGTCAATCGATAAAACACGACGCTTCGGCGGTCAATATCTCTGCCTGCCGCCATTGTTAAGAGACGGACAAGTGACACTTTGAAGACTCGATGGTGCGGTTCCGTCCAGTACAGTACAGTACGATTCTCTGAGCCATCACACTGTGGCGAGAACTGCCCCTGTCCGCCCCGACACCTTGCTCAGAGGACTGCGAGCTATCTGACTGGCGAGGCTCTGCTCTGTCCGTGCGAGTCGCCAGGACGTCAAACATCCCACCGCGTGATTCCAACGTCCATCTCTCACTTGATTGAAATTCAATTATTATGTACAACTATTAGTAGCAAAAAACAATCCTCCCGGGTCGCCCATCAAAATATGGCCCTAGTAGGGACTGCCAGCTGTTGAAGTCAGCGCACCACACTGTCTGACAGACGGTGTGCTGCGCTGACTCTCCCTCGCTCTTATATATCTCAACAGCTGGCAATCCATACTTGCAGCCACTTTTACATAGGCAACTTATACTTTTTATGTTCTTTACATCTCTCTCTTTGAAATTAATTATTATTTATATGGGATTATTGCAGGCTATTTCTTCCACAGTTGCTTGTAAAACTAATTATTATTTAGTAAATACGCCAATACAACTGTTGTTGGATATTCTTTATTTTTCGGACGCGTTTCGCCTCTCGTCGAGGTATCCTCAGCGTACAATATGCGATTAGTTATAATTTGAAAAAATGTTTTTGTTTTGTTTACATATAACGAAATTATTCTAAGACGCATAATATGACTTATATTTAACATACTAGTTATGAATTATCTTATAGAACGTTTGTTTACATTGGTGTAATAGGATGGGATTCATATTGCAACTTACATTTTGAGGTGTGGTTACACCTTGTCTGGAATTGTCCCCTTGTTTGACCAATGTAAACTGCATCACAATTCTGACATGTCAGTTGGTATATGCCAGAGTTATGGAATTTGTCTGTTTGCAATATGAATCCCATCCTATTACACCAATGTAAACAAACGTTCTATAAGATAATTCATAACTAGTATGTTAAATATAAGTCATATTACGCATGTTAGAATAATTTCGTTATATGTAAACAAAACAAAAACATTTTTTCAAATTATAACTAATACCTCGACGAGAGGCGAAACGCGTCCGAAAAATAAAGAATATCCAAGACAGTTGTATTGGCGTATTTACTAAATAATAATTAATTATAATTTATTTAAACAACTAATGAATGAAATTATTTTAAAAAATTGCTGAAAATTTAATTACACTAAGACACCAGAAGAATGGCTTGACATTTGAATGTCTCGCTTTTGCGGATGACATTGTGTTCTTTGCAAGAGATCTGCAGACTGCAGTCAAACAGACAGAAGTCTTGAAGGAAGCAACTGAGAAAGCAGGACTACAAATATCGTTTGAGTAAACGGAATACATGAACGTAGACGCAAAAGACCAGACCTAGACAGCGGAAACTAAATATGGCGATTTTTAAAACGACACAGAAGTTCAAATATCTTGGTAAAATATTGACTCTGAATGTTAATGAAAAGGCTGCAATTGAAGATAGGGCGAGAAAGATGGAAACAGCTTTCAGGATTTGTCAAGAGACATACAAATCAAAATTACACTCCCATCAGGTGGAATGCGAGCGCCATAGTACGGCAGTGAAGCCAGAATGTTTATACGCAGCAGAAACACTAGCCAGAAAGGGATTGGCGGAAATAGAAAGAAAGTTTCTGAGGAAACTCTAGGGACCAAAAAAAGTGACAAGAAGCGAATTTAATTTCCGATTGAGATCGAACCAAGAATTATACGACAAGTTTGAAAAAGTATCAAACACAGTTAAGAAAAGGAGATTAGCTTTCTATGGGTACATCAAGAGAATGGAACCACAAAGAATGGCAAAGAAAAAACTTTCAGGAGAACAGGAAGACTCAAATTCCATGGAAGAAGGAGGTCCATCAGGATCTTAAAAGATGTGAAATCAGCTTGGAAGATATCGAAGACAGGGAACTATTCAGAAGAAACATTGCTGAGGTAAAGGAACTGACTGAAGAAAAAACAATCAGGAAAGGAGGGCATTTTGAGAGAAAGAAAAAGCAAGAGTGTGCCAGAGAACGTAAGAGTACTGGCGACGGAGGAAGGAAACTCAGAAGAGGAAATGAAGTTGCGTAGTCGTAGTCCACAGATGGCTGAAACGAAAAAGAAAAAAAAAAAGAAAAATACTTGTGGTCATATCTGGATAGGCAACACGGCAGAAGTACATTCTGTTACTAATTATTATACATAAAAATTGAATTTCAGTCAAATAACAGGCGGACGTAGGAACCATGCGGCGGGATGTTCGACTAGTAGGAACACCCAGCACAGGAAACACACCACACAAACAGGTCGAAACGAACATCCCGGTCACGTGGTCTAGCCAGATCAAACCACGATCACTGGAGCCGTGCCCCTTATCACAGGAAGTCAACAACACTTCAAGACGCATCACTAGGACCATCAGTACAGCGGGCAACGATCTGGCCTCGCATTCCGGAGGACGTGGGTTCGAATCCCCGTCCAGCGCCAGATTTTCGTTTCCATAGTTTCCCAAAATCATTCCAAGTGAATAATTGGATGGTACCTTCAAAAGGGCATGGCCGAATTCCTTCTCGTTTGTTGCCTTCAGTCCCGCCTTTAATACGTCGACGTCGACAACCCATAACTGCTGTTATCAGGAAGACGTAACTCGATTAAGATGTAAACAAAATGTGCTGACTGCACGATATGTAACCGTTACATTTATTCCCCTCAAAATATTGACTATAAGTGCATGTGTTACGCACTTATTTTTTTAGTTTATTTTGATTTCGCTTCCCATTTGATTTACATAAGGAACTAGTTGTTACCCGCGACTTCGTACTTAGAATTTCATTGCCAGAATTGGATAAAGAAACCTGTTAGTAACGTAAGACTTGTCCCAAACAATATCTAGTCGGCATAATATGACAGGAAAGCCATCACTATATCATTCTACCGTCGAACCTGTCTCATGAAGAGAATAAGTTTCCAATATATTAAAAACAGAAAAACTCGAAGGTTCCGGGATGTGTGTGTGTGTGTGTGTGTGTGTGTGTGTGTGTGTGTGTGTGTGTGCGTGGGAGGGAGGGAGGATAAGGGAGGGCAGCTTTATTTCAGCTTGGTCTTTTCTTCTTTGTTCAGCATGAGCATCCGATTCTTCGGTTCTAATAACTTCAGCTGCTCGAGCTCTGCTAGAGCTACAACTTAGGCCAGTTTACGCCCGCAAGGCATGTCAAAAAAGAAGACAAAACAACTGGTGCCAGAAACTTTTAGGCAGACACAAAGTAATAATACAGTGCAGAGCAATAAGTTTTGTCTCTAAAACGAAATTTACTAACAAATCATACACTAACAGACTGCGCCTGCAGCACAGCTTGAGCAACCGACGTAACATTACAGACTAACACACCCATCCATCTGTCTGTCAAAATTCTATAAGTTCTCAAAATTTCGTGATAAAAACTGTTATTCATACCGAAAAAATGTCCTGTGTCCTTCCTAAAGATAAGTATTTCCTTGTTAAATTCCATCAATATCGGTATAGCCATTTAGTCGTCAAAACGTAAAAAAAAAGACTTCTGCATTTATAATATTATTAGTACAGATCACCTACAGACTGAATGCGTGAGAATGAACGCCTGAGGGATCAATATAGCGTATAAAAAGTGTACACCTACAGCATTGCTAGACCGCCTGCGATTTGCCACGCTTTGCACCACTAAATTTGTGGTATCTACAGTTTAACATGGAATCCGATCAACTGAACATCCAAGCGTGGATCATACGATCAAAGGCAATTCTTAAAAACCTTTGGTCCCACCTGGATTTGAACCGCAGACCACGTTCCAAACATTAGTAAGCAGCCGCCTTAACCACTGAGCTACCACACCGCTAGACCAGAACCTACTGCAGAGACTCCTCTATCCTATGCGTCTATCATCGTTCAGTAATTTTTCAAAATTACATTACAATATGTATTATTTATTTATACAGAAAAAAATATCCTATATCCTTCCTAATGGCAAATTCCTTGTCAAATTTCATCACGATCGGATTAGCCGTTTAGTCGAATAAACGTAACAAACAGACAGACAGACACACAAATAAACAGTTATTTTGGCATTTATAATATTAGTATAGACAGAATTCCTCTTGCCGCAGTTTCGTTTGCACAGTTTAACTTTCCAATTCATCTACAATGCACAGAACTCATAATTGTCAATCGATACAGCGATTAATACAATCACCACTAGGTTGCGTTATGTACTACAGAAAAATAGCTTTTAAAGTGTCTCTCTTTCAAAAGTGTACACTGCCACAACAAACGTTTTATCGCCAACGATTCTGCTCTTTCTTCTAGAATACGCGGTAGATAGTCTGCGTCAAAATCTCGGTTCAACAACAATGGTATTAATCCGCGTCTTAATGTGAGGACTTCGTAACTGCTATGTGTCGCGACTCTGGTCTGTCACCTTACGCAACGCGAACTGTCACGTGACCGAGCTACCACAACAAGTTGAGTCCCGCTCGGCGAACACAGCTCACTCAGACAGGAAACATGCGAAACATGGCCGCTCGCAGAACGCGAATCGAGCTAGGACCAACTACTGCATCTGTGACAAACAAATTGGGAATACAAGTGGAAGGCAAAAACAACATTCACTGAGAAATTGCAGGAAAAAAAAGGGGCACTAGAACTGTTAGCGCCTACCAACTGAGTTTGTAAACAGAAGTGATTTTAGTTCTAATGAATCTTACGATACTGGCCGTAGTGTTTGCTTACGCGTACATAATCGGGTAATAAGAATAAAACATATGTTGTTTTTCTAAGAATTACTCTTCAATTTAGGTAAAAAGTGATATGACACGAGAAACTGCGATAGTAATCAAGCGAATATTGCACAGGGTGAAAATATCCCTGGAGCAACAATATTTATAATAGAAGAGTTAGTATATAAAAAGGCAAGGTCTATAGCGACGTTTCCTCTACTCGCTTGCCTATCATGCAGAGCACTGGCGTATCGGTGTAATATAATCTTTACGCGCGTGTAGCCGAATGGTGTCGTCAAAATGCAACGTTTCAACACCTGGCTCTGCCGTCATCATCAGGTGTCGCACATGTGGTGATGTTATTTCACGATACCGTTCGGCTCGACACCCGCCAAGATTACATTTACCACTCGAGTAGCAACACAGGACGAATCCACTGGGCAGGAGCGGCACCGCGAATCGATACGAGGCCGGAGCGGAGCGGAGCGGGCGCAACGTGTCGCAATGGCGCCTGGGCGGCGGGCTGTCCCGCGGCGCAGTACCTGTGTCGAGGCGACGGCACGCGGTCGTCATGGCAACGCGTCTCGTCTGCTGGCCCGGCCGGCGAGCGACTGACCCCGGCCGGCCGCCGGGCTGAATGGGTCGGCGCGCGCATGCGCACTGCCGGGGATCGATTCCGCGACCCAAACAGACACAGGTGCCGCCACTCGCGTCGCGTCAACACCGCGCCTGCACGGTCGCCATGTCGCGCAATTAATGGCACTGTCCTTAGAACGATACACTCCGCTGAATACCTAGAGGGTAACAATTCGTAATAACTTATCGTGGAATGAGCATATCGAGAAGCTAATTCGGAAAGCAAATCGTATGCTCCGATTTCTAGGTCGTAATTTAAAACAGTGCACACCAGAAGTTAAATCGATTGCTTACAAGTCACTAGTGCGTCCTCACTTAAAATATTGTTGTTCTGTATAGGGTCGCCATCAAAAGGGGTTAATGGATTCATTGGAGAAGGTCCAAAGAAGATCCGCCCGATTCGTGACAGGTATATATAGTTGGAGGGAAAGCGTAAGTGCAATTTTGAAGGAATTAGGTTGTGAAGACCTGGAACAACGAAGGCGTTGCTCTCGACAGAAGCTAATTGAAAAATTCACGACTGACGTATTTCGGAATGACAGAAAATAAATATTACTACCAACAACATTCATATCTAGGAATGACCGCGAAATAATATAATAGAAATGAGGGAAGGAACCGATTCATTTCTGTACTAATTTTTTCCACGAGCGATTAGGGAATGGAATAGGAAGGATTTACCAGCCGAGTAAACTTAAAATCCGACAGGAGTAGCTTTCCATAAATCACTCCGGTCATCCTGATATGAGTTTTCCATTGTTTTCCTAGATCACTCCAGGCGATTGTCGGGATGGTTCCTCACAATAACCCTTGGACACATGCTGCCTCATGCCGTATATCCCTTCAAAAGTATTACCGTTTCCGCCACACACTTTCAGTGAATCGCGGAGTAACAATAATCACAGGTACGCGATGTGCGCGCCCAGTATTCCAGATACTGAGTCCTGTTGCTGACTCTGCTATCTGTTCATCTGTTTACCGAGCATCTCTGGACTTACACGGAATAAATCGCAGTCTTCAAATTATCCTTGGCTCAAACAAAGAATATCGTTGTTAAAATTTAAACGTCATATTCTTGGCCTTTATTTATCACAGAAAGACAGCGAATCTAAAAATATTCCTCCGCATACACCACGGTGACGGGTACAGACGTTTAGAACTGTTTAAGTACAGACATCAGGTATTTTATTTTCAACTCGCTGGTACCCACGACTTCGTTCGTGTTTGTAAAGAATTTGGATTGACAGCTACCGACATGTAACCACCATAGTGCACGATGGGAGAGTCGACGCTATTACCAGACACAAACGCCAGTCATCTGCGCTATGTAGTTCAGGCAGCGAAGTAAAATATACGGACACAAATGTGTTTGGTCGAAATACGAAAATATCCTTGATCTCCCACACTACCACAGTTACCGAAATTCGGCCAACGTTGTGATCGACGGGTGACTCTGTGCTACTACCACACGAAACACCACTGATCTGCGCTACATAGTTTTGGCTGAAAAGTGATACACCAAGACACATACGTTTTGGTAGAAATATAAAGTGCCGCAGGTAGACCACTTTCAACCACCATATCTCCCACACCCCCATAGATACCGACATCTAACCAACATAGTACACGATAGGAGACACGATACCACTACCATACACAAACACCAATGGTCTATGCTTTGTAGTTGTGGCAGTAGAGTGACATATACGGAGACACAAGTCTTTGGTCGAAATACGAAAATGCGCTGCATCGACCACTTGTAACCATCATTTCTCCCACATCCCCACAGCTATAGACATTCGGCCAACGTTGTGCACGACAGGAATCTCCATGCTACTTTCACACACAAAGACCAGTGATCAGTGCTAGGTAGTGGTGGCTGAAAAGTGAAATATAGGAAAACACACGTCTATTATTTATATATATATAAGATTTTTTTCTTCTAAAAATAATCACATGACAGGCTGTCAAAGTTGTCACTTCTTGTTAAAAGCTTTCCATTTCTATTTACAATTTCATTTACAATTCCAGACTTTGACTAAGCATTATTAATCAATTTAAAACTCTAGTTAAATGAAATAATCAGTAATTAAACTTTACCCCTCATGATACTCTACAGAAATAAGTAGTATATGACAGCATATATGTAATATGGAATGTTTATAAAGTAGGAACGCAGTGCATTTAGCGTCCGCGTCGTTGATTGCGAAAAAACAGAGCCGCAATAAATGCCATCATCTGTCACCAGCCCCCTAGTTACATCTGATCGGCAATGTACCACCTCCAGAGATAAGACGCCAAGAAGCAACGGCACGTGAGTGGATAAAACTACACCATCCTGACCATCCACACGATGTCCCAATCCACGAGGTCCTAAATGACCTACCCCCCACTCGTCTTAAAGCCAGAAATCCAATATGGCAAGACGTATTCAAGGAGAAATGGCGATAAAGCTGAGTGTCTGTATCTGTGAAACACCAAGGTATTGAAACTCCTACAACTGGACTTCTGGGATTCTATTTGAAGAAGAACCAGTGAGTCAAACTAAACCGCCTTAGAACAGCCCACGCCAAATGCAGCGCCATGCTGTATAAGTGGGGACTTCAGGATTCTCCTGTCTGTGACTGCGGAGCTCCTTCCCTGAGTGTGCAGCACATCATCAAGGAATGCCCTCTAAGGAAGATGTTTTCAGTGCTACAACTTCCTTCATAGAACGGCTGCGACAACTGGGCATCAATTTGCGAATACTACCAACGTTCTTGTTGTATATATTTATACTTGTTACTTTAGTTGCTTAGCCATACGAAATAAAAAAAAACCGGTTGTGTTGCTCTAAATACGTGGGCGAGCCAAGAACAGGAAGGAAGGGTCAGTGGACTCCCATACTGCGACGGGGGCCGAACCTGTTAAGCGAGGGCTGTGTGGGGATGAGAAGCCAGGTATTATACTGCCCGAGGCATGTTACGAGTGACTACAGAACGGACGGCTGGAGGGAGGAAGCTCCGTACTAGTTCCAGCAACATCACGTGACTAGTGGATCCTCCAATTAGATGTACTGAAAACGTGACGTGTGACGACTGGTTGCTTTAGCGAATAAGAAAATTGTTGTTATGAAAACAAACTGATATTTATATAAGAACTGAGGCTTTCCCGGCATTGTATATAGTTTGTATAACACGACGTTTCGGCGGTAATATTCTCTGCCGCCAATGTCAACTAACTTGACAATGGCGGCAGAGAATATTACCGCCGAAACGTCGTGCTGTACAAACGTTCTCACTCTGCTGGCTTCCCGAGAACACTTCGTCTATATGCAACGCCGAGAAGGACTCCCTCCACCCTTCTTCTTCTCTTCGACATCAGCCATCTGAGGACCACGAAAAATAATCCCGTGCATTCATTTCGATCCTACTTTTCTTGACTTCCAATAGTTCTTCATCCTCTCACTTTGCTGTTTCCTCCTTTATTCCGTCCATATGTTACTACATTTCCTCTTCACCTTCTCCTGGAAACCCTTGAAATTTTGGATCAAGTTGCTCTATCTTGTAAAAACCTTCTATTATTATTTCAATCATATCTTTCCTTCCCCCTCCTTGGATCCGCTGGTTGCCCTTCTTACTCTTGTAAACACGGTTGAAAATTCTTTTGTTAGTCTGATGTTATTCATTCTCATTATGTGACCAAAAATCTGATTCTCCTCTTTCTGATCGTGTGTGACATCCTTTCAATTCTTCTTCTTTGTATAGGTCTTTATTCCTCCGGTCTCTGAACCCACCATTTTCGATTTT
This sequence comes from Vandiemenella viatica, assembly GCA_031002005.1. NCBI lineage: Eukaryota > Metazoa > Arthropoda > Insecta > Orthoptera > Morabidae > Vandiemenella > Vandiemenella viatica. Next base: position 2,757,464 of record CM061920.1, read on the forward strand.
TAGTGGTCCCTAAATTTTTCTCAAGATTTTCCTTTCGCTTTTCTCTATCTCTTCTATTTCTCCAGTTTTCACAGTGAACAAACATTCTGAGGTGTACAGTCCTTCTGGTTTGATTACTGTGTTGTAGTGTTTGATTTTAGTTTTCCTTGAGAGATGATTCATATTGTATGCATCTTTAGTCAGTTGGTATGCTAGTTCTAGTTTTCTTCCTTTTGATATATTTGCTTCCTTATCAAGGCCATTAATCTGAATTACTTGACCTAGATATTTAAATTTATTGACCTTGTCAATTTTTCCATACTCTGTGTTTAGTACTGTAGGTGAATCCCTTATACTGGTCATGAATTTAGTCCTCTCAAAAGAGATCTGAAGTCCAACTTTTCCTGCTATTTCTTTCAGAAGGTTGATTTGTTCGAGTGCGGTTTCTATACTTTCAGAGAGGAAAAGGACTGCTATGTCATCAGCGAAGGCCGAACAGTTTACCCCAACCCCTTTGTGCTTCGTAGCTAATATTATCTCATAATGAATTCCCCTTTCCTTGACTTTCTCTTCCCATACTCTTATTACCTTCTCCAAAACGCAATTGAAAAGTATTGGGGAAAGCCCATCTCCCTGCCTGACACCCGTTTTTATTTTAAATTCCTCCGAGATCTCTCCCATAAATTTCACTTTTGAATTTGTTCCAGTGAGGGTCTGTCTGATTATATTGACTGATTTTAAGTCAAAACCAAATTCCAGCAAAATGTTCAGTAATGAGACTATCTACTGAGCCGTAGGCTTTCTTGAAGTCCACATAAACCATAACATAGTTTTTGTTCTTTTTAACCCTGTCTCGTATTACAGTTTTCAGATTTAGAATCTGTTCTACACAGGATCGTCTTTTTCTGAACCCACCTTCGTATTCTCCAATTTGTTTGTCTATTACTGGTTCAATTCTGTTTTTAAGAGCTTTTGACAGTATCTTATATGTCACTGCTACCAGGGAAATTCCTCTGTAATTGTTCACATGTGCTTTGTCACCATTCTTGTACAATGGGTGTATCAGTGCGTTCTTCCATTCATCAGAAATTTTTTCTGTTCGCCAGATTTCCTGCAGTATGTTTGTCAGTTCCTGCCTTCTGTCTCTTTCCACAACTCAGCAACAATCAGATCTTCCCCTGCAGATTTATTGTTTTTTCAAACCTTGGATTATGTCATGTATTTCTTTCTCATCTGGTGGCTCTGAAGGTTTAATGCTTGCTTGTGACTGACTGAATTCTAGTCTTTCTTGCGGTTCTTCACAATTCAGTAGTTATTCAAAGTAACGGGCCAAAATTTTGCAGTTTTCTTTGTTGTTTAGGCCAATTTGTCCATTTTCATCTTTAAAGCCAAGATTAATTTTGGTGGTTGATACTTTGTTGTTTCCTCTTTGAACATTTTTAAAAGTTCCTTGTATTACATTTAGCGAAATCTTAATTAATGTGTATAAGTCTACTTCTTTCATGCTTCCTCTATACGTTTCTTATAGTTTTAGAAGTTTTTTTTGGATTGTGTTGAAAGTTTGTAAATTCTCATCAGTTTTAAGCGAATGCCACCTTTACAAAGCTATCAGTCTCTCATTTATGGCCACTTCACATTCTTAATTCCACCATCTATGCTTCTTATTTATTTTCATAGAACATTATTCGCGGGCAGCTTCGGTTATTTTTGTTCTCAGATCATCCCAGTTCGCTGCAGTATTGTTTTCCAACTTTTCTTTGAATTTTTGATTTACTTCTGAGTTTTTTCGTAACATTACGACATTAAATTTAGTTCTCCTGTTTGTTATCTTGTTAGGTGTGTTTAGAGGGATGACTCCCACTTTTATAGTTGTAAGGTAGTGGTCACTTTCAATGTTAGCTCCCTTTCTCACCTTGACATTCTGGATCTCTTTTTTGCTCTTGGAGTTGATTGTTACAAGGTCAATTTGGAATTCTTCAAGGTTAAGGGAGCACCATGTTGTTTGCTTTCTGCTCAGTTTTTTAAGACGGTAGACATCAATTTGAGATTAAAGACCTTTCACAGTTGGACAAGCCTTATTCCATTTCTATTCGTTCTTCTGTGTGCCGGGAACTCTCCTTCAATATTCTTATAAATTCTTTCTCCACTCTTATATAAGTATTACTATAATTATTTAGAAAGTAAAAGTAAAACGTATGTACTGCTTGTATCTTTACCATTTTTGTGGGTTGGTATTACATTGTCTATGTACATACGCCGTGAAAAATTTGAGGAGAAAACTTTTATTCTGGAACTCGTTCTTATAAACCATTGAGCCAGTACTCAGTGACTTGACAATGGCGGCAGAGAATTTATATGACCGTCGAAACGTAGAGTTAAACAAACGTATTCACTCGCTTAGTTTTCCAAGCTGCCAGTTGGTACATTGATTCACTTGTCGGACCAACCGCATCGAGAAAACAAGAAGACGAGAGGGCAGGTACGACGAGCGACAATGCGCGCAGGGGAAGAAGGCAAACCCGGTCGTCGACGCTGCTGAGGACTCGGTATAAGGGCCATACTCGTGTCTGCTACAGGCGTGAGGGAAGCGTCTTAGTGGCTATGAAACGCTCGGGACATGCGGAAATCACTAAGTGCAGCTGAAACTTTCATCTCAAACGCCTATTTAGTGACCGCGGTGAAGCGATTTACAAGACGAGAGTTCTTGTCTCTGTCAATGCCAATGAGTTTTTGCCAGAGCTATTAATTCAGTTGTCGCTGGGTAGTGTTATAGCATGTTTGAACAATTCCAACTTCGTAAAATACTGTAATACTGACCGAAATGTTGATTTAATCATGTCATTTTATTTTGTGTTTACAATAGGACAATTTCAATATGATGATTTTTTTTGCTGTCATCAGTCTTTTGACTGGTTTGATGCAATCCTCCATCCTTTTCTATTTTGTGCTAACTTCTACAGCTCTACATACCCCTTACAACCCACGACATCAATAATCTGTTTCATATATTCTAATCTCTGTCTTCCACTATAGTTCTCACCTTACACTGTTCCCTCCACCAGCAAATTAACCAATGCAGCATGTCTCAAAATACGACCTACCAACATGTCTGTTCTTTCTGTAAGCTTCTTTCCTCACCTACCACTTCGTACTTTACCTGTACACTTAATTTCCAGCACTCTTCTGTTATTTTATTTATTTATCAATCTTGTTTCATGGATCCCTCCTGAGGAAGGACCTCTGGGATGTTAAACATTTCATGGTTAATACACATGCACAAAATAAGAGTCATAATCACAGTAAAAAAATATACGTCGCAAAGACAAATAAAGAGAATAACAATAAACATTAACTTTTACAACTCAATTTTGCAAAAGTCATATTGAATACAATTAATTAATTTGTTCAAATTCTTGAATGGAGTAGAAGAAGTTGCCAATAAGATAATATCTCAGTTTTTCTTTAAATATATCTGTAGCACCATATTTCAAATGCTTCAATTTTATTTATTTCTGGTATTCCTAAGTCCATGCTTCGCTACCATAAAGTGCTTTACTCTACACATAGAGTTTTAAAAAATTCTTTCTGAGTCCTAGATCAATATTTTAAACTAAAAGATTTCTCTTTATCATGAAGGCTCTTTTTGCTAGTGCTATTCTGCTTTCACGTCATTCCTGCTTCGGCATAGATTGTAATTTTGCTTCCCAAGTAGCAGAATTCATTTACTTCTCCTATTTTTATGTTTAATCTACTGGTAATGGTATCATTCCTGCTACATTTCATGACTTTCAGTCCAAATCTTCTTCAGTATTTTGTTCATGCCATTCAGTAACTTCTCAATATCCTCAGCCTGTCCTGCTAACAAAAAAATCGTAGCATACTGATTTTTTTTTTGTCCTTGAACACTTATGCCACATTAACATTTTTCTTTCGCTTCCTTTATGACTATTTTAAATTGATAATTATGTGTTTGCCATTTCGTATTGGGATCAAAGTTTCAAATTTAATTGTTTAAGAATATGTGGTCAGTTTTTTATATTGAGATTCATGTTTCATTTATCAATACTCAGTTGACAGGATTAATTAATTCTGAATAATTATTAAATACGATGTTGTCGTAACATAGAGCGAAAACGTTTCAAAGACAAACCTATAGGTCCCCTTCAGCCGGATTAATTTAGGCCGCTGCGACAGAAGCGGATGGTGCACAGACAGTGTCTTCACACGAAACTATGCGGCGCCCACTGCTGCACTGCAGACAAAAATGAGTTCTGCTGGTTGCGGATAACTGAACAAGCGTACCAAAGAATGAACAAATAAACATCATCTATTTTAGAATATCGTCTTTCGAACGCTGAGCTTAAAGCGACATACCAAACTGTACCTAAAAAAAAAAAGATATTTATTTAAAAATAGTTACTTGACGTATTCATTATTACATTTGGGAAATTCTGTGTCGATAAAAATTATCTGCTTAAGTAGGAAATTGTTTAGGACCACCTATTCAGTTACGAAACTCCAGAAAGTTTGCTGTGTTTTCTATTTCAACTTCAGCATACCTATGTAAAACACTTTTGGGATCAGTGGTAAGATAATATTTTCTGTACGATTCATGGCGACAAGGTCGAAAGAATAGTGAAACAAAAGTAAAAGACCCAAACATTGACATTCTGTGGACTGCCAGTTTTCATTTGATACGTTTCAATGTTATCTAAAAGAAACTTTTCCTTCAGTCTCTCCATGAAACCTCTATAGTTCTCTTTAGTCTCCATGAAATTTCCAAGTTTTACGTTACTACACTGTAATTATTTCTGGAAACTAAACAAGTGTGCAATCGCGAGTCTCTAAGTTAGAATGTTCGTAAATCATGAGGTGTGACGCACGAATTAGTGGAGTCTCGAGGGCTCTGTCTGTCGGTCGGAAGGTATGAAGCCCTACACAACGCTTTTATCCAAAGAGGTTAAGCTTTTGATTGCGTTGTTGTCTTCATACAGTCTGCTGCCTGCTCTTCTTTCTACACAGAAAACGTAAGCTCAACAGTGTTTCGAGGAAGTGTGGAACAACTGAAAGGGCACTGGGTAATAATTTCCTAAAAATAATCTGAAAAAAATTCTATAAAACAATTTCAATCCCAAAGCAGTCATATGTAACCGAAGCATGGGCCTGAGGGAGAAAGATAGAACAGGGTTCCAAATTCCAAAAAATATTTACACCTAAACCTTAAGTCAAAAATCCATAAAATTTTATTTGTAGGTAGTATATTTAAAATAAAAATACCTCCTATGAATTTCATAGAGCAATGGTTAATAGGAATTCATCGATAATCTTATGTAAGGGACGGCAAATATTGAATATAATATTGTATAACATCACCTAATGTATTATGCAAAGAGATTATAACAACATCACTACTTTATCTTTTAAATCTGCATCTGTTTCCCAAGACTTTGTGTACTTTTGCCTGCATTTAATTTCACTTTATCTATATTCTTAGGCATAATTAACAATTTGCTTGTCGGCACACAACAACACTATTAATTCGACCAGAAGTTTAATATTAATTTAATTGCGATGGAGCTAACGCTCCGGTGGAAATTTTCCTAGTCATCTAATTTTGTTTTATAATTTTAATCTCAAATTCCTCTCCCATTTACTTTTCCGATTTAGAAATTTTAATTTTAAAAGTGTTTTTGGTAAATTATTTACCACTTCACTTGGTAACTTGTTCCAATCACTGACAGCCTTACCAACAAAAGAAAATGCATGAAATCATGTGCTAGCTTGTAATCATAGTCGCCTTTCTCCTTGAATGATGTATTCCCAATTCTTTGACGGGAAAGTTGTTGGACGTTGGTTTTTGCGGCAACAACTAACGTCTTTCCTTTGGTAATTGTATGTCTATGGTAAACACAAAATACTGAGTCTATGGTGACTTTTAAAAAAAAAATATGTATAAGAAACATAAATATTTTATTCTGTGATCATAAAAAATTATTATCACTTTATTCATAAAGATGTATGAATTCTTAGTAAGGAGGTAATTTACTTGATGTCGGTATTTAAATATTCAACAAATCCATCCAACAAATACAAAAAATCAAAAAGTCTCTAAATATTCCGCTAAAATTATAAAGCCCCTAAAATAAATCCCGACCCGCCTGAATGCCTTCGTCCCCAAATTTTAGGGAGAAAATCCCTAGGTTGGCAACCCTGAGACAGAAGCCACAGGAATTATAATATGCTACACAATAGTACAATGCGTTGTGCCTGGCTGATGGACGTTACCTCCAGATCTCTGTGACGTCACGTGAAATGCTTGTCTTGGCGAGCTTATAACGGCCACAGATGTTTTCACTTTCTGTCCACTAATAAAGCTACATGTATGTCGTTCAACTCTACGTGTTGTTTTGCGGTTATTTACGAGGGCAGTTAACACAACACAACATAACCTAAGAATTTGTCTGACAGAAGACGAGAAAGACTGAATTTCATTTTTTGTTTATAGCTTTACGCCTCGTCGACGTCGAGGTTATTAGAGGAGGGGAATGACTGGGGACGATGAACGGAAAGTAATTAGGTCATGGCGTTTTTGAAGGAAGCATCCCGGCATTCACGTGGAGTGATTTGGGGTAACCATGGAAACCCATATCTGGGTGCCCGAACAGGGATTCGAACCGGTGTCCTCCCGAATGCGAGGCGTTGTTCGTGTTTGAAATTATACTTCCCTTACAAACTTTTGCACAATAAAAATTCATATTTTTTGACATTTCAAATAAAATAATAACAAAGGGCAGAGATAAAAAAAAAGTTGTAATATAAGGCAGATATATGTGTTTAATTTGTCGCCGAGTCTACTGTAATACCTATTGCGGAATTAACTGCACAGCAAGAAACATCAATAAACGAAGACAGAGTTGCGACTATATCACGTCGCAGCGTTATCTTTTAACTCAACATTAATCAACCAAATAAATTTTTTTTATCAATTCACGCAGTGGTGGAGGGTCATTGGATAAATACTTTTGTGTGTAACAGCAGCATTATGAGCTGTTAACAATCGACCCGTTAACAGTTTTTCAGTATCTACGCACGCTGTTCCCCTAGTGACATAATAATGCATAAATTAGAGATCTTTACAGTGAACAATGTTTTGTTTTCCTGACTCTCGACTGCTTGATGCAATAATCCTCCATCTCTTTCTGTGTTGCGTCAACCATTTAATCTCAGCATAAGTCGGTATCAGCCAGTTCAGTTATTTTCTGATGTGGCCTCTTAAAGTCGTGATTTTTTTCAAATATACCTTCAGCAGTCTTCTCCAACTCACACGATCTTGTGTGATCCTCTGCCAGTTCAACCCTGCGTGTGTCCTTGTCCCCTGGTCTGGTGGTCTTCCTCTGGTCTGTGCTGATCTCTTGGGTTCGACTCTAACACTGTTTTTGTCCACCTCTGGTCTTTTCTCTGTGCAATATGGCCGACCCATTGCAATTCCAAGGATGCTGTCTTCTCTAAGATGTCTGTGACCTTCTCAACTGGTCTAATGTCACTTGCTCTTTTCTTATCTTTTCTATTTAAAACCTAGCTTTGACCTCTCCATAGCTCTTTGGGCACTCCTTAGTTCACCTCTTGTAAATTCATTTAGAGTCCAGGTCTCACAGCTGTATGTCAGCACAGGAAGAATGCACTGCTCATAAACTATTCGCTTTAGCATTTTTGAATACTTAGGTCAATATCCTTAGCTGCTATACTAATGTTGGGTTTTATTCTCCGTCTAGTGCAGCTAACAAATGAAAAAACTTTGTTATGGCATATGCGTTTTGGTTTATTATACCATCATCAGTGCCCTACAACAAGTTATATACAATTTTTGATGTGTAACATAATGTTTATCTAAATGAAAGTATAAATTTTGTTATTAAATATTATTTTTAGCTTATTTTACTTACAGTTTTTCTATATTACATTTGTGTATGGAATTGTTCCATATCAGTTTCTCCCCTTGAGGTTTCTCACTCACTGAACAATTTTGAATAAGAAACATAATTAGCACACGTCTGATTTTTGAACGTAACTTCTGGAACAAGCTTAGTAGTTATTATTCTTCTTGAGGTTATTCACCAACTGACCATTTTGTTATGAAAAGCATATTTATACACGTATTTACACAATGTAGCTTTTAAACAGACTTTTGTTATTGTTTATGGTTTCTTCTCAAAGATGCTAACTGTCTATGGCTTATGTATATACAAATTTTTATTGAGTTGTGTTTTCTTTGCATAGAGAGCTTTAATTTCATTAGATATGCCATAGGCAGTTACCATCTTTGAGAAGAAACCATAAACAATAACAAAAGTCTGTTTAAAAGCTACATTGTGTAAATACGTGTATAAATATGCTTTTCATAACAAAATGGTCAGTTGGTGAATAACCTCAAGAAGAATAACAACAACTAAGCTTGTTCCAGAAGTTTCGTTCAAAAATCAGACGTGTGCTAATTATGTTTCTTATTCAAAATTGTTCAGTGAGTGAGAAACCTCAAGGGGAGAAACTGATATGGAACAATTCCATACACTAATGTAATACAGAAAAACTGTAAGTAAAATAAGCTATAACAATATTTAATAACAAAATTTATACCTTCATTTAGATAAACATTATGCTACACATCAAAAATTGTATATAACTTGTTGTAGGGCACTGATGATGGTATAATAAACCAAAACGCATATGCCATAACAAAGTTTTTTCATTTGTTAGCTGCACTAACGGAGAAGAAAACCCAATAGTCGCTTTAGATTTGTGGTCATTTTAGATTTCATGATAATAGAATGCCTCGCAAATGCTTGCCACCCCAGCTTGATGCGACGGAAAGATTCGGGTCTTACATCACCTCTCATGTTTACAAGCTATGCCAAGATAAATGTACTCACTGACATTTTCTAAAGATTCATTATCTAGTTGTACACTACCCTCTGTAGCCCATTTGTTAGACATAATTTTTGTTTTTGATAGATTTATTCTTAGGCCAACTGCTTTATACTCGGAGGCGAGGTCGGTAACCAAGATTTGGAGTTCATCAAGGTCATTAGCAACAAGCGCAATGCCATCAGCAAATCTCAGGTTGTTAAGTCTTCTGCCATTGATTCTAATTCCCTTTCCTGTCCATTCTAGATTTGAGACTGCCCTCTCCAGGACAGCTGAAAATAATTCTGGAGAGATGGGATCACCTCGCTTAAAACCTCTTTCGATGCGGAATTCAGTGGTTGGTTCTCTGATGCTGACAAAGCCTGAGGAGGTGACGTAGTTGTTATGGAGCACTCTAATGTAAGCTGTATCCACGCCATGTTCAGTTAAGGCTTGCAGGACAGCCTTGTGACTTATTGAATCAGATGCCTTTGCAAAATCTACAAAGGCTACGCAAAGAGGGATCTCGGCATACCTATCAGCAGCTAAATGCAACATGTACTACGAACGCCTTCCACAGCAGGCTGCGGAGTACAAGTGGCGAGCGAGTGACCAGAACAGCCCAGGCCGATGGTGTAAACCGCGAAGCAGATGACACACACACGCGATCGCAGCGCCCCGGCTTACGCAGAGAAACTGACGCAACCTTGCGAAGCAGACACATGACAGGACACTTCCACTTGCAAATGTGTAATTACTCGCTACTATAGTTCTTAGCATCCTAAAAACGGTCAGAACGTAAAATTTTGAAATGTCAAAGGTACGCAAAGTAATTACAGCGGATTTAGTGAGAGACCGAAGCAATATTTTTTTAGATGTTCTTTGTGTGCGGCAAACGAAAGTTGCTAATCCACAAAATCACGACATAATCCGGGTTGATGTTTTTGGTCCGCGCATTGTTCGAATTTTCTGCGAAAAAACATAAAAATTACCTCTGTTCTCTTTATTTGGAATCACTGTTCCCAATCTCAATATACAGTGTTGTGTTACTCGTTACGAACGAATCTCTCTGGAATACAAAGCTTTCACAAAATAACGAAAGAAAATAAAGGGTAGAGTAAGAGTTTGGTCCTTGTTACGACCTAGTGAAAAGGCTTTTATCCCCTACGCACTCCTCCCCTGTCGTACCCACCTGGGGAGCTTCAGTTTCACGTGGAATCCGAACCACGGAAGCGTTGTGGCGTAGTTGACATTACACTGAGAGCTGTGCCAGATGTGAAGGTCACGTTGAGGACCTTTGAAAGTCTCCGCCATTACACTTATTTGAACGGAGGTCCTTTCGATCTTCAGTCAGACGCGTTAACCGCTAAGCAACCAGACAGTTCACAAAGTGAGTCGTTTTTTCTTGCCTGTGACTTTACGCCTCGTCGAGGTCGAAGTTATTAGAGGCGGCCGGCGAAGGAGAGGCGGATAGGAATGTTGACGAATTAGACCGTGGCATTTTGAAGGAACCATCCCGGCATTTGGCTGGAAAGATTTAGTGAAACCGTGGAAACCGTAATCTGGATGGATGGGGATTCGAACCCGCGCCCTCGCGAATGCGAGGTCAGAGGGTTACCGTTCACCTACCACGCTCGGTTATAATACAAATAATTTGACAGATATCATTTTTCGGAAATAAATTATATTTATGATACGATGCGGAATTTCACTAATCTGTCAAGCAAATACTTTTTTTGAACATTTTCAAAACTTTTGTAATAGCCACTATAACTCAGGTTTATTATTATTTCATTCAGTCATACCATTTGAAGGAACATTTGTCGTAGAGTATACTGAACTCTCGTCTGATCTGGGAGTGCTGTGTCTACTGTGTCAGACGGCGTCACTTGCGAGGTCTCTCCTAACAGGATTGCGCTGGGCTCGAACCTCGGCCACCGCACGAGGCGGCACGGAATGGCGAAGACACTACACCACCGGACGCGGAAGATTTTCTCGTCCTTGAGGCAAATAATGTGTTCATCGCTTTAGGGCTGTCTCCAAAACAAGACAGTGGCATTGGCACACTTCTCTCTCTCTCTCCTTCCACTGTACCTGAAAATAAAGTTTACTACAAAATATAAGCATAACAACCGATCAAAAACAAAACAGTGGTGTGTGTCATTTCCATGCAGAACTACGCTCTTGTCTGCTGGCGCCATTAGGGAGCCATGAAATGAGTCTATTGTTGCGTGATTCCTGGTCGTGTCATACAGATCGTACCCTTCTAGATGCAACTTTTGCAAAGAAACATGTTATGCTGGAGATATTTCCAACCTCTAGATGTTTACTTCTTTCGGTAATATGAGCTCTATCTCAGAAGGACTACTGATTTTGTAAGACTACAATGTGCCAAACCACATGATCGTTATTTCATCATGAAACTTCACTCTGTGATTTACTTTTTTTTTTTTAACTGCTTTACGTCTCTCAACAGCGAGGTCTTTAGAGACGGGAAAGGATGGGGGGCAAGGAATGGGAAGGAATTCGGCCATGGCCTTTTTAAAAAAGCATCTTGGCATTTGCCTGGAGTGATTTGGGAAACCATGGAAAACCCAAATCTGGATGCCCGGACGGGGATTGTGATTTACAATCAATTTGCTGCACCTATGTATAAACCTATGTTGTAACATGCTTGGAGAATAGAGCTGTAAAAGTAACGAGAAATTCTGTACCCGTATGTATTCGTTACTAAACCAATCAGTACCCGTTACATTCGAGTCGCTACTCGTTACCTTCGATACAATCGAACACTAGCATGAAGCATCGCATCCAGTCGCGTCGCATCCGGGACGACTTCGTTCGTACTTGGTAAAGTTTAAGTAAACTGTTTATTCAGTAAAATAAGTTTATGTAAGTTGTTAGTTTGGATAAAACTTAAAATAATTAACACATGGATCTTACTGAAAACCTCTGGATGTACATTTGACTTACTGTACTGAATATTATATACGACAGAATAATCTAATTTCAAAACAAACACCTGTTTGCATACAAAAAAAACCTTAAAAACCGACGTTTCACCTGACTGTGATATGTCTAGTAACAGTAGCTAATGATGGTTACTTTTTAAAGTAGCCAGCTCAAAACCCTGCATACAAGCCTGATATGATAATGGGACATATATTTAACAAACATTATAATGACATCAAAGTATTTCGTTTTTAAATAGGAAGTTTCACCACTGTCTTCCTTTACTGCTTTCATTTATTTTTGTGAATTCTTAACCTTTTTGTGATTAGATTCGTAATTGTTGTTGCGTCGCGGTTACAACAAACATTCAACATCAAAGCCAGTACCGCATTGATCACATGGATCCTGCGATAATTACAATTCATTGATTGCTATGTCACATTACTTCTGATACAACTGAGCACTAGCATGAAGCATCGCATGAATGACTTCGTTAGTACTTTATAAAGTTCAAGCAAATTGTCCATTGAGTAAACTAAATTTAGATAAATGGTTCGTACATTTGATTTACTGCACTGAATATTACATACTTCAGAATAATACCTAATATCACAATCGCGGCACAGTTAAAACAACTAATTTCAAAACAAACATCTGCTCATTCAATCGCTGGGCGAACCGTTTCACTTCCCGCACGACGCGTCGTGTTCGTTCCTTTATCGAATCAAACCGACATCCACACGACAAATGCGAGTAACGAAATGAAATTATGAGTAACGATTCGGTACTTGGAGTCAGACGGCGAACCTGTTACTCAATAACGAATACATACTGTTTGCTATAGCTCTATTGGCGAAAGCCAGGTTATGACATTGACGTACCAACATCATCAAATGAAAATGTAATTAGTGTGGCTTTTGATGTTGGACTGCGTGAATGCGAAAGTGATAACGTGGCTTTAGTGAGGTGTGCACATTGTTCTCTTCCACTTTGTTTTAACAACTTCATCTTAATCCCGCATCTGCACTTTGAGGACTAATATAAGCATTGTCAGGTGTGTGGTACTGCTGTATATGCATGTTTTGCGCTATATTAAATACTTTAAACACAGAGTTTTTTGCACTGTTCATTGAAAATGTAATGATACACTGACGTCATTGAGTTACGTGTAACTTCCTTCTTACGGTATTTGTACCTTGTTACTTTGTTTCTCTCTATTAAAATGTTACTTGAGGTAGAATGCAACGTTTAGAATGGAAATGACACACCCCACTGTTTTGTTTATGATCGCTTATTATTCTAAGCATGTTTCCGTGCGGTTCCGAGCATTCGAGGCCAAATGTGTCCCTTGTCTGTCAAAATAACACAATAGCAGAATCATCAATGTCTTAAGATTATTATAAAAATTATCAATACAATTATTATTATATTATTTTCAAACTGACCCTACCGAATCACGCAAAACCCCTCATTATCGACGTGACTTGTAATTTAGAATTCGTGCAGTGTTTCCACTGGGTAGATAGAACCAGCGATTGTCAGTTCTGCAGGAATTGGGGGGGAGGCAGGAGTTTAAGTGTTGTCATCTTTCTGTGGCAAGTAAAACGTTGTTTGTGAATTGTGTGGTTTACGAGGTCTAGGTTAGGGACCGTGACACCGCCTGTAGACCAGGACTAGAATTGGTTCCCTCGCACCTCCCCCGTCCAGGGTGGAGGTTACACTGGCCGGTCTACTGATTCGCTGTTAATTTATTACACACAATTTCACTAAAAAAAAAAACAACAACCTTGAAACGAAATACATTCTTCGGTGCCCGAGAACGGCATCACAATTAGGGTACAAACATAAATTACGAGGAAGAGTCAAATGAAAACCTTAAAAGTGTAATATAAAATCGAAAGCGGGAGCCAGTAGTCTGTAAGTTGGTACGCCTGTCTGAAATAATTTGCAGGATGTCCCCACAGTGAAGATGCACAAGCACCAGCGCAGGAACAGTATAAAGATGGCCGCCCCACTAGCAACGTGCACCAGAGAAGTACACTGTTCCGTGATTAGAGTTTTGCAAAGTGGAGGTGTAAAACCTATAACTACTTATCGCAGAGGTACGGTACGGTGATGACTGTTTGTTGCAGCAGCGAGGGAATGAATGGTGCAGGGAGTTCGCAGATAGTCTGTAGCTGATGCCAGGCACATCGTGTCGTGACTCCAGAGACCACAGCAGCAGCTGAAGCCATCGCCCGACCTGGCCCCAAGTGATTTACATATCTTTGGACACCTAAAAGAAGCACTTCAATCCACGACGCACGACTGGTTGTGTCGCCTCCCAAAATTATTTTTTATACGGTAATTTAGGCACTTCGGAAGCGTTGGCTGACAGGCATGCAACGTGGAAGAGAGTATATTAAAAAAAGATACAGTATATAGTATGTGTGCACAATACATAAAATGTTTTTTAAAAATTAAAGTTTTCATTTGACTCTCAGTCGTGCGTCACACGTTCATGAGCAGCAAAGTGTGACAAGGGAGACAGAGGGGGGGGGGGGGGGACGAGCCATAAGTTTTGTGACGTCACGTATATGACTTGTATCACTTTTTGGCACGTGGCGGCCGAGGTGGTTCATGCTTGGTGTCCATACGGTGTCACAAGCTGAAAGGCGAATACTGCCTTAGAGGCTCTGACATAATACGACTTCAGCGTACTCATTTGAATGATCATGTGGCATGTGTGGTCTATATCTTTCATCATACAAAGCCACTAACCAACACAAGCAATCACAAAGAGGCAACAAAAGGTTTAGCCCGTCACGAGGATTTGTCCTCAAAGAATTCCAAATAGAACGTTACAGGGAATTAGTTCTATGTTTGATAAACGATGACGATGCTACATTGTTGGATGGAGATACTGGTACACCGAATGTTCCTAACATTATCCAAATCGAGAATCAAGTGACTGTTATGCTAGTCATTAATAACATAAATGAATAGTCCATGGACACAAGAGTATTAAATTTTGTATCAGACATTTGATTTGTTATGTTTCAACAATTTTCTAAAATGTTTGAGTCACTGTCGATTTTATGGAATTTTTTAAATAGAAAATAATTTTGGAAATGCTGTTTTAATTTAATAATTTAAAATGGTACAACATTTGACGTCACACTAGGGGAGTGGAGGGTGGTCACACAAATGTGACCACTTGTGACAAGGAGGGGGAGGTTTCAGAATCATGAAACTCCTTAATTTATGGATGGGCCCTTATGGCTGTCACGCGCACAGGACCTGAGCACGAGGTCTTTCATGATCCGGCTACAATACCAGCAGGATTATAACACAGACAGTCTGGAATGCCTATGGTTACGGAAGTCACTCGATCACTATATTAATAATGGAACCTACATCAACGCCAAACAATAAGGCAGTAACAGTGGAAAAATGTGTACATTTAGTATTTCTAACTTTTTTTTAAGTTCACTGTTAATAAGTTACACACAATGGATCGACCTTGGTGCAATTTTTGTGATTCCTTCACCGCGATTCACATACAATGTACAGTCGAGGGCCCCAGAAGTAACAGATTCAATTGTTCGTTAGTTTACGCTGCTTGGTTAATTGCGTCCATTACATACGTAAGGTGAAATAGGGGAGGGGGGATCCGGCGAAATCTCACGAAGGGCGAGGTGGTGTCGACGGAAATCTCACGTGAGGTTTTGAAATTCCTGAAGGGAAGAAGAGCTAAAAAAAGACGTCTATTAGGTTAGGGAGGGTATAAGGCCTACAAGCGACGCGACTATCACCTCTGTGGAGGGTATAACCGCACAAGGAAGTAGCAGGACTAAAAAAAGGCCTCAAAAAACTACGAGGTCGTCAGTAGGAGACGGGCCCCGTCAAAATCTCACGTCATTTTAGGTGGGGGGGGCGGGGGGGTTGAGGTCCTGAATGCCGACACATCATGTAATTAACGGTCACCCCCTTACTGCCTTTTCCCAGAAGTCAGTATCTTCTCGCTATCGATATGTTTAATGCGATTAGTTACGATGGACAGCGCAAGTAGCGGCATTTCAGGACAAACCAATTCTAAATAACTGTTATCTCTCACAACCAACTAAAAGACTGCACTAAGGGGCACCTGCAACAAATACAGTTTTTATTCTTTTGCTTCAGTACACCTCGCATTCGTGGAGGAATTTATTTATACTAACACCGGACAGTCTGCAGTGCACTTTTAAACCATTCTTGGTAAAGCACTACATCAGTTGCTGCAAAGATGATAGAGTGGAAAACCAGTTATTTTCTGTGGCTTTACGCCTCGTAAATGTCGTCATAGTCGGAAAGGTACTGAGGATAAAGAATGGGACGGAGGACAAAGAATTAGGTTCTTTTGAAGGAACCATCCTCACATTAGCCTACAATGATTCGCTAATAAACAGAAATCCAAAATCTGGATGGTCGGACGGCGATTCGAACCAGTGTCCTCCCGTGTGCGAGACTTTTGACTCCAAAATAGACCACACTTCTTACAGTCTCACAGTAAGAGTACAGTATCTAATTTATGTGATAAATTTATTTTTTGTTATAGTATCTTTAATTCAGTTAGGATTAAGTTTTTGATATACTGGCAACGGATCACTTCGCATGCCGGAGGTTGAGAATTGTTGTTCTACACGATTAGGAAAAGATCTGTTTACCGTTGCGTCGGTGAAGCATGGGCTGGGAATGTTTCCCTATCGACGACGCGGTGCTGCTGACTCGAGTGTATGCATGTGGTTACAGGCGAGTGACTCACCTCAAGGCTCTAATCGTCTCTGCCACGTCGTCAAATTATCATCCGTCTAACAGATCGCATTCCTCACCCAATCTGCCTAGTAGACTAAATACTCGAGTCCACGGCGCCAATGCTTACCCTTCTCTCAAGGCGATATTTGTACCATAACATACCTCAAATTTTTACTACGCATAAATGTCAGCAACCTTGGCATAAACAATAAGTTTTAGTTTGTTCCTATACTTATTTTGGAAGTTTCTTGGAATGAACTAAATACACGGCAACCGGCATTGAAAGCGGAGGACGCATTCACATTGTTTGCGAAGAGAATGCGCGTGTTGGTATCGGGCCCGCGTTTACTGATAAGACTTGAAATCTGACGCCGCATTTACAATCGCCTCGTCGACTTCGCCGTTATAGACGTCATAACTTTTACTGAATCATTAATTCTCAGTTGGTTAAGGAGCGTGGATAGGGAACGGAAGGTCCCCGGTTCTAATCTCCGTCTCGGCCTTAAAAACCATGGTACAGAGAAACCAATCTGTTTCAAAAGTAAATACTGTTTTTTGATTATAGCTTTACACTTCGTCGACGCCGAGGTCAAGAGGCGGGAACCAAATCTTGATCCTCAGACAGAGATTCGAACCGAAGTCTTTCCGAATGAGAGGCCAGGACGTTACCTGCTCGCCCACCACGCTCACTGAATACATTGTGTAGAGCGTAGATTTTGCTTAGAACAACATCTGTTACATTTTGTAGATAAATAAACACGAGACTTGGCATAATTTTATAAAACTTTTCTATGGGATACGCTAAATTCACCCATCCCGTTGTCTGAGTTGGTGTCGGCACTGACACGGGGTTAACTAGTTCGAATCCTGGTGATGAAATTGGCCGGCAGGGGAGGAAAGGTGGTGGCGCACTATTCCTCATCACCAAACTCCTGGGTTCAATCTGTCCTTAATGCGTATGGAGTGAACGCACACGACACTGTTGATGGTGATTCGACCGTCGGGTGAGGACATTAACCTGGGCTGGCAGCTGGAGTCACTTCTCCCTTCCATTATGCTTTATTCATCACAACACAAGGAACACACTACACCCAACACACACGGCCACGACACTCGTATGCACGTGTTGATACACGAGCTCGTGGGTGAGCCGCAACGCTCAGCCTGACATTCGGGAGGGCGCGGGTTCAAACCCAAGTGCGGTGATCCAGATTTCGGTTTTCCAGAAACCATTCCAATCATTACTGGGACGGTTACTTCAAAAGGACAAGTTCGAATTCCTCCCCGTTCCTTGTCGGCAATACTCTGCCACCTCTGGTGACTTCGACGTCGGCGAGGTGCAAATAGGAATAAAATAAAAATAAATTGAGTAATCCGAGTGCAAACGTCACCGGTAACTCAACGGAGGGTAGCTACCAAGCCCAGGCAATAGTCGTACCTCGGACAAGTGGGGATAAGGGAGCGTGCACAAACCACGTAGCCCCATTTTGGCCTCCTGTGAACCCCCCCTACCCGCCACGTAGCCCTACGTGGCTTTTACCTCTACCCCCCCCCCCCCCCCACGTAGCTTTTTTCCCTTTTGTTTCCAGAAGACATGTTGCACTGTTTTCTCTTGTCAGACGATTGTAAATTACATAAGGAGATAATTAACTGAGGGAAATAAATATTCACATGCTGTTGTGTGTACTGTTACACATTTTAACTGTGAAAAATGTTATGAAAGGAAAGCTACGTGGCCTGGCTCGGAACCCCCCCTCCCCCCACGTAGCCCAGCGTAGCCTTCCAGCCAACCCCTCCCCTCCCTGGAACAAGCCAGGTGGTTTGTGCACGCTGCCTAAGGATGGGGAAGAAGGTTCAGAGGATGGGAATAGGGCACAAGTTCTGAGCAACTGGCCTTATGAACTAGACAAGGTCTGCCATGAAGCAACGGAAGGGAGGGTACTATAAAACCAATAAATACTCGACATGTGTATTCAAGATATTTTTATATATTAATTTTATTGTTGCTACTTCTACATAGCTTAATTACCTTGGAACTAAATCAGGCCCTACTTTTACAAACTAGTAATAATTAGCTGTTTATGGCGCAGTTCTAATACAAAACAATATTTGCAGTAAAATTGGTAATATTAGTACAATTTTCTTCCTTCTAGGATCTCTCGCCGCTTTCGACGTGCAATTTGACGTAATCGGCAGCGTGCGCTGTCAGCCGCTGACTCTGCACACTCTGACTGTATGACGAGCCACACACGTGACGTACCTTCTGGCCGGGGCAAGTAGCTTCAATTCGTTGTTTACTCAGTCTACCTACTTCTACACGGCACCATACTCATAAATTAAACTGTACCCCGTCTTGGATCCACTGGTTACCAGAGCTTAACCATTCCGGGGATAGTCTGCTACAGTCCACGCCCGACTGGTTTCCAGCTGGGCCGCATCAGCCTATTCGTCTAGAACTACTTGTATTTCCCGGAGGTTTTAACGTTCTCTGTACTATGGTGCGATAGTTTATTAATCTGAGTCGATTCAACTCCCTGACCCGACCCACATATCATCTCTTTTGCAGTTGCGAAATTTTGTTCGTTGTCTCGTCAACTATTCGCCTCTCCTAGGATGATGTCTCGCAACGGCCTGTTCCACTTAATATGAATTTCTGGTGTTTGCACTTCTTTCATTTCTGGAGAATCACATATACCGCGTCTTGGGTTTGCCGCATTTGGAATACTGTTGTGGAATTTGGGACCCGTATCGCAAGGGATCGATTGACACATTGGAGAGGGTACAGAGGAGAACCGCTCGATTCGTGACTGCTAGTTACAATCCTTACGTGTCACAGAGCTGATGCGTGGGTTGGTCTGGGATTGTTTGGCGGACAGACGTCGTCGTTTTCGTTTGAATTTGTTGGAGAATATGTGAAAATCTTTAATTTACGAGTGCAACGAAATACTTCTTCCGCCAAACTATTTAGGTCGCAATGACAGGAGGGATAAGATTCGAGAAATAAGATGCCGTACTGATTCATTTATGTATTCCTTCTTTCCTCGTTCTGTTCGGGACTGGAATGCACAGAATTAGGATTGGTGCTTTGCACCCTCTGCCACCCACAGTATTTGTGATTTGCAGAGTATAGATGTAGATGTAGAACTTCACACTCACTTACGTCGGATCCCTTCAATCCTCTTTGGTACAGCAGACCGTTAAATCGCCCGTGTTCCTTCACAAACTGTGCTAGGCCCGGTGAAAGATCAAAATGCTTAAATAGGATATTATCTCACAGATTGTAGGTCCTGCTTTCTGATGGGGTTCTATTCCACCTCTCCCACCATTCTTCAAGTAGCGCACTTTCGAAGTGGCCAGGTTACCAGTCCAGAGCCACAATAGAGCACCTCTCTTCTGATTTCCAAGTCCAACGGCCTTCCTCCGATTACCAGCGTTAGAGCGTCGGTGGATGTTGAGTAATATGTGCAGCATAGCTGCATCAACAGTCTTCTGCACTCTAAGCAGCGCTTGACGAGGTTTCACCAACCGGAGTGTTTGTGCCCAAGCACTCGATGCGTATCCTACTAATGACGGGAGGATGGCATCATGGTGTCTTATTATGTCGTTAGGAAAGGCAAACTTCGTCTGGCCTATCCTTAAAAATTTGCTGAGCGCCGCTTAGGATTGTAACGTTTCGGCAATGTGCGACGTGAAATTCATGTTCTCGTCCAGGGTGATTCTGAGGCATCTGGCTGTCGGCGTTCTCTTTATGGTGGTGTTGATACTCGGTCTCACTGAAGCCCACCCCTAAGTAGTATCATATGGATTTTCGTTGGAGTAAGTTTTTCCCCAGAGCACCGCGCTTGGAAATTTCCCCTCACAGCCATTGCTTTATATTCAATATCTTTCCTAAATCGATCCTCCATCAACAACACCAGGTCCGCCGGACCAGGCAAGCTACCCAGCTCTTCCATACAGCAAATTGATTCTTCGAAGACAATATCGCAAGACATGTGTATACACACTGAACTCTGCGGACAGCTCTCAGTCAAGACATGGAAAGATATTGGTGTAAAAATTAAAAGTAATGCATGGAAGGGAAAAGATGACATCCTTACCTAAAAAAAGAGAATCTTCCTACACACTTGTGCCTGAAATCGAGTTCCAGCTTGTGGTCATCTACATTCATACTCTGGAAATCACAAACATTCTGGGTGGGAGAGGGCGCTAAGCACCAATCCTAAACCCGTGCATTCCAATCCCGAATAGTACGGGCATTACAATTCCTCAAAATGCGACCTACGAATCGTAATTTACAATTAGCCTTGCCTACGACGGAAGTTATGCGCATGTCCCATTTCATGTTGCTTTGTACTATCACCCCCAGATACTTCACCGTGTCAACTGCTGAATTGTTTATTTTGTACTCATGAACAAACTGATTCTTTTTGTTGCTTATCCGCATTGCCTTGCACTTTTTGCAATTGAGTGTAAGTTGCCATTTACGGCACCAATCGAAAATAGCATCTAAATCGCGCTGAATTGCTAAGCAATCATTGGAGCACCTTATTTCCATATAGATAACTGCATCATCGGCAAACAATCGCAACCAGCATTTGACGTTGTCACCTAGATCATTTATAAATATTAAGAAAAGAAGTGGTCCTATTACACTTCCTTGAGGAACGCCCGAAGTATCATTTATTTTAGAAGAGGCTTCCCCGTCAACAACGACATACTGTAATCGACCAGTTAGAAAATCACGTATCCACTCGCAAATCTGAGCCGAAATACCATAAGCTCGAATCTTCGCTAAAAGTCGGTTTTGTGGCACAGAATCAAAAGCTTTCTGAAAATCCAAGAAAACTGCATCAACTTGCGAACCTGCATCGATAACTTTCATTACGTAATGGGAAAATAGGGCCAATTGTTTCACACGATCTCTTCTTCCGAAATCCGTGTTGACACGGTGTAAGTAACTCGTTCTTATCTAGAAACTAGATAATGTTCGAGGATATGACATGTTCCCGAATTCTGCTGCAGACGGATGTTAGAGATATGGGTCTATAATTCCTAGGATCACTCCGATCTCCTTTCTTAAAATCGGGAATTACCTGGGATATTTTTAATCTAGAAGGTACTTTTTTCTCTTCTAAAGATTTATGGAATATATCTGACAGAAATGGTTGAATATCCTCAGCGTATTCAGAAAATACTCTTACCGGTATATCATCGGGACCCGGCGCTTTACCCCACTTCAGGAGTTTTAATTGCTTTACAATACCTACGCTATCAATTTCTATCGGATCCATCTCTACTTCCACACGATGAGGTAAAGTGGGGATGTTTTCCATGTTTTCGCGCGTGAATTAATTTTTGATTTCGGTGTTAAATACATTAGCCTTGTCGCGGCTGTCTTCAACTTCCCGTCCGTCTTTTATTAGAACTGGCTTATTGTTCCCACTACAACTAACTTTTTTTACGTGGACCAAAATTTCTTAGGGTTTTCAGTGAGGCTCTTAGAAAGAGAATTGGCACGAAAGTCATTAAAGGCCTCACGCATCGCATTCTTAACATGTCCCCTTATCTCCTCTAACTTATCTAAATCAGTCTGATGCATCGTCCTTTTTGATCGTGCATGTATCTTCCTTTGCTTTTTGAGTAACCTTTTAACCTCCCGTGTGTACCATGGGGGATCGTTCTCTTACCTGATTGTCCATTTCAGTACATGCAAGTTCATACCTTCCCCGACTATATGTAAGAATCGATGCCACCTCTCTTCAACGGTGCCTCCTGCTATTAAGAAGGTATGGTAATTTTGCCTGAAATACGCTCTGAATCACTCTTTTGAAGCCTTTTCGAATCTGTAAACGATCCTCTTTTTTCTCTTTTTGCACGTGGTTGTTAGTTTTACTGTAGCAATTGCAGCTTTGTGATCACTTATTCCTGCGGTGGTAGAAATATCCGTGAATAATTCAGGCCTATTTGTAACAACTATATCTAAAATATTTTCGTTACTGTTGAGGCATCGCGTTGGTTCAGTTACGAGCTGCTCAAGATTGTGATCTGAGAAGAGGTCTAGAATGATTTCGCAAGCTGCTTTATCTCTGTCCCCAGTAACGTGAACGTAATTAGTCCAGTCGATATCTGGCAAGTTAAAGTCACCACCTAGCATTATTGTATGGTCCGGAAATTGCCGTGCTATATTATTTACATTATTTCTTAAGGCCTCAGCAATATTTACGCTTGCATCGGGTGGACGATAGAAGGAGCCTATCACAAATTTTGTCCTAGCTACGTTGAGCTTGATCCATATGATTTCGCAGACAGTATGGACATCTATTTAGCTACATGGGAGGTACTTACTAACAGCTATAAATACACCACCTCCTTGGGAATGCAACCTATCCTTACGGAAAATGTTCATGTTACTATTAAAAATTTCTGCGGAACTTATATCCGGTTTTAACCAACTTTCTGTGCATATTGCGATGTCAGCATCTGTTCTACAAAATAACGTATTCGAATTCAGGCTGTTTATTACAAACACTTCTGCAGTTAACCACTAGAACTTTTAATGTTCGGGATTCTATTAAGCCAACCCTAACATGCGGTGCTGAATATCTTGGCTGTCCGTAACTGAATTTCCTCCTTAGGGACATCCTCCCTCGGCCTAAAAAAAATCCCAATGCACGCCACACGGCCCCTGCCACCCGTGTAGCCGATTCCCGTGTGTAGTGCACCCCTGATCTGGCCAAGGGATCCCTACAAGACTCAACTCGAGGGCGAAGATCAAGGAATCTGCAGCCATGACTATTACAGAAACGCCGTAATCTCTGGCTCAGCCCCTCAACACGGCTCTGAACCAGAGGTCCACAGTCAGTCCATTTGACAATGATGCAGATGGTTAGCTCAGCAGAAATCTTGCGGCCAATGGCCACAGAGTTCACCCTTTCTGCAAGTCGCCCAAAGGACGAGAGGATAACCTCCGACCCTAGGCGGCAAGCATCGTTGGTGCCGACATGAGGCACAATCCGCAGCTGGCTGCACCCTGTCCGTTCAATGGCATCCGGAATGGCCTGTTCCACATCTCAGATCAGACACCCCCGAATACACAATGAATGGATACCGGAATTCATCCCCGACCTTTTAGCCATTTCCCTAAGGGGCTCGATAAATCGCCTAACGTTGGAGCTACCGACCACTAAAACCCCCTTCTGCAGTTGTCCAGACTTTGCGGGCTGTGGGGCTGCCAACTCACTGGCCGACGATTGCAGGACTGATTCAGTTCCAGACAATGCGTCAAACCGATTGGACAGTGGTACAAGCTCGCCTTCTTGGGAATCAGGCTTGCACGACTGCCTCCGCATGCGCCGCCGACGTCCAGACACCACACGCCAGCCACCACTAGGCGACGGCCGCATAGTTTCCGATGTCTCGGCCTGGACTGCAGGTACGTTGACAGGTATGGGAGAACCTGCGAGCCGCTTTGCTTCTACAGGGTCACCAATACCGCAACTCCTGCACTCACTTGCGGCAGCTTCCTGCTGTGTAACTCTTGTTACCAAAGCTGCAAGCTGGGTGCGCAGGTCAGTCACCTCAGCCTGCGTCTGCACACAACAACCACAGTCCCTACACATACTACCTTACAGAAAGAAAAACCAAGGAGTACATGAAAAACGGACTCACTATGCGTTCTCGGTAGGAGGCTTTTTGTCAATAACCAAATATACAAAGACAAAGTTTAAGATAACTACACACTTTAAATTAAATTAGCACTGGAGGTACTACAATTTAATTTTAACTGCAACGGAGTGCCTATTCCGGCGGCAATTTCCATGCACACCCATTTTCCCCCTCCTTTCCTTTTCCAGTCTACTTATGCCCACTGTTAATTTCCAACTACAAATTCTTTTAGAGTTTTTGGTAACTTATTCCAATTCCTTTCCTAAAAAATAGAACCTTCCTGCACCTTTGTGCCTGAAATCAAGTGCCAGCTTGTGGTCGTGGTGACCTCTTTCCTTCCATGCACTATTTCAAATTCTTACATCAATATCTTTCCACACTTCATCACCAATATATGCCTTTTACACTCCCATGACCCTCTTCACCCTCCTCCTGTCTTCTAATAAATCCCATTCCAGCTCCTTTAATATATCGGTTACTGACTGGTCTGTGGTAATTTCCAGAGACAAATCAAACCGAAATGTTCTTAATTCCACTGCTGTTTCAGGTTAAGAACCTAAAAATATGTCTTCCATGTTCACACATTTTTCCAGGAAAAGAGAATAATTACAGTAGGTGGAGGAAACTACAGTACCAGCAAACATTACATCTATCATGTACAGGCATGAAAACAAAACAAAAAATAAGCACCATGAAAAGAGAGACACAAAAAGAGAATTTCTACTTGCCAAACTTTACAACACAGTGCTAGGCAACAACATTTCATACACATGGGACTACTTTCAGAGCTGTACAACAGTATTCACTAACCTTTGATAGAACTGCTTCCAAGGGCATTGGTGAGCACATCATCTGAAAAAAATAATACACTGACACTGCAGAAAACATTCAGTACGGATAAACAAATGATCAAAGAAAATACATAAAAATTAACAAATAAACTATAAAGTAACAATCTGAAAAAAAAGAAGACTGCAGAAAATAAGTTCTTCCAACCCTTACTAACCACTTCAACAATGGAAGAAAGTGATATGGAACATGAGCACGGTTTTTATTTAATGTTTGTTTCTTTATAAACATAGTACTTTTTGAACACAATTTCATTTAGGAGGACAGCTAATATAGTGATAGATATTTTTTTTAAATCAGTTGAGTAAGAGCTGGACCTTCAATATTTCACTGAACTACTAAACTACAAAAATAAAACAAATAGTTACTAGTTGAAAGAACACGCCAATGCAACTGTTTTGTTTATTACTAAGCAACTGTGGAAACATGGCCTGCAACAACATCACAAAACAAATAGTTATTTACCTGTAATTTACATGTAGTGCCATCATTTATACAGTCAGATATCTTCTTCAGTTACAAATCTACAATCCTCAAACTAAGGAAAAAGGAAACTGTTTTAGGCAATATAATTGCAAGGAAAGGGAAAATGACTCACCACTCACCAAAGTTGAAGGCAGCGACGAGAGAAGAACATATATCAAGAACACACAAATAAACTCAATATTTCGGTTATTAAACCTTATTCATGACGGAGAAAATGAGTCATGAATAAGGTTTAATAACCGAAATATTGAGTTTATTTGTGTGTTCATGATATATGTTCTTCTCTCGTCGCTGCCTTCAACTTTGCTAAGTGATGAGTCATTTTTCCCTTTTCTTGCAATTATAAATCTACAATCCTGAATTATTATATACATTACGTATTTCTATAAGTTTTTTTTGTCACAAGCCATTATCTCCCTTCATAATAAATGGAAATCTATCAATGAGATATGATTTTAAAGCTCATGGTCTCCACTTTGGTCACATCGTATTTTGAGAAAGGATTTTTTTCGGGATCAACCATCAAAGGGCAAAAATATAATTTTTTCTACAACGTGTTTCTTTTCTGCGAACCATATTTCTCCCTTGACACAAACAAAATCTGTCATTTTAGAGACTAACATCTTTGGTTCGGTTACATCATATTTTAACAAATTATTTTTTTGGAATTCTACTCTGAAAGGCAAAAGTATTTCTATAATGCATTAAAACATATTATAACAGGGAGGTTAAGAGGTTAAAGAGGCTACTGAGAAGAAAACATTATAGAGATAGGATAGGGAAAAATAAACCATCACGTAGCACATCTGCAGGCAGGAGGCCCAGACGAACACAAGCAAACCAAACATGCTTCACAATATTTCATTTGTAACCTTAGGTGCAACAAGATGTTCAAAATTTTAAAGAAGTCTGTTCTAAACTACTGAGATAGAAGAATATAATCTATATAAGAATCAAGTGGTTATAATAAAAGTGATGAAAGACATGTACCAGTTAAAAAGGGTGTGAGATGATGTTTTAGTGTTTCTCCATTAATATTCAACTTGTATGTAGAGGAAGCAACAAAGGAATAGAAAGAAAAATTTGAACATGGCATAAGTGTTAAAGGACAATAAAAAAAAAAAAATCAGTATGCTACAATTTGCTGATGACTGTCTTGTTAGTGGAACAGACCGAGGATATTGAGAAGATATTGAATAGCATGAAAAAATATTGAAGAGAGATTTGGACTAAATATAAACCAAAATGATGTTAATAATAGTAGATCAAATATAAAAGTAGGGTTAGATGTGACAGGAAAAGTAAGTGAATTCTGCTACTTGGGAAGTAAAATTACAACTGATGGCTGAAGCAGAAATAGTGTTAAAAGCAAAATAGCAATAGTAAGAAGACCTTTCTTTTTTTAAAAAAAAAAATAGAAATCTTTTAGTTTCAAATATTGCTCTAGGATTCAGAAAGAACTTTTTAAAACTGTGTGTGTGGAGCACAGCACTTTGTGGTAGTGACACATGGACTATAGGAATTCCAGAAAAAAAAAGGAAAATTGAAGTATTTGAAATGTGGTGTTACAGAAGGATGCTGAAAATTAAGTGGACAAAATGAACATGTGTTGGAAATGATGGGTGAGAAAAGAAGTTTGTGAAAGAGACTTACAGAAAGAAGAGACAGGCTGGTGGGTCATATTTTGAGACATGCTGGCTTGGAGAATTAATTATCAAAGGTAATAGTTGAAGGGAAGAACTGAGGAGAAAGACTGAGATTAGAATGTATGAAGCAGATAACTGAGGACATAGGTTGTAGAGGGTGTGTAGATACGAAGAGGTTAGCACAGGGTAGCAAGAGATGGAGGACTGCATCAAACCAGTTGAAAGAGGGAGAGAACCACCTTAATCATGCACGAGGCGAGACATACGGCAAGAGGAAGAGGTGCACAAATCGGAACCTACCACACGAATGAACCAATCGTGAATTAAGAGAGATTGAAGTGGTGGAGGGGGAAGTTGACCAATGTTAACTACAAAAAATCCCATTTATTTCTTTCCCACAGTAAAGATTTCCGTTTACGCCAAGATATTTACAGTTAAAATCTTCATCAAGCAATTTCTTCCCTACCCCAAAATCATAGAAAATGTTTACTTTTTTATCCGTGCAACGAATGAGCTGACTCTTCCTGGTATTTCTTTTCATTCCATGTTTACCAACGCAGCTAGATATCCTGTTCAGAGGCCACCCCTGCTTTAATTCCACCTGCAAACAATCTAACTTCAACCCATCATTAGAGTGACAAATAACAATGGTCCCAATATGTTACCATGTGTCACTCTTATATTAACTTTTGATGCAACTAAGGAAAATGGAAGTGGCTTCTAGGCGATATAAATAAGAAAAGAAAGGGAAATTAACCCACCACATACCAAAGTGGACGGATGCGATGAGAGGGAACACTTATGCTGACAAACAACTACACAATATTTCTGCATCTGCCTTGTTCACAAGTAGAAAAACGGGCCATTAGGCTCGGAACCCGTCCACTTTGGTATGTGGTGGGTTAATTTCCCTTTCTTTTCTTATTTATATTAACTATTATCTCTTTTGACACAGCATTTCCCAAACAAACTCTTTGCTTTCTATATTTTAATACTTCTTCCAGAGCCACATTTAGGCTACCTAGGCTGTAGGCTGGGGGCCCACACCACATTAAAAAAATAAAAATACATCAGTCGCTGTCTTCCTGTTGGCACGAGTGTGTGAATAATCAATATTGTGTTTTGAATCTTTCTGTGTTGCGTACTTTGGTGATATTTTACCATTTGTTTTATCTTAATATGTAGGCCTACTTTTTCATATTGTTATTAAGACTTTTGAACTTATGATTCCGCGGGCTTATGTGTTTGGTTGCAACAAAACACTACAATGGGCAGCACCTTACCTATCGATCATCAGTTGAAAAACTGAACAAGCGAGCATCACTTCAGTCTCTGAAAAGACACAGAAAGCATATTTCGAATTTTCGATTCTTCAATAAGTTATCCTTGTATATTTTTACCATCATTACATTATTCAATATTTTGCATTAAAAGGTTTATTAGTTTAATAATAAGTAATCAAAATTGCTTTGTATATAAGTGCCTGCACCACAGGTATAGACTAGGGGCCTACGGATGCTAAGGGAGCGTGCATAAACCACGTAGCTCCATTTTGGCATCCTGTGAACCTCCTCCTCCCCCCACCCCCCACGTAGCCTGACGTGGTTTTTGTCTCTGCCCCCCCCTCCCCACATAGCACGTAGCTTTTTTCCTATTGATACCAGAATATTGATTCCTATTGATGTCAGACCATCGTAAATTACATACACAGATAGTTAAATAACACAAATAAATTTTCACATGCTGTTATGTGTTCTGTATCTTATTTAACTGTGACAAATAATATTAACAAGAAGCTACGTGGCTTGGCTTGGAAACACCCCCCCCCTCCCCCCACGTAGCTCAGCATAGCTTTCCAATGAACCCTTCCCCTCCCCCCCACCCAGACGGAGCCACACAGTTTACGGATGCTCCTTGGATGCCGCCCTGACTTCTTTCACCCAGCAAGTCATTTTTCCATCCACTCCAGTTGTATTTACCTTATCTACCATCGTTTTATAGCCCACTTTTTCAAATGCTTTGGTGAGATCCAGTGGCCTACCTTGTCTGTTTCATTTGCAATATCTTGTATACAGACCACCAACTGAGATTCCCAAATATAATGTTGCTATTCTGAAAACCAGTCTCTTCCCTCACAGACATTCCTGATCTAGTTGCAGACCAATCTCTCCATCATCATCCCCACCACTGATGTCAGACTAGCTGGCCTGTAAAAACGGAGAACGAGCTTAACAATACAATTAGAAATGAGCAGACCAAAAACTAAAATTCAGCCTGGAGATATTATGAAGGAACTAAGAAAGCTTAAAAAACAAAAGGGCTGGTGTAGATAATATTACTATGGATGTCTTATTAAAGATAACAGGATGTGACATTGAACATTATGTTGAAACATTATTTAAATCGAGTCAGGATACTTGCTGCTTTCCAGAAGACTGGAAAATTGCAATAGTTGTGCCGGTACATAAAGGAGGGGTGATAAAAAGGGTAAAAAATTATAGGCCAATAAGATTGACATCAGTGGGAGGTAAATTAATAGAGAGATTGATATGCATCAACATGTAGGAGGAGATAGCCAATGAGATAATCTCTCAGTGTTTCTTTAAATACAACTTTATTAATTATAAACTGTTTTGTACTTTTAGGAAGTTTATTAACCAGATTTGTACAAACCAAAAAAAAAAAAAAAAAAATCCCTTCGTTCTAATGACAGTGATGATTGTGTTCTTTACAAGTTATTTTTGTTTCTTACATTGAAACTGTGTACCTCTGAATTTGATGTAAACAATTTAAAATGTTCTATGGTATGATTTTGCCCTACACAACATTCTAATAGTTCTTTTGTGTGCTATGAAAACTTTATTTTGTCAAGAGTAAAAAAAAAAAAAAAGCAACACGACATGACTGTTTCGTTCATAGCAAGGGAAAACAGAATTAACCAACTATTTCAGAAAATACAAAAATATTCTTCACAGAGTAAAACGTGCTAAAACACTGAAAAATTATAGATGTATATGCACGGTTACAAATAAAATGAAAGCCACATGATAAAAATCTAAAGATTGATTATGATTATAAGGTGGGGAAGGAATTGCTTATTGACAACTTGAAACGTAAATATCTTGGCATTACATTTGATAACAAACTCAACTGGGTAGGACACATTGGACAGGTAGTAGGGAAAGGTTTCAAAATCTTTCACTTTTTAGAGAGAGTGATGAGGGGATGTAGGAGAGAAGTATACTATGGCAGTGTAGTATGGGACCCACATTTTGAGTATCAGATACAGGAGTTGGAGAGGGTGCAAAAAAGGGCTGCTAGATTTGTTTCTGGAAATTATCACAGAACGCAATCAGTAACAGATATGATAAAAGAGCTTGAAAGGGATTCATTGGAGGAGGGTGAAGAGGGTCATGGCGGTATACAAGGCATATATTGGTGATGAGGCATGGAAAGATATTGGTGTAAGAATTAAAAGTAATGCATGGAAGGGATAACATGACCAAGACAACAAGCTGGCACTCAATTTCAGGCACAAGGGTGTGCAAAGACTTTCTTTCATAGGTAAGGGGGTCAAAGATTGGAATAAATAGCCAAGAGAATTGATGAATAGTTTGCCAAAAATGTTGAAACAATTTAAAGATGAAATTTGTAGAGGGAAAATGTAGGTGGGTACAGGAGAGGGGGGAAAATGGGTGTGTGGGGAAATTGCCAAAAGTACATGCATTCCATCACAATTAAGGCTGTAAAGAATCAATATTGTTAAATGCACTAACATAGTAACATCATTGAGCTTCAGATAAATCAGAAACTAATATCTGATCTCAAAGGGATACCTACTGCTTTTAATACATATGTCTCAATCTGTTCTGATGACCAAATCATAAAAATTCTGGTAAATTTAACATGAAGTTTTTCAACCTAGTATCCAGATGACTGGAAAAGTGTGACAGTAGTACCAGTTTAGAAAGGAGGGTGTGACAAATAGAGTCGAAAATTACAGGCCATTCATATTGACATCACTGGTAGGTAAATTAATGTAGAGATGATATGCAACCACATCAGAAAAGTCTGTGGGGAACATGAGTGATTTTCATGTTGTAAACATGGCTTTAAGCAAGCATTTTCAAGGAAACCACAGTTAGCAGGCTACATGCAAGATATTTCGGATGAAAGGGAGGCCAAGCCGATAGTGCAGCAGTAGGTAACAGGGAGAGACGTGCACTGAAATAATTTAGCATTTGATTTCCGGAATAATGGAGTAAGGACGTTATCTTTTGTATTTACAGACATCAGGGACCTGAATAAGTTACCTCGGCAGAAGAAGAACTATGCACCTGAGACTTTAAAGGGCTTTAATGCACGAGTATGTGTGTAGGGAAATCACCACTGGAGCACAAGTTCCATCACACATGATTATTAATATTCTTATAATAAGTTTTCAAGATACCAAATACCCAAGTATAATAGCAAATTTTCATCAGTGACGTAAGCTGGCAAGTGAAATTGCACTTGTACCTATATTTATATCACTTTATTGGAGAGAAAGAAATAGCAATAACTGTATCGTGATCCTTAATAGTACCAACATTTTCTCACTCTGACTGGAGAGTATGGCACATGTATCTGCGTGTCCCACTTGTTCTTTTATTAATTATAACATGACTTGTGCTTGTAATAAATAACAAATGAATTCAAGAAGGTTTGCTATCCCACATATCCTACGTCACTGACTAATAAGAGTTTCGAGACCGTGACCCAGGCTTACTTTACTCTTCCTGGACTACTTATCTCAATGAAAGTAGCTATTTGAAGAGAGAGAAAAAGGCACACTGCCACTGTATTGTGAAAACGAAAACATCAAATTAATCATCATTAATATGTCGCAACTGCAATTTGTGAATGTTGTCGGCAATTCTATACTTACCAGTTTGCGTATTTGTAATCGACATCAACACCTCTAAATACGATTGTTTACAAATTTGAGACACCAAAACCTAATACACACAGTACGAGAGTATAATTAGAGCTTTATTTAAAGTATTTGTCTCGTATTGTTATTTTTATATTTGAAAAACATCTAATGATCATTAGCGTTTAATCTAGAAATTGAAATCGGTATACAAATTATGCTGTTAACCAACTTCCTAATAACTGTATACAGAAATAAAATTCATTCGCGTTACAGCATATATTTGCAATGTCCCGCTCAAAACCAACAATAAATTCAACACGAAAGACGACGAAACAGACAACGCACTAACGTCCAAACTAGACTGTCAAACACAGCTCCAGCTGACTGCTCGGCAGAGTGACCGGTCAAAGTGTGTGACTACATATTTACTGCGCAGTGCGATGATGTACAGATTGCTGCAGTAATTTACTCCTTGGCTCGTTAAGATCGAAACGATATTTTTAAAATAATATCACAGTGTTATGTGGAAATTATCTGTCTAATGCGAATAATTGTATCAAACCTTGAAACTAGGAAGGGGTGATGCTATAATAATATCTGGCCAACATAAATCTTATGCTTTTTGTATGTTTGTTTACGGTATGTAATATTTTCATCCAAAGTATCGTGAATACTTGCGAATTGAGTAAAGCGACACCGGTTTAGCTTGAAATGCAGGCATTATGTGATGTTTTTTCTTCATGTCGATTATTCTGTTGACGCTCTGCTGAAATGATTAAAACAGTAAATGTTGATGTGACGTGTGTATGAGTTAAACAAACTTTATTGTCATGACACATTTCATATGCATCTGTTGTCGTTTCCTACTTCATTGTGTGTTTTTGATCAGTTTCCTTTCTTAAGATAATCATGTGAAATCAAAGTAACTACCAGCTTTGTATCATACATACAGAAGGTTATCATTTAAATATTTTATTATTATTATTATTTCGTACCACCCTTATAAATGCATTAAGTTATTTTGCTGTGTTTTTGTTCTAGTGAAATGTCGCCGAATTTTATCAGTATTATTCAAAAGGATCATGTAGAAACAGCAATTTCCATTATACTACGTCTACCAGGACTCTTTATGCTGGAATTATATTACCATGTTTTAGTAAACCTAGATGATCCAGCTCAAAAATATCTTCAAAATTACTCTCCGCTTAGTTATGTAATAAGTAAGTTATGATACCACATTTCATATCTATTAGGAAAAGCAACAGTTAACATAGAACAATATCCAACATAAAGATCTTTATGGAATTAGTATGATATTTTTGTTTTCTTTTTTTTCTTTTCCTGTTGTTATCTACCACTGAATTTTCAAATAATCAACATAGATGATTCAGGATTACTGGAGATCGCGATTCCACCAGGAATTGGCGTCAAAATTGCAGCACTGGTCATATGCAAGAAATACTTTCCTAAGTACATTTAACGGTTTCATGCTGGTCCAGACCATATTACAACCTACTTTCTGTTTCAAAATAATGGATTACAATGGAATTACTGCTTGAAAATTATATGTCTTGCGATTGAATACAGCAGTATTATGGCGTCATTACTGAATGTTGTAGTAGAATGCAATCTCCAGTAGACCTGATGTTTTCTTAAAATTTTATTAGTGGAATAAGTATCACAATGTTTGAAAAACGTTCTGTCAGCATTGTTTTAAGTACGAACAGTGTTTGTTGGTATGTGAGTTGGTGATTTTTTTTTTTTTCAGTTCCCTCAGTATCACTTCTGTTATTGTTATTGCCTTTGGAAGATCTTGTTGGCATGTATATGCACCTGCTAAGTGGTGCATTAATGGCAATAGCCAAGTCATATTCATTACATTATGCAATGACAGAGACTGCAGTACCCGGACCAGAAGAAGAGCGCAATACCCGTCATTTGGAAGTTTTACTTTTCAACACTGCCATTTCAACTGCAGTTGCGTTGATGCTTGACTTGGAAGGAAATGGGCATCGAACTCTCCTTGCAGCCTATGCCCTGCCACCTTCTGCTTGCATAGTTGGCATTCCTCCCCATTACCTTCCAAGCCTCCATTTATTTGCTACCTGTGTCATTGGTTTCTGGTTTGTGGGGTACTTGATTGCAAACTTGCCAGGACTGTTAATGCGAGTTGCTCGTGTCTGCCGTGATGCCGTGCTTGAGGGAAGAGTTTTTGATCTTCCAGAAGATATTGAGGAGGATTGTCACCTTTGCTCACAGCTATTGGTCTTCTGGAGTTTACTTGTCCTAGCTCAACTTTACAAATATTCATATCCACAGGTAAGATCAACTGCTTATACTTTACGCACTAAGGAGTAAAGTGCTGTTATATTGAAAACATAAACATGCAGTCAAACTTGAAAAATTTGAAGTAATTGTTAATAGCAAGCAGCTTCAAAGCAGGAGTTGTGGAATCTACACCACTTACTTGCAATTTTATAATACTCTTTCAGAGCAATAAGAACTGGTGTTTCAAGTGAATGACATGGGAAAAGTGAAACATATTGACTGTTAGTATAATGTTCTCTGGTGACTTGCCAAATTAACAAGATGTTTACAAATGATTTTTCAGTGATCAAATTCACTGTCACCATCCTCATCTGTTGAGGATGGTGACAGTGAATTTGACCACTGAAATATCATGTGTAAACACCTTGACAACTTGGATAGTCACCTTAAGGATTGTGTTAATTCTCAGTGCAAAGAAACACTTCCATCTTATGTATATTGAGTATTTTAATAATGACCAATGACAATATGTAACTTTGTATAAAACTGTTTATTACTAAAAGAATCATTTTGTCCAATTACTTGAGCAGCAAGGAATATTAGGAAGTGAAGTATGTATCTTTATGTATGATAAGTATCTTTGCAAAAGTGCAAAACAAATATTTCAGGACATTTCAGTTTAACAAGTTGCAGAAAAAACACAGTAGCCTAATGTAGTTTTAGTATCCATTAATTACCACACCATCATTTTCTGAATTATATTCTGTGTGTATGTTTTGGGCTCCTTGAAGGATTCATTTGGTCACAGGCCCGCCGCTAGCTGTATGAGCACCCGCGTGCAATACCGATTATGCCGCCCCCTGTCTGGCTACAGCCGAACCGGGTAAAAAAACTGTGAGATTGCCCCCCCCCCCCAATTGTTGCCATCCCGAGTGTCGCAGACCGCCCAAAGCAGCAGCTAAAAAAAAAAAAAGGTCACCCTCTACATAATACGCTGCAAATTTCGTCACGGTGACAATGGAGTGACAACTATCGCAGGGCGGAGACTGTCAATCACTCATTTTACCCCCCCCCCCTCGATGTGCCACATGCGTGCGGTGCACGCCCGCTTACGGCGGCCCTGTTTGGTCAAATAGTATGACAGTGTGACAAAACCTGGTATACTAATATTAAAAGGAAGGGTAAAGTCAATCCATCACTTGCTGAAGGAAGGAGGGCTGTAATCGCAGGGGGGGGGGGCAAATATGTGTCAATAACAATAAAGAGTGCTTGAGCGAGCTCAGATATATATGTTTGTTTGTTTTTTGTGTTTTTTTACCGTGATGATCACAGTAGCTTGAGTAAGCTCAGTGATATGTTTCTGACTTTACAAGCAAAGGCATGTCTACACAATGCCTTATGGAAGGGTAGGTACAGTCATATGGCAAAGTCAGCTCGTAAAGCCAAAGGGCTGCGCTGAAAAATCACTGAGTGCACATGGGAAATAGCACTGTGATGAAATGTTACCCATCTGCTTGTTCCTGCCATTACAGTGATGATATTAGAAAGTGAAACGTGTCTAGAACAGTACAAACGATGGTCCTGGATGTGTCACTCTCCGAGGTAGAGCCAGATACGATTGACGAATAATTTGTTAATGCCGAGGAGATCAATCTCGAGCTCAGAAGTGAGGGTGGAATCTGGAACGTTTTACAGATTTTGAATGATGTTCTCGAGACTCCTCTCAATCTGATAAGATCAAAAATCAACAAGAGCAACGCGTCATTTACAAAGCTGTTCCAGCCAGTGATTGTTTACCACTAACACTGTGGTTTTTGGCAACAGGGGACTTCTTTTTTTTATCTTTATTAAAAAATGTCCAGCTGAATTCATTATTTTTCTGTTACTTTGTTCCTCATCCACACCAAAACTAATATGCTGTTTCCATGAGCACATCATGCCTTTTATTGCAATTTTGTATTCTTCTAATCGATAATCCCATAAAACATATTGAGTGTGGTAAAGCTCTATGGATGCATAGACTTCTTGTTAGGGCACTCCATTTTTAGAGTAGAATCTCAACTGAAGCCCTCCTTCCCCCCCCCCCCCTCAGGCCAAGCAACACATTTCCACTACCTACTCTCTTCAGGGATGGCATGGCTTCCTTTGAAGTGGACCGACACTTGTCGAATGTGAGATGGCAAGCCACGTGACACAGGCTGTCACACACGTCCACGCTAGCCACACTGTGCCACATAGTCTCGCCACGCCTTACCATATGGCGTAGTACGCAGTGTGGACCCACCTTTAGATCATAGACTGATTTTTTTAATTTTTTTTTTTGCATCAACTTTTGTCTACTTTATCCTCCCTTTCAGTATTGACATGACCTCATGGCATTGTTGCTCAAATACATTGGATATCTGTTCCATTAGTGCAGGAGTGTCTGCAAGAGGATAAGTTTCTCTGCTCCACCTTTTGTATTAAGTAATATGATAAAAGTATTGAGCAAAGAGACAGTACTTCTTTATGGTGTGTGGTATTCTTTAATCATTTTTGAACTTCTTTGTAGTCTGTTATCTTGCTCTGCCATAAAGCGATTGAGCAAATATTTCTTTTCATATTACTATGCACTGTCTAAGTGTCTTATATAATTTGATGTGCTGATTATTATTATTTTTATTGTTTTTAGTTGCAGTGTGTTAAGTGATTTGGTATGTGTAGCAGACAGATGCAATTTTTTTAGATTTTCAGAAAGCCTTTGACTCTGTGCCACAACCGCCTTTTAGGGAAGCTTCGGGCGCATGGTATATTGGATCAGCTTTGTGAATGGATCAAGGATTTTCTAACTGGTCGGTCGCAGTATGTCATCATTGAAGGAGAAAGTTCTTCTAATCTAGATGTTACATCGGGTGTATCTCAAGGAAGTGTAATAGGACCACTGCTTTTCTTAATTTTTATAAACGATCTCTGAGACAAAGTGAAAAGCCTTTTTAGATTGTTTGCTGATGATGTGATTATTTATAGGGAAGTAAGGAATTTGGCCGATTGCTTAGAAATTCAGCACGATCTGGATATTATTTTGGCATGGTGTGCTGAGTGGCAACTTACGCTAAATTGTAAAAAGTGCAAGACAATGAGCATAACTAACAAAAAGAATGCAATTGTTCAGAAATACGAATTAAACAATTCAGTTATTGATATGGTTGATTCTATGGAATATTTGGGAGTAACAGTACAAAGGAACATGGAATGGGACTTACACATTAATTCGTTAGTAGGTAGAACTAATTCTAGGCTGCAATTCATAGGTCGAATCTTGAAAAATTGCAATGAACAAACAAAAGAGATAGCGTACAAATCTTTTGCGAGTCCACATTTGGACTATTGTTGTGCCATTTGGGATCCGTTTCGTAAGGGGTTGATCGAAAGTATAGAGAAAGTACAGAGAAGAGCCGCTCGATTCGTGACCACTTGCTACAGTCCTTATGAAAGCGTCACAGAACTGATTAGTAGACTAGGCTGGGAGTCTCTGGTAGATAGACGACGTACGTTTCGTATAAACTTATTGGTAAACATGCGTACTCCCACTTTTGCTCACGAGTGTAGTGAACTACTTCGTCCACCAACCTATTTGAGCCAGAATGACAGGAAAGATAAGATTAGAGAAATAAGGTGCCGCAATGATTCTTATATGATTTTTTTTTTTTTTTTTCCCATGTACCATCAGGGATTGGAATGCACAACAATTAGATTAGCTTTGGTGCTGAGCACCCTCTGCCACCCACAATTTTGTGAATTGCAGAGTATATATGTAGATGTAGAAGTAGACCATATTTTTCTCCTCTGTTTGGCAAAGCAGTCCTTTGTACTCAAGAATTAATATATATGTGTGTGATTACTTGAAACCAAGAAAAACTGTTTTGATTTTAGTGCTTTGACAATGCAGTGCACTCATTCAGAAAAATCATATATGACTTAAAAGCAGCTGTATTCTCCCTGATTAACATCCCTGGAGAGTTCTGGCATTTGTCTCCATTTTCATCGTTATTTCTCCAGAGAACAGAAGAAACGAACCAATATTTCTGGTCCAGGATAACTTAACAATAGTTGCTTTAGATTTTCCCCTTTATAGCCAGGACCATGACCACAATGTGGCACTTGATTTCAGGCATAAGGGTGTGGGGAAAATTTCTTTTGTAGGGAAAGGTTTCAATGATAATGTTTTGGATTTTTGTAGATTTTTAATATCCTACCCATTGCACTACTATTATTATTATTTTGGTTTCAGTGCCCTACTGACATTTCTTCACTAAGTGAAGGTTTACTTTCTCTTACAATCCTTGTTTCCGTATTACCTACAATCATTTTCCTTCTAATTTTTATTAAAGTTGTCGCCCAAAAGATTTCTTTTGTGTTTGTCATGCTTGACCCATCTCACGGTTTCTATACCGTTCTCTTTTCATTTTTTGTCTGTCCCAAGTTTTGTCCGTTTAAGTGTGTTTTATTTTCTTGTCCCATCCACTTGCTGCTGATGTATCCTTCTGTCAGTTGCACAGTTTCTGCTTCCTTTGCACTTTTCCCTATTACATCATAATTTTTCTTTTTCATTGTTACTTTTTATTAAATTTCCTTTTTGAGTTTGCTTTGTATCTTTTATGCTCTGTATCATAAGATTACTTGCATTTGTAATGAATCCTTAGTGTAAGATATGTTTCCAGATCAGCCAAAATCTGTAACTGTGATATTATTATTATTATATATGTAAATAAGGACGGATAGAGAAATAGGACCCAACATTTACCACAGATGAAGGTGGCTGGGAATGATGAAAATAAAGAAAAAGAAAACAAGAAACGCAATATTTCGGCGGTTTACCTTATTCTTGCCAGGAGTGAAGAAGCAAGAATAAGGCAAACTGCCAAAATGTTGCCTTTCTTGTGTTTGTCTCTTTTATTTTCATCATTCCCAGCCGCCTTCATCTGTGGTAAGTGTTGGGTCCTATTTCCCAATCCTTCCTTGCATTTTCCTGCTCATTTTTATTATATATATAGGATAGCGAAATGAACCACCTTAGATGATGGTTGCATGGTGTGAACATATTTTAAAAAAAATACAAGAACAGGAATAACAATGTGTATTTTGGGTCAGAAACAGTACCTTATACCACTTTCCATCCATAATGTTCTCCTGTTGACAAAGGGCCAAGACCCAAAATGTACCTTGTTATTCCTGTTCTTTTTATGTGTTCGCACCATGCAAACCATCATCTAAGGTAAGTGGTGGTTCGTTTTGCTAACCTATTTTGTAATTTCCATACTGAGCACCTATATATATAAATATATAAGGAAAGAAACCCCATTATTTACAACAGATCAAGGCCATTGCCAAACACTAAAGACAAGGTTCTATAGTATTGAGGTATGGAACCTTACTCTTATACATAGATGACACACATTGCACGGGGATCAGATGAGTACACACCAAGTCTCACCTCATGACTGTAAGCAGAGTTTACCATTGTGGGAACGGTGAATGTGGGGGAAGAGGGGAAAGGAACACAAGCATTTGATAACTTTTATAATATATTATGGTGGGAAAAGGGGGTACAAAACAAAAATAAACTATCTGCTTTAACTCTCAAGTTTACCACCAGATACACAACACTACCGCAAGTAATCGTGTGGCCTGTCCTACGCAAACCTCTTCTGGGTCTTGACTTGTCTTCTCTTGTGTTTGTTTTTTGTTCGTCCTCCCAGCCGCCTTCATCTGTGGTAAGTGTTGGATCATATTTCCCTATCCTTCCCTAGTTTTATAATAATAATTAGTAAGAATTCTTTAAGGCAATCAAATTAAGTGAGGTTGAGAAAATTCAACCCAACACTTATCAAAGATGACGGCAGCTGGCAATGACAAACACACACACACACACACACACACACACACACACACACACACAAAACATGTAATGCAATATTTTGGTGCGGTGCCTTATCGTTGCAAGTAGACGAGACAATTAATGAGGTCAGATGTGATAGCTGGGTATCACAGCTCGGTGGTGGTGGACAGTAGTGAGAAAATATTGAGTCATTAATACTGGAGAAATTTTGTTGTCGGATTTGAGGGAACATCACTAAAGTAATTAACATGATAGGATATAAAAATTAAATACAAAAAAATACCGGTAGTAATAATAAATGCTGGGTCCACTGGTAAGGTCTCACCAGAGATTGAGGCTGGGATGAAGTCTGGTGTCAAGGATATGTTGGCAAGCTAGTTCCCATCTGTGGTGTTCAGAGGAGGTTGTGCCTTCAGAGGAAACTCTGATGACAGATCTCACAGAAAAACAGTAGTTTAAATTGGTACTGGTGTGCTCTGATAGTCGACGGGATAAACTGCCAGTATAAACTGTTTGCCGTAGCCATTCATTCTGATGGTGAGTGGGTTGGTGATGAGGCCAATATATGAGATGGCATGAGAGTTGATATCCGAGGTGTACTGTAGTGCATGTGGCATATCCCGCGACGGGAAAGATGTCGTCAGAGGGAGGGTTGGAGAGGTGAAGGTAGCTTGGTGCATGCTGCAAGTTTTGCAGTGGGATCAGTTGCATGGGAATGATTGTGTTGTGGTTTGGGCCCAGCACATGGGAAGCCAGGCTCTGCCTGTCACAAGCCAGGACAAAGTGGTGGAGTGATAGAGGAGTAACACCTCTTTAAAAAACCTTGGTCCATCTGGCCCGGATGGTAGTTCCTTGTAATGGGCCCCTTGCCAGGGTACGGTGAAGACCTCAACGGCTGACTCTGCGGAGAAGATGGACTTCGGTACGGAGAGTGAGGCGGAAGGGGCATCTCCTCTTCATGGCAAGCAGGCGGAAGAGGTACCACTGTTAAAACATTGGTTCCCAACGGCTGTGAAACCAGAAGAAGTTCCTAGCCAGACGGACTGGCTAAAAAGGCGCTTCACCTTCTTCTGTGCGTGTTGTGGCAGTCCGTTGCAGTTTTCGGTTCTCGATGCTGCACGTCCCATGCTATATGTGCCGCAGCGGATGGTTCCAAAATCATAGTGTGTGGGTCACTTCCTGGCAAGTTGAGATCCACCTTAAACAAAGTCACGCCTGTGGCACTCTCTCTTGCAAATCTTGCGAAACTGTCTAAAGTCCAACGGCGATGGGATAAAGATAACGGTGGCAGGTTTTGAGTGAAACTGGGGGCTACTAGTCTTGACCTGCAAGTTGGCGGCAGATGTGTGATGGTCGCCTTCCTGAGACCCTGTGATCTACTCGGGAATCCGGTCCTGCATCTGTGTCTGGGCAGGCCTATTCAGGAACACCGCTGCCTACCCTGAATGGGGAAGGCTCTAGAAAATGTGAGCTAAACATCGGAAGATCGCTTTTGAACCTGGCTGGGAAACCGCACCCAGCAGGTCACTCCTTTTTGCAGTCGAAAGACTTCAAAAACCACAAAAGCCATTATAATTTGCACATGGAATGTAAGGACTTTACTGGACCTGAATGATAATCACAACAGACCCAAAAGAAGAACTGCTCTCATCACCCATGTGCTAGCCAGACTAA
This sequence comes from Vandiemenella viatica, assembly GCA_031002005.1. Classification (NCBI taxonomy): domain Eukaryota; kingdom Metazoa; phylum Arthropoda; class Insecta; order Orthoptera; family Morabidae; genus Vandiemenella; species Vandiemenella viatica. The sequence goes on from CM061920.1 coordinate 2,799,450, forward strand.
ATATTGATATTGCTGCTCTGAGCAAAACCAGACTTTCGGGTGAAGGAAAAATCAGCAAAGCTACTTCAGGATACACCATCTTCTGGAAAGGAAAAGGGGAAGGAGAACGCCGCATTCATGGGGTCGGATTTGCAGTGAAAACAAAACTCGTAAGCGAACATCGACTTGCTCCCATTGCTATCAGCGAACGGCTCATGACTCTCCGTATACCACTCTCATATGCTCCCACTTTAATGGATGATGAAGACGCAAAAAACAAGTTTTATTGTCAACTGAATGAAACTCTCACCAACGTACCTACCAGTGATAAGCTGCTACTACTGCGAGTGACTTTAATGCTAGAGTGGGAAGAGACAACCAACTATGGGAAAAGGTTATGGGTAAACAAGGTGTAGGGAACTGCAATGCAAACGGACTGCTGCTTCTCTCTGTGTGTGCTGAACATGAACTCTTCATTACAAATACTCAATTCCGCCTACCAAACCGCTTCAAGACTACATGGATGCATCCACGATCCAAACATTGGCATCTCATTGATTATGTTATCACCCGAGAACGTGATAAAAAAGATGTTCTCATCACTAAGACAGCAAGGAACATTCATGACTACTGGACAGACCATAGACTTCTCGTGAGCCACCTGAGACTCTCAATAAGTAAAAAATCCACATGAACCCCTCCAAGAGGAAATATAATACTTTAAAACTCCGCATCGATACTGTCGCCTCAAAATATCAAGACGATATTTTAGAACAACTGTCCAACAATCCAATCAATACAAGGAATGTGGAGTCAGAATGGACCACCCTTCGAAACATCATCACGAAATCTGCAGAGAAAGTAATTGGCTACGAGAAAAAAAAAAAAAAGGCCAGATTGGTTTGATGACAACAATGAACAAATTTTGATCCTCATCAGTGTGAAACGTGAAGCCTATCAACTCCTCGCTCAAGATCCAACTTCAGTGACGAAGAAAACCCGCTTTCAGGCCCTTAAGCGGAAATGTCGGACAGAAACAAGGGAAATCAAGAATAACTGGTGGCAACAAAAAGCAAAGGAACTCCAAACTCTGTCAGACGTAGGGATCTTAAAAAAAATTATGTAGGAATTAAAGAGCTATATGGACCTACTTGCAGCTCATCCGGCTCACTAAAAGCAGCTGATAACACTACCACTCTTACCGAGAGCCAGGACATCTTGAAGCGCTGGAAAGAACACTATAACTCTCTTTTGAACCGTAGCTCTACTGCTGCAGACGATTTCCTTAGGAATATGCCGTAGCACCCTCCACAACCTTGGATGTCAGTCCCGCCAACTTTCCAGGAGTTTTGCAAAGCACTGAATAGCCTGAATCCAGGCAGAGCTCCTGGACCAGACAATATTCCTTTAGAACTGATTCAAAGTGGGGGGGTTACCCTTGAAAACCAGGATTTTCCAACTCATTCTTCTCATGTGGGAAACTCGGGAGGTGCCTCAGGACATGAAGGATGCTAACATAGTCACCATCTTCAAAAAAGGGGATCGAAGTATCTGCAACAATTATCGTGGTATCTCTCTTTTATCTATAGCAGGAAAGACGTTTGCTAGGATCCTGCTGAACTGCCTCAAAATTATGTCAGAGAGAGTACTTCCAGAATCTCAATGTGGATTACGTGCCATAGACATGATCTTCTGTGCTAGACAACTTCAAGAGAAGTGCAGAGAACAAAAAAAGCCTCTCTTTCTGGTATTCTATGATCTAGAGAAGGTTTTTGATGCTGTGCCTAGACCTGCAATGTGAATGGTATTAAGACGATTTGGATGCCCTGAACATTTTCTGGGATTGATTAGAGCACTCCATGATGGTATGGTCAGTCAAGTCCTTTATTAGAACGACGCCTCTAAAAAGTTCCCTATCACAAATGGTCTGAAACAAGGTTGTGTACTTGCACCAACACTTTTTGCCCTATATTTGGCAGCAATGCTCTACGAAACGTCATCTACCCCCAACACAGGCGTGGAGATCAGATACCGGTTCGACGGAGGACTATTTAATCCATCAAGACTCCGCTCATCAAGATTAACTTTACTCACCCAAGTAACAGAACTGCAGTATGCAGATGACAACACCTCTCCAGCACATACTCCTCAGCAGATACAACAGTCCGTAAACTACTTCAAGGACGCATATGACCGTTTTGGCCTGACCATCAACACCCGAAAAACTAAAGTGCTAGCGCAACCTGCCCCTGGAGCTACACTCTCAGACTTTGATGTTACCATCTCCGGCACAGTCCTTGAGCAAGTAGACAGCTTCTCCTACCTTGGAAGCATTCTCTCTACACAGTGCACAGCAGAGAAGGATGTAGAAAACAGAATTCGAACAGCACACATAGCCTTGTGCGACTTACTCGGCGAGTGTTTCTCAACAAAGATCTTAATTTAACCACCAAGCTGATGGTCTACAAAGCTGCAGTTGTCTCCATGTTGCTGTATGGGTGTGAGACATGGACACTCTATCGACGAGATATTAAGAAAATGGAGCGATTTCACCAGCTAAAACTTCGCTCTACAGTGAACATTAAATGGGACGACTATGTGTCCAACATTAGTGTCTTGGAAAGAGCTAAAATGTATAGCATTGAAGCCCTCATCATCAGCCACCAACTTAGATGGGTTGGACACATTCAGCGTATGAGCAACAGTAGACTCCCTCGCCAACTTTTATACGGTGAGCTCAGCACTGGCAGCAGACCTCGCGGTGCCCCTAAGAAACGCTACAAAGACCAGTTCAAGAAGACCTTGAAGAAAACTAATATAGACCTTAACACCTGGGACAGCCTCAAAAAACCGCGTTCTATGGCGCAAAACTACCTCCACAGCAGTGGCGCGTTTCGAAGGGGAGCAGCGAAGTCTGGCAGCTGAATCCCGATTAAGGTGGAAAACCCGACAAACCCTACCGTGCCAGCCACCCACAATTGGGTGCAGTGTGTGCAGACAACTGTTCTATGCAAGAATCGGCCTGACCAGCCACCAACGCACACACAAATAAACACGCAAGAGAGTATCAAAAACTCGGAAACGAGTATTGCCGACGACGACGGTTTGGGGGTATATTCTGAACCAAGATATTCTTGGGATTGGGTGATTCACTGAAGCATGTGTGTGGGTTGTTGGGCAGGATTCTGTGGAGAAGGATGAACAATGCTGGGAGAATAGTGGGAATTCATGCCCATGACAGAGGATTAAGTTCACAGATTTGAGTCCAGGAAAGAAATGGGTGATCAAATGGGTGCTACGAAGAGGTATGGCATTGGAGTAGTTGTGTGAAGGACAGGTTGTAGCACGAGATATTTGTATTTGTACTAGATAAGGACGATAGCAGCATGAGAAAAGAGCTCGAGACAGGTTTTGGATGCATCGGCAGAGAGATGCTTCTGCCAAAGATGACCAAGCTGTAAGGAAGAGAATGTTGGGTGTGGAAGGATTGCAACTGGTATAGTGAAGATATTTCTGTTGATGCATAGGTTTGATGTAAACAGAGGGATGTACTAAATTTCAACATCACGAAAGGTGATGTGGGTTTTGGAGTAAGTTCGTGTAAAATAGATGGAGTGGCTGTTGATTAGGGAGTTGAAGAAATCTAGTAAGTGTTTTTCATTGTGGGCCCAGATCATGAAAATATCATCTAAGTATCTGAAACATATGAGAGGTTTTGGTGATATTTTGTCAAGACCCATAAGAGGTTTGCGTAGGACAGGCCACACGATTACTTGCGGTAGTGTTGTGTATCTGGTGGTAAACTTGAGAGTTAAAGCAGATAGTTTATTTTTGTTTTGTACCCCCTTTTCCCACCATAATATATTATAAAAGTTATCAAATGCTTGTGTTCCTTTCCCCTCTTCCCCCACATTCACCGTTCCCACAATGGTAAACTCTGCTTACAGTCATGAGGTGAGACTTGGTGTGTACTCATCTGATCCCTGTGCAATGTGTGTCATCTATGTATAAGAGTAAGGTTCCATACCTCAATGTTATAGAACCTTGTCTTTAGTGTTTGGCAATGGCCTTGATCTGTTGTAAATAATGGGGTTTCTTTCCTTATATATATATATATATATATATATAGGTATAAATAATAGGTGCTCAGTATGGAAATTACAAAATAGGTTAGCAAAACGAACCACCACTTACCTTAGATGATGGTTGCAAGCAGCGCCGGGGTCTGGAGGGCGCCGTGCGTGCCAGCTTAACTTAACCATTCAATTTAATTACATATTTCTGTCGATCGAAAGAAAAAAGAAATTCTGCGTATTAACGTTTATGGACTTATCTCGTGGGTGTAGGTATTTAGCATGTAACAAGACCTGTCATCTCGTAGCTTGTCAAATCCCTAATTAATAAAGGTGCGATTTATATGCAGTTAATCACTGCTGCATAGACAATCGAGAAAAGCAAGGGGCAAGGAGACCAGGGGTGGTAGGGTCCGTCGGTCATTCCTGGTCCTTCGTTGCGCACACACACGCGGGAATATTCAAAGACACAGCCACTTACTTCCTCTTTAGATCGAAGTTCCTACGGACCCTTTGAAGGATCTTCCAATCTTTGGGACATGTTGTACCTGAAATCTGCAAAATGACGTACGAGGAACTCAGGAATGATTATATGAAGGTAAATGTATATAAACAAATTTGTATATATCTACATAAATATAAATGGATAAACATGGGAAGGTCTCGTACAGTTTAATAAAGTTAGTTAAGACATCTTTGCCAGGAAGATAAGCGTCCATTGCAGCATATGCGTCAGTCCAAGACGGTCTGTCAGACTGTGTGATAATAGCGATCGAGGGATCACTCGCTGACGCCTTGAATGTGGGGTGAGAACACTGGCGTGTTGTCGCCCTCAAACTAGAAGTATTTGCGAAGGACTCGGCTCACCGCATTCCAGGACTGCCCGTTTCCCTGATAATGTATGGGCTACTATATGTAAAGCAACGAGAGCGCTTCCTATGAAGCGACCCGCGTTCTCGGAAACGGCTGCTTGAGCCGCGCGACTGTATCGGTCCCAGAGCAGTGTAGACTCGGCCGCTAGCAAAACAGTTCATATATTTTAGCAGGGAAAGGTGATATTTACAGCGGATAAAGATGAAAAATTTGTGGAAGTAGCTTGTAAATTGGACCCCCCCAAGTACATTTAAATAATTTCCCGAAAGATCAAAATGGGCGTCATTTCTCTTCAACTTATTACTCAAGAAAGCTTCCAAATGAAGAAACTATCAGACGTCAGTGGTTAGTTTATTCAATATCAAACGATAGTGTCTTTTGTTTTTGTTGTCGACTGTTTGATTTAAAGTCAACTGCAAATTTAACCACTACTGAATGTTTCAAAAAATGGAAACATTTAAGTTAAGCTTTGAAAGTGCATGAAAATAGTCCTGCACATAAAAAAGCATTTATTCAATGGACTGAAGCTGAAATCAGGTTCAAAGCTGGTTCAACTATTGACAAGGGAGAACAGCAAGTAATTTATAAAGAAATATTATGATGCAACAATGTGCTTCAAAGATTGATGCACATAACCTTGTAGTTGGCTGAAAACATTATGGCATAGAGGGGGTCATCCGATAAATTATTTACTCCAAATAACGGAAAATTCTTAGGCCTTGTACAATTAATACCGAAATTTGACGCCGTCATGGAAGAGCATGTTAGAAAGGCAGTGAACGGTGATTTGGCTGACCATTATTTCGGCAAAAATATACAAAATGAATTAATAGAAATCATGGCATCAAAAGTTATCTCTACCATAGTATCCCGTATAAAGGATTCAAAGTATTACGCAATCATAGCTGATTGTACTACTGATATAAGTCATAAAGAACAACTTTCAATCATATTAAGATGCGCCGACATAACAGAGGATGCCGTTAGCATAAAAGAATATTTTATTTCATTTTTGCAAATAGTAGATACGAGTGCATGTCTCACAGAAAATATTTTAAAAACATTGAGTGATCATGATCTTGACATTAACAACTGCAGAGGACAGGATTATGATAATGGCGCAAACATGAAGGGAAAAAATAGAGGCGTATGTAAAGAATTATGAACATAAATCCGCTACCTTCTTTTGTACCATGTGGATGCCATAGTTACAATTTAGTATTATGCGATGCGGCAAAATCATCGGTAAAATCCGTTACCCTGTTCGGAATTTTACAAAAAATGTTTAATTTATTTGCAGGGTCGGTAAATAGATGGAAAATTTTGACCGATCATTTGAAAATATACACCCTGAAAAATTTAAGTGTCACGCGCTGGGTAGCTGGAATTGAAAGCGTCAAAGCGGTTCGTTATCAATTATGTGATATGCATGATGCTTTTTCCTTGGCCGATGTTACCAAACAAAGCAATGCCTCAACGTCATACGAAGCGACCACACTGGTAGGACAAAAAAAAGATTTCAGCTTTATTGTTTCTCTTATAATATGGTATGATGTTCTTTTTCAAATTAATGTTGTGAGCAAAGCCAGTCAGTCACCTAAAATCAACTTTGTCGACTTTACTGAAATGCTTGATAAATGTTGCTCTTATTTTAAAACATATAGACAAACAGTCCACGAACAGGCTATTGTAACAGCAACAGAATTAGCATTGGAGCTTGACACGCAACCAGTTTTCAAACCACAAACTCGACTAAGACTCATTAAATGTAGACCGGGTGAAGAGGCTGTCGATTAACCAATAACTGATCAAAAAAAGGTTAAATCTATCAAGGAAAGATTTCAACAGATGCAAGGTTTCTCTGCAACGTGGAATTTCTTGTTTAACATTTAAAAAAATATCAAAATAAAGAAGAACTAATGCGACATTGTTCTGTACTGCAAGAAAAGTTAACGATCAACTTTAAATCTGACATTGATGGAGATTTATTGTGCGATGAAATTTTAGGTCTCCAGCACTATCTCGAAGACAATCAGGCAACACCTATTGAAACATTTAACTTTATCAAAAAGTACAATCTTCAAGAGTTATACCCCAATACCTGGATTTTGCTGCATATTCTGTTAACAATACCAGTGACTGTTGCAAGTGGCGAACGCAGTTTTTGTTAACTAAAACTGATAAAAACGTACTTGCGGTCTACAATGTGTCAAACAAGATTAACTAGTTTAGCCTCGCTGTCCATTGAAAATCAAATTGCAGAAAACCTAGATTTTGCCAGTCTTATAAGAGAGTTTGTTGAAAAAAGCTAGAAAAGTAAGGTTTTAGTTTTATTGTTTTAATTTTTGTTTTTCATTTAATGTTTCATGACTAAATGAAATTGTTTATAGAATAAATGTATAAAATGTTATTATTATTAATAATAAATACATATTTGTAATATTATATTATTTCTGTAAAAAATATGGTACAAAATTCAAAATATTTTTAAAAAATTATAATCAAAAATAAAAGGGCGCCAGATGCATGACTCGCCCGGGGCGCCTAGATGGTTTGCATGGTGCGAACACATAAAAAAGAACAGGAATAACAAGGTACATTTTGGGTCTTGGCCCTTTGTCAACAGGAGAACATTATGGATGGAAAGTGGTATAAGGTACTGTTTCTGACCCAAAATACACATTGTTATTCCTGTTCTTGTATTTTTTTTAATAATGTTCACACCATGTAACCATCATCTAAGGTGGTTCATTTCGCTATCCTATATATATAATAACAATGAGCAGGAAAATGCAAGGAAGGATTAGGAAATAGGACCCAACACTTACCACAGATGAAGGCAGCTGGGAATGATGAAAATAAAAGAGACGAACACAAGAAAGACAACATTTTGGCAGTTTGCCTTATTCTTGCTTCTTCACTCCTGGCAAGAATAAGGTTAACCGCCGAAATATTGCATTTCTTGTGTTTGTTTTTTGTTCGTCCTCCCAGCCGCCTTCATCTGTGGTAAGTGTTGGGTCATATTTCCCTATCCCTCCTTAGTTTTATTGCCTTACAGCTTTTTCCTGCTCATTGTTAATTATTATTATAACATTTTATTTCTGCAGCTAGCTCTGCTAGCTGAATGCAACAGAATCGGCCGTCAAAACGTATTTCCACAACACCAACTGGCAGCACACCCGTAAAGAGTACACTGCTCACACACACTTCACTGATTCTTTTCTTTTCAGGGAGCCACTGAGGCTACGAAGAGCAACCTCGTGTCGGAACAACGGTGGTATTTGGTGGTACTGTACGCAGTTTCAGAATCTTGTTCGTCACCGTTCAGCCTGATGGCCAGTTGCATTGCTGTGACTTACATTGCTCGCAGCATTCTGGCTTTGACAAATGTTTTTGCTCAAGGTTAGTTTTCATTAATGGATCCACAAATATTTCTACACAGATTTTAATACTTATAGAGAAGTGATTTTTTTGTAGTCCCATCATTATGAGGAAATTACATTTTCAATTTCTTTTATTCAGGTTATGAAAATAAGGATAAAGGAAATGGCTTTGGGCAATGTAAATTACAAGGAAAGGGAAAACGACTCATCACTCACCCAAGCTGAAGGCTGTGACATGTGAAAAATATGTATGACAGATACTAAAATACACAATATTTTGGTTTTACACCTTATTCATGTTGTAGGGAACGAGTTATGTGGTTCGGGAGGTGTGCACACACCGAAGTTTATCACATGACTGAGTGAATTATTGATTTGTCAGGAGAGACTGGGATGTTGTGTATAAATGTATATATCACAGGTGGTGATAGAATTAATAATGTAACAAAACGATACGGTCCCTTTTGTTATATTCATATATACAAGGGGTGATCAAATGAAAAGGTACGAAATGACACGGTGGGTACAAATGTAGACTTTATTCAAAATATACACCATAGGCCTGAGCACAATGATCCCACTGATGAACAAGCCGCAGGATTCCTTGTTCCCAGAATTCCTGTGGCCGTGACGAGACCCAGTCCTTCACAGCGTCCTCGAGTACGTCGTCCGAGTTGAAGCGCTTCCCTTTCATGTGTTTCTTCAGTGGGCCAAACACATGGAAATCGCAGGGCGACATGTCCGGACTGTAGGGCGGATAGTCCAACGTCTCCCACTTGAACTTGGCCAGTTCCATGTGTGTGACTCTGGAGACGTGTGGACGCGCGTTATCACGGAGCAGAACCACACCCTCCGCGAGCAGCCCCGGTCTTTTGTTCTTGAAGGACCTGCGTAGGCGTCGGAGTGTCTCACAGTACACATCCCCCACCTGTACGCCATCCTGTCCTCATATGGACTGCCGCATCATTTGGACGCCGCTTTTGATAAGTGCCTCTGCTCTCTACTGCGCATGCGGGCGCCCGCACATGCTCCGATCCCAGTCGGAGACTCCAATGGCATCCCGAGATGTCTCGCTACATTCTCCCATGGCGGAATATGCAAATATTTAACTGTTATGTTTTTAAGTTGTTTCGTACCTTTTCATTTGATCACTCCTTGTAACATTCCCAGTCTCCTCTGACATATCTTTAATTCACTCAGTCATGTGATAAAATTCGGCGTGTTTGTAGTGTTTTGGCGTGTGTGGTAGTAGCATCGAGTCTCCTGTCGTGCGCTATAGTGGTTACACGTTGGTACCGAGTGTGGCGGGTGAGCGCTTAACACTCTGGCCTCGCATTCAGGAAGACGCCAGTTCTATTCCCTGTCCAGGCATCCAGATTTGTGTTTTTCATGGTTTCTCCAAATCACTACAGGCGTATGCCAGGATGATTCCTTCAAAAAGGCCTTGGCCGAATTCCTTCCCATTCCTTGTCCCCAAGCACCTCTCACTCCAAATGACCTTGACATTGATGAGACGTAAAGCCATAATTTTTTTAAAAAAATGTCAGTAACTATAGGGCTGTGGGAGATGTGGTGGTTGAAAGTGGTCGATCTGGGGCACTTTCATATTTTGACCAAAGACGTGTCTGTCCCTATGTTTCACTTTTTAGCCTATCTAGCACAGATCACTGGTGTTTTTGTGTGGAAGTAGCATACATTTACCAATAATGCTCAATGTTGGCCGAATTTCAGTATCTGTGGGAGTGTGGGAAACATGGTGGTTGAAAGTGGTCGGTCAAGTATATTTTCATATTTCTACCAAAGTATATTTCACTTTGCTGCCACAAGTATATAGCACAGACCACTATTGTTTGTGTGTGGTAGTGGCATCAAGTCTCCCGTCGTGCACTGTGGTGATTAGATGTTGGTAGCTGTTGAGGTGTGGGAGATATGTTGGTTGAAAGTGGTCAATCAGGGACATTTTCGTATTTCGACCAAAGACGTGTGTGTCTGCATATTTCACTTTGCTGCTTCAACTGCATAGCACAGGCTATTGGTGTTTGTGTGTGGTAGTGGCCTCAAGTCTTCCATCGTGCACTATGGTGGTTAGATGTCGGTAGCTATGGGAGTGTGGGAGATACGGTGGTTGAAATTGGCCAACATAGGGCATTTTCCTATTTCTGCCAAAGATGTGTGTGTCCCTATATTTCAACTTGCAGCCAGAACTACCAAGTGCAGAGCATGGGCGTTCGCGTGTGGTAGTATCCTGGAGTCTTTCACCATGCACTACGGTGATTGTATGTCGGTAGCTGTGGGGATGTGGTAGACATGATGGATGAAAGTGGTGGACCTGATGTAAAAATAGAAATGCGTCCCTATATTTCACTCCACAGCCAAACATTCCTAATGCAGTGCACTGGTATCTGTGTGTGGTATTATCCTCGAGTCTGCCACTGTGCACTATGTGGTTACGTGTCGGTAGCTGTCAATCAAAATTCTTTTCAAACACGAACGAAGTCGTGGGCACCAGCTAGTTAAAAAAAATTCTATTTATTTACATTTGTTGAGCTATTTGGGTCCTTTCTAAAATTTGTAGACTTATGGGTTGTGAGTTGTATCGTTGGAAGATCTTTGAATTTCCAAGAAATTGATAATGTTATTTCCTCTTCAGAAACAGAATGATGTATTTTCGTTTTGATATTATTGCAGTAATATTTGTTCCTGACTTGTTTTTATTGCAGCTGATTATTGTGCACTAGCTTTCTGGCCTCGCATTTGCGAGGACGGCAGTTCGAATCCCTGTCCGGACAACCAGATTTGGGTTTTCCTTGGCTTCCCAAATCACTCCAGGCAAATGCCGGGATGCTTCCTTCAAAAGGCCATGGCCGAATTCCTTCCCATTCCTTGCCCCCCCCCCCCCCCATCCTTTTGCTTCTCTAAACATCTCATTTTTAGAGAGACGTTAAGCAGATAAAAAAAAAGAAAAGATTATTGTGCACGTGTCTTGTTTTTAATTACTAGTGTTTTTTACATAGCTACGTGTGTGTTTTCAGTATTTTATCAGCATGAGGACCAATACACTGTAAGTTTGTTGAGAGTTTTAGATACCGTTCTGCTAATTTGCTGGTTACTCTCTCTGTTAGTTTCCTACTTTTAATAACAAATTTTTTTATGTATAAAATATTTGTGTATAATTATTGCAGGCTGTTTCTTTGCCAAGTGCATGTTAAAATAATACATTATTTTTTAATGAGCATGTCAGTGGAACTGTTGTTGGTTTTGTTTATTACATACCTCACTGGCAGAATACCCGGCGTTGGCCGATCTAATTGGGGTTGATTTACCTGTACTTTCTTTTATATTTCCAATATGAATCATGTGTACCGGGTTTCATTAATTTGGCACCAGCCATTTTCAGAAGTAAACCAATCATTGATAAACCCAAACAGTTACCAGAACGGGGTGAATTTAATGCTGTGATACAGTTTAGATTATGGTCCAGACTGTGTTTCAACCTAATCACAATACCTGTTAAAGTTGCTGCTCGATAATCTACACATTTACCACCTGTGCATTAATACATATCACATACATAAATGTATGTCTGGAATATAACTGTTTGTTCCAGCATACTGCAGAAAATGCATAGTTCTAATGGGTCTTGGGGTCCTAGTTAAAAATCTGATGTACCTGTTGAGACATAGACACATTTGTTTTATGAATTTTCTGGCATATCTTAAAAACAGCTGTGTTGATTTGGACAGGATTTAAAGCTCTGGGATTCTATAAAGAACATTGGAAAATAAAAGGGGTAGGGGTAAAGGGTTAAATAGGTTGGGCTTCTGTAAACCAAATGTAGATGGTATTCTTCTGTTTGATTTAAAGTATAGATGTGCAAGGCTCCATCGATATCAGATAAAAACTGTGGGTATATACAAAGAACATTGCAGAAAATAGGGGGGGGGGGGGAGGGTAAAGTGGGAGAGTGGTACATGGACAGTATTGTTCTATTTGTTTTAAAGTCTTCTGTAGCTTCGTATAAAAAACAGAACAAAAATTAAGGAGGAGGAGAGGAGTTGGTTTTCTGTAAAACAAATGTAGACAGTATTTTTCTGTTTGTTTTAAATCATATGTGTGCAAAGTTCCATTGAAATCTGATAAAAAAATGTTGGTTTGTTTAAAAATTAAGGGATGTAAACGGTGCTTGGGAGTGGTTTTTTGGTCAGAAACCTTCTCCTTTAAAAATCCATGTATGTGCCAACTTTGACGGTGATATATATATAAGGGATAGTGAAATGAGCCACCTCTTAACTTAGATGATGGTATCATGGGGTGAACACATAAATAAGCACAAAATGCAGGAAAAACAATGAATATTTCGGGACTTGGCCCTTTGTGAACAGGAGAACATCTTGGATGTGATGTTCTCCTGTTCGAAAAGGGCCATGTCCTGATATATTCACTGTTTTTTCATGCGTTTTGTGCTTATTTATGTGTTCACCCCATGATACCATCATCTAAGTTAAGAGGTGGTTCATTTTGCTATCCCTTTTTTTGTAAATCCATTCGCTAATTAGCTTTATTATTTCCTGGTTACTATATACATATATATATATATATATATATATATATACATATATATATATATTGTTTGGATCTAATACAACTACTACATATAGATGTGATAGCACAACTTAGAAAATGCAACAATAGTTTCATTGTGGTACATGTTGAATAATAGTATTTGTTGATTTTTTTGTCTGACCGCAGGCCACCTGGGCGCGCTTAGCCTGGAGGAGCACCCGGGGGCCGGCGTGAGCGAGGGCGTGACCACGGCCCTGCTGGCCGCCCAGACGCGCGTCCCCCTCCTGCAGGTGCCGTGGCCGTCGTGCCGTTCACCGCGTGCTCTGTCTCTCTGACCGCAGGCCACCTGGGCGCGCTGAACCTGGAGGAGCACCCGAGGGCCGGCGTGAGCGAGGGCGTGACCACGGCCCTGCTGGCCACCAAGACGCGCGTCCCCCTCCTGCAGGTGCCGTGGCCGTCGTGCCGTTCACCGCGTGCTCTGTCTCTCTGACCGCAGGCCACCTGGGCGCGCTGAGCCTGGAGGAGCACCCGGGGGCCGGCGTGAGCGAGGGCGTGACCACGGCCCTGCTGGCCGCCCAGACGTGCGTCCCCCTCCTGCAGGTGCCGTGGCCGTCGTGCCGTTCACCGCGTGCTCTGTCTCTCTGACCGCAGGCCACCTGGGCGCGCTGAGCCTGGAGGAGCACCCAAGGGCCGGCGTGGGCGTGACCACGGCCCTGCTGGCCGCCCAGACACGCGTCCCCCTCCTGCAGGTGCCGTGGCCGTCGTGCCGTTCACCGCGTGCTCTGTCTCTCTGACCGCAGGCCACCTGGGCGCGCTGAACCTGGAGGAGCACCCGAGGGCCGGCGTGAGCGAGGGCGAGACCACGGCCCTGCTGGCCGCCCAGACGCGCGTCCCTCTCCTGCAGGTGCCGTGGCCGTCGTGCCGTTCACCGCGTGCTCTGTCTCTCTGACCGCAGGCCACCTGGGCGCGCTGAGCCTCGAGGAACACCCGGTGGGGCCGGCGTGAGCGAGGGCGTGACCACGGCCCTGCTGGCCGCCCAGACGCGCGTCCCCCTCCTGCAGGTGCCGTGGCCGTCGTGCCGTTCACCGCGTGCTCTGTCTCTCTGACCGCAGGCCAATTGGGTGCGCTGAACCTGGAGGAGCACCCGAGGGCCGGCGTGGGCGTGACCACGGCCCTGCTGGCCGCCCAGACGCGCGTCACCCTCCTGCAGGTGCCGTGGCCGTCGTGCCGTTCACCGCGTACTCTGTCTCTCTGACCGCAGGCCACCTGGGCGCGCTGAGCCTAGAGGAGCACCCGGGGGCCGGCGTGAGCGAGGGCGTGACCACGGCCCTGCTGGCCGCCCAGACGCGCGTCCCCCTCCTGCAGGTGCCGTGGCCGTCGTGCCGTTCACCGCGTGCTCTGTCTCTCTGACCGCAGGCCACCTGGGCGCACTGAGCCTGGAGGAGCACCCGAGGGCAGGCGTGAGTGAGGGCGTCACCACGGCCCTGCTGGCCGCCCAGACACACGTCCCCCTCCTGCAGATGCCTCAGCGCGCGGGCGCGGTGGCCGTCGTGCTGTTCGTCGTGCTGGGGTCACTCGTCCAGTCGATGCACGACCTGACGGAGCCGCTGCTCTTGCGACTGTGCGCGTCGCCCCGCACGTCCGTGTTCCGACACCTGCGACTCCTGCTACTCTGCCTGTTCCTGTTCAGTTTTCCGATCTATATGACGTATATCCTGTGTTCACTTTTTGAGATTGATTTCTGGACACTTGCAGTTGTATCTACCTGCGCTATCACATCCGTACAGGTTAGTTTTTGTTTTTTTTAAAATTATATGAAATAGTGTAGCTGTTTACTGAAGATCACAGATTTTTGTGGAAAATGTGGAGTCGTAAATAACTTTGAAAAGCTAATGAGATTTTTTAATCATTGCTACATTTTATATGTCAGATACTATTTAAATCTAAAGGCTCTCAACCTTGATATTTGAAAACTTCATTTACAGTCTATAATATTTTCCTGGGTATATATATGACTCCTTGTCTTTTTCACTGGATGCCACATATAATATTACCAACATTATCTTCATTTTAGCATTGAAGATACTCTTTCATTTCTTCGATAATCTTCATCAATTCAAAAATAAACATTAAAGAACCTCACTTGGTTTGTCTTAATCTCCTTCAATTGTATACGATTTCATAAATTGTTATGTTGAACATTAAATTACATTTTTATCACATTACAATGTTCCTGTATGCCAATTTCCATCATCTCCTTTAATTATGTTTTTACATACAGCCACAAACGGCTTTTTTTTTTCACTCTGAACCGTGCCCACTCCTTTCACTTGTCCTCACTCGTTCACTTTTCTTTCTTTTTTACTGTCTGACAGAGATATTCTTCCTACACTCACAGCTCACTGTTCAGAGATTAATCATATTCACTGTCATAGAAATAACTCTTGTCCAACTCAAATAAATAGCAAAATTATTATATAAATATCTCACACTAAACAAGAAGCATCATAAAAGTAAAAGAAACATTAATCAATAATTTTTTAAGTATCAGGAGAATATGTTTCCTTCCAAGTCTGAATTTATGTAGCTTCTGAGCAGTTTTATTTATTTATTTTCAAATAGCCCATGACTAATATACTACTTATATTATAAGTCAAAAGGAAATGGTTTGCCTGCCTTGTCGTATAATTATGTACGAGTACATCATTATTTTTTTGTACTAATCTAGATACATATCTTGTTGAAAAATCCACTTTCCAAGCTCTGTACAAAAGTCAATACATCTCTAATTATTTCCTTTGCAGTGTACTGAAGCCTGTAATTAAGCATCTTACTGACATTTTCAGTTCATCTTTTATTTAGAACAGCCCTCATTCCATTATTAAAATTATTTTGAAATTTTATAATTTCTCTTTTGCTCACCATGTTAAATAATGTGGAGCGGTATCTTATGTGATGCAGCGCAATTACTGTAAACAATAGCTCTTTACCTGGATTAGATAACGTTTTTCTTAATTTGTATAGTAAATTTACCTTTTTTGCTACTTTTTTACTTACATCATCTACAAACTTAAGCTAATTATCTATAACTATGCCAAGATATTTATAATTTTGAACACAATTAATTTTAGTTCCATTCATTACAACAGAATGCTTTCATTGCCTCGGCCTGTTCCCTAAAAATTTTCTTCCCCACCACCATAAATGTTGTTTTTTTTTGCCACATTCATTAACTAATTTTAACTCATAATTTATCAGCTTTATCATTTTTCAAGATTTTTCCCATAGTAATATATTAGTGTATCATCTGCAAACGTGTGAATTTTACAATTCTTTAGTATTTCCACGAGATCATTTACATGAAATATAAATAATAAGGGACCCAATTTATTTCCTTAAGGAACTCCATGTTTCACTTCTCTTTCTTCAGATAGAACCTTATTGAATCTAACCCTGTGATACCTCTTTGTTAAATAATTTTCTAGCTAAGTGTAAACCTCACCAGTGACGTTATATACATATATATATCAATTTCCTGTTAACAGTTTCAGATATTCGCCAAAAGTTTAAGAACGCTGCTATTACTCCGTGTCCCTTGTCTACTGCCTCTAACCTATTTTCTACAACCATCTGGATAGCTGTCTCTGTGCTATGCCATTCCCTAAATCCTGATTGGTATTCAGTTATGATATCCTTTTCCTTTGTAAAACCTAGTAAAGTCTCATAAGCTATAGTTTTGATAAATTTTTCTATTAATGGCAAATTATTTATTAGTCTAAGATCTACACACTTTGAACTACCCTTGACTTCAGGAACTGGTACAATAATAGACGTTTTAGTTCCTTTGGCAACATTCTTTGTTTTAATGTTTCATTAATAGTACTAGTTATTGTACTTCCCAATAAAGGTCATACTCTTTTTAATACCTCACTGCTTACTCCATCAAAATCCATGATATTTTTTAATTTCCGAACTGTAGCACTATTTTTTTTCCTCTGTCACTTCATTAAAATTTGCTAGTAAGGTGATTATCGATCTTGGGAGCCATCACATACTCGTGTGTTTTGGGGATATCTTCTGTTAACTCCTCAATACTATCAGTATAGAAATCATTTGATCTACTTCTTTTGAATCAAGTACATAATCCTTGACAAATACTACATATTTTAATTAGTAGTAAAACACGTTTAGACAAAAGGTACTTAACCTGTCGGTCCCACATTCGGGCACTTTGGGTGCAAATTCCTGTCCAGCCATCGAGATTTCAGTTCACCACCACTTTCCAAGATCACTCCAGGTGAATGCTTGGACGATTCCTTTGAACAGTCATGTCCAAATTCCTTCCGATTCCTTGCACCCGGTCCTTTCCCACCTGCGATGAACTAGATGTCACTGAGGTATAAAGCTATGAGAAAAAAATTAAAAAATAATAATTGAGACTTATGTGGCATCTCTCATTAAATGAAGTGTAATAATTGCGCAAGCTTCTGCGGTCATCGCAAGTATTATCTTGGGTCTCTGGATGGAGCCGCGTCAAATTGTTGAAACCTAACGTATCGTCCATCGTGCTGTGGCCTTCATCAGAGGGCCACTGCGTCTGTTGCCGCTGCCACCTATATATAGCAGCGGGAGTGCGCAAGCTAACCGTCCGCGATGACGTCACGGTCGTTACCGCACCTAGCGAAGGTTGTCGGATGGGATCATTTATCTTGCGTCCTCCTCAGTAGATATGATCAAATATGGCCAAGTGGTAAGCCACTGTCAGCATTCGTGTTGTTAAGTGTCTTTTGTATTTCTAGCACCTCTCTCACTTGCCTTGGCCACCAACAGCTCTCTATGGCCACTATACTGGTCCTAAACAGGTGCGGTAACGACCGTGGCGTCATCACGGACGGTTAGCTCGCGCGCGCTCACACTGGTATATATAGGTGAGAGTGGCAACAGACGCAGCGGTCCTCTGATGAAGACCACAGCACGAAGGATGAAACGTTAGGTTTCAACAATTTGATGCGGCTCCATCCGGAGAACCAACATAATGAAATGTAATGGTTCATATTATTTGACAATTGTGTTTTCCATGGTTTCCCCAAATCATTCCAGGCAAGTGCCGTGATTCTTCCTTCAAAAAGCCATAAAAAAAAAAGTGCTCTTTGTGCTATTTAATGTTTATGAAAAAATTCATTCAACTTGAGAAATGATAAAGTTACTGTGCTCAGTAATGACCATTTACTTTCCCTCTGCAGGTCTTGGGATCTTTCGTAGTGTACTCGCTCTTCATGTATGATAACCTGTGCATGGGTTCTTCCTGGGAAGATATCGACGATGTGGTCTACTGTGCGAGAGCTGCAATAAGAGTGGTGGAGTTTCTCGTTGCAGTCCTCGTTGTGGGAGCAGGTAAGTTACGAAACAAAAAAACTTTACAGTTGTTTGTTTGGAGTAATAGAGCTGTAGATAACAGTCTCAGCAGGTACATATAAATGTTCAGAAGAAATATTGCGCGCTTCACCAATAAATAAAGGGAGCAGAACTTGGATGAGGAAATTGAAATAATAACTTTGTTTTCTGTAAAATTTCCCTTATAAATGTATTCATCATATACTGAAATTGGTAAAATCTCTGTTCAACAGCTCAAATACAAATAATGTTTTGACATTGCTTGTGTCCAAAATGTTGTAACTGTTTTACCTTTCCTTTGTATTATCTGTGTAAAGACTTTTGTCACTTTATGTGTTCTGTTTTGGTTATATAGTAACTCAAATTGTTAATTTTGAAGATTTGATTACGAGTTTGCAGCTATTAAAGCTAGAAAGAGGAGATAGTGAAAGCAATTGTTTTAGGTTTATTTGTGTATCTTTTAAATGTTGTTAATATTACAATTTTTTAACAAACTATTATTTTTAAATAACAATAAATGTTTATTTAATTATGTTTTATCAAATCTTGTTACACTTACAAGATATTATATTTTACATAACGTTGAATTTAAGTTTTCAAGGGGTGACACCATCGATGTCCGCCCTGGGTTTCACCCACGCTAGCTACACCTGACATAGTGCGCACCAAATAACATGTCGTATATTGGACAAAACTATTACACACAGTATCAAATTGTTACATTTTCCAGTAGGACAATTTTTATCTTTATATTAGTTGATATATCCTGTTCATTACTAACTTGGAGATTATCAGACAGGTTATGAACGGATTTTCATCCCCCAAGAATACGTTGAAGGGTATTTATTCCATATGTCTGTATTACAATTATTTCTTCAAAATAGACCCTATTTTTCAAGAAATTTGTATGCAAAAATATCCAAATAGTGTTTAAATACTAAGATTGTTAATCAGTAATTTTAAGCTTTGTGTACGTGGTTAAGCAACTGCTTTCCATTTTCAGAACTTGGTTCAAATTCCCGTACTTCCAAATATTTTGTTTCTTTTTTTTATATTCAGAAATCATACATATTGATTTTATTTCATTTAGAATTCATTTATGTATTTTATTTACATGAAATAATGTTTAAAACATGAAATATTATGTAATGTACAATCTCAACATTTTTAGAATATCATTATTGTTAATAAGTTTCTTTTTATGTTTTCAAATGAAATGAAATATTTCATCTTCATCATTTCTATACTTGTATCTCAACAATTAATATTTTAAAAGTAAATATATAACATCGAGAAGTGGACAAACAAACTCGACGATATACAATGAGTTATTTGCGAATGAAGATGGGGCTTGCTCATGTACATTTAAAATAATTCCTGCCAAACGTACGCCGATATGCCAACTGTACGATGTTTATTTTTAGACAAATTAACTCATTTGCTAGAAAAATCCAGAATGCACCAAAACTACTGAAATTACAAAAAGAAGTATATTCATGTGAACACGTGATTAAAATTCATTCTTTAATCATGCATCAAGTATCTCTGCCTGTATTCCAACCAATGATACAGCGCTCTTGGTATGGTGCGCAACTCATAAGAAAGAAGTATTTTTAGGAACATTAGTGACGTTTGTTTCTCAGTGTCTTTACTAAAAAGAAATGTGCACGTGGAAAAATTGCATTTATCGAATGTTCTTGGTGCCAACTGGAAATATGTTTTGAATGTTTCTACGATAATTACCACCCAAAAATATGTTCAATAGGTTAATTGGAAAATTTACCAAATATACATTTTACAGGTGTAATAAAAATTGTTTATTGTATATGTTGTAAGTAATTAATTTATTGTAAGTAATGTTATAACCATTATTTCGCATAATAAAAATACATAAATAAATTTTAAATTAAATAAAATCAATACTCAATGATTTCTGGATATAAAAAAAGGAAAAAAAAAAATATTTGGAAGTATGGGGTTTCGAACCTAGTGTGACAAAACTGAGAGCATTATGTATATTTTGTAAGTTGGTAGATACATGTGAGATAGCAGATATGTGTACAATATCTCTGGAGTTGTGCGAGCAAGGATACAGTCAAGCGAGTTGCGAGGTTACGCTAAGATGGTCGGCGATCACATGTGTTTAGCCTCTGCACTGTAATGATTCGCTATCGCGATATTATCGTCGCTGAATGAAATATTGTGTGGAAAAGTGAAACAGCATTTTGTGGACTGGTGGATACAGTGTGTGTGCTGTAGACTGATTTTGTGAACTGCTACGGTACTGCACCATCTAAACTGATTGATGAAGAATATCGGGGCCACTACCCACTGTTTCCTACCTGTTAATACTCAAAACCTGCATTCTTCAGTGATAAAATCTAGATGTAGTGTCTGGTGGCTTGCTATACTTAAAGAGTAATAAAACTTTTGTGAACTGTGAATATCAACACGTGGATGTGTGTTTTGATCTGCTCCCTGCATGTGTCGTTTGATTGTGATTGATTTAATTATCCATACAGCATAGCTGACCAGGCCTTCGAACCTATTACTAAAATTAATAAGATATTGGTGAAGGAACTGTAAGCTGTGGAACATCACCTGGCTTCATTACTGGTGTATACATTACAGCCCGATAAGAACAGCCAGTACGTAACACCGTGTTCGCAAAATGAGAGGCACGTGCGTTACTGCATACACCATGCTAAAGCTTTGAATTATTAGTTAAAATATTAATATTTAAATGCTGTTCATACATTTTTGCACACAAATTTCTCAAAAAATACGGGAAGAAATGGTTGTTACACAGACATATGGAGTAAATACCCTCCAACATATAGTCGTGGGATCAAAATCGGTTCTTAACATGACTGACGGACTACCGGTCTTAAATATATTTCTCCTTTGCAAGTTTAAAATGGGGGATCATTTAGCTACATGTTAGTTCATTTTAATTGACATCCAGATTTTGTCATCAAAATCCTCTCGGGTCTCCTGCCGGATGGTGTCGTGTAAACACGACGTTTCGACAGCTGACTCTTCGTCAGGTATCTCGTAGCTGTCGCAAGCTGCCTGTCACCGCCTCAACTCGAGGTCAGCTTGCGACAGCTGCGAGACACCTGATGAAGACAGCGGAGTCAGCTGCCGAAACGTCGTGTTTATACGACACCGTCCGGCTGGGCACCCGAGAGGATTTTGTCGCATCGATACGCCGGGAAAGTCTCCACTCGCACGTCAGATTTTGTCGTACTTGCGGCAGGTGTGCGCGAGTCGTTCCTGACGTCGAGGGAGGGCGAGCCGCTGTCGCTGGTGTACAGCTCGATCCTGCTGGTGCACTGCTACTACAACGTCTACCTGCGGCTGCAGGCGGGCTGGCAGAGCTTCTTGCTGCGCAGGGAGGCCGCGCGCCGCGTGGACGTCCTGCCGGAGGCGTCCGCCGAGCAGGTGAGGTCCCGGGGGAACGACGTGTGCCCCGTGTGCTACGCCGGGATGAGCTCCGCCTGCGTGACGCCGTGCCGCCACCTGTTCCACGCCGCCTGCCTGCGCAGGTGGCTGTACGTGCAGGACAGCTGTCCTATGTGCGCCGCACCGGTCATCGAAGGCATCGTCGACACAGCGAACTCGGTGAGTGGCGGTCAGGACGGAAATAGTTCAGAGGTTTCTGCTTCTGATCAGAGAAGTGTCACCCAAAATGTCCAACTTCAGGAAATTGCCCAGAATGATAACAGTTTCGATGATAATAGTAGTGACGCCAATGTTGACTTAGGTGAAGTTGGCAAGTTTGCAAAAAATAAAATTGAATCTGCCTGCGTGACCCCTCTTTGTGAATGACAGCAATGTAATGATTTTGAGGAATCTAACTTTATAAAAGAAATGTTTCATGAAGTAAGAATTCTGGAGAGACCACTTCATGAAGTCAACTGAGGTTCTGAAATATGATTATTGATGAAACTAATGATTGTAATTCAGATCTGAAATGTTGTTAAGTGTTTTCTATAACACTCAATGTCTTGAATGTAATATTGTTAGGTAAAGGAACACTTAAGATTTGCAACAAAATTGTCATTGAATATTAATTGGCCAGAAAAGTTCTCAAAAGTGAGGAATTGTTTCTTTCACATTGTTATCTCAAATTGATAGAGTCTAGTGTCAGAATAGAAGGCCTTCAAATACCCAAATAAAGTCTGTGCTTTATGGGTCTTAAGGTTGATTAAATTGAACTACATCTTTTCTTTGAGTTGTTTAAGTGTTGGACAGTGACGCAGTAAAAGGTGTGCTATCTGAGCTAGCGACATTTAATAATAACCACACTGGAGGATAAGCTTGTTTAGACGTAAACCAGCATAATTCCTCACTATTGGATGTGAAGAAATAGGGAACATTATTTTCTCCTTGTGCCCTATCTTGTGACGAATTATTGATTTCTTAATAATATGATGTTCTTATACATTAAGAGAAATGTAGTATGATTCACTACTATTTTTAAATACCAATTATATTATGTTTTAAAATATCCAGATTTATGTAAGTGACACTAATTTTTTAATTACTTTTTTAAAATGCATTTTATCCTCCTTCGAAAATGCTGATTAAGTTTTAGTTACTCATGAAGCAGATAACCGAGGACTTGGATTGTAGGGAGTATGTTGAGATGAAGAGGTTAGTGCAAGATAGAAAGGGATGGACGATTACATCAAACCGGTAGAGAGACAGAACGAAAAAAAAAAAAACCTGTTGTGATTGATTTTATTATTATTTTTAATATTAGTAGAGTGTTTTACTTAAAATCTTTATTCCTGCCTTTATTCCATGATCTTCTTCAGTAGCTGACAAGATATAATGGTTCTTGTACACCAGACAGTTGATTTTATCTGACTAACGGAAGGGAAAATGGTTCAAATATAACAAAAGGTACAGTACATGAAGATTGAATATACTGAAGTTACAGAAATCATTTAGCATTGATTCATAATTTTTGAGCTTTAATTGAATATTGCATGCTCTGTGAACATTACATTCCACAAGCAGTTACTGGGGTAGAGTTTTGGTTAAATTAAGGCGTACTAGATGGAAGTTGTCCCCGGTGCTTAGAGCGTACCCTAGAGATAAGAGGAGCAATCGATGGAGAGGTATTGATAGTGGTTAGCAAAGATATCTGGTGTTCATAGGTCACAGCTGTGTTACTAGGGGTACATGTCTGATTAGATAAAAAATAAATAAAAAAATTAAGGCTCTTGGCTGCCTCTTGTAGTGGAAGAATGAATGAACATGATGGGGTCTTAATGGGGAGAAATTTAATTCATATTAGAGTTCAGCAAAGAATGGTTCCTATTGGTGGGGACTTAAATTTAACAGTTGTCAGGTAGGTAGGGAATAGCATTAGTAACACAAGGGAACAGAGATTAGCAAACACCTTACTAATGGTAGGAGGCTTCACACAAGGGGAGCAAACATGTTGGATATCTTCCTAATAAAGGCATATGAAAGAATAAGCAGTAAAATGGAATCAGATAAGTTAAAAATCATTGGGCTGGATGAAAAAGTGATATGATGCGTAGAGGAATCCATAACAGGTTGGAAGAATAGAGATGATGTACAAAATACATTGCCGAAAGAGATGGGAGTGCTACGGCAGGGCATCGGAACCATTACCGTTCATTGTTCTTAGTGAGTGATTATGTTAATGGTTTACAATCAGAAGTTAGTATAGTTGCTTCCGGTTGGCTATGTTCCTCCGCGAGCGGTTCGGAGATGGGAGACTGATATTTAATATGAGTGGGTTTGACCACTTGGAATAAGTAATCTCAACTGCAAGTGGACATTTAACTTCAAACTAGGGAACTCGGTGTGGGAAGGATGAGGTAAAATAAGTAGAAATGCATGAAATTGAAGATACAATATTACAGCTCACGAAGCCCGACTAAGTTCCTATGGAGGTGCGCGACCCAAAGTCTAAGTCCTGCTTCTACATCGAAGCGTCTTATATAGGAGTCGAGCTGCTGATGCCGTGCCCTGCTCGGTCCACTCCACCGTACTCTCTTGCTGCTCCTCCATACTCTGACCTACTCTGGCTGACAGTAGCCTAGCTACCTCCTTTTATATCTCTCGGTGACGTCTTTGTGAACGTTTAATCTGTCTTCTCGGTGCTTCTGCAGCATCCGTCACGTACGCCGTCGGGTTTCTCCGTTGCGTTAGGTCACGTATTCTATCGGGTCCTTCCACTGCGTTGATCTCGTAGACCTCTGTCGCCGAGCCGGACCTTATCACCTTCCGGTGTTTATACTCTGTCGCTTCGTAGGCGGTCTCCGCCGGAGACCTTGTTTACACTTTGTGGACTGTCTTGGTGTCGCTTAGCCGGCCAGCCTCCGCCGTCCGATCACGTAGCCCTACGGCGCTTTCCTTTGTATTACATTCACGTTGCCACAACTTATTGTATTTAAGTGTTCGCTGATAAGTTTATATAACAGGAGTGAAAGTCGAGAGGGTTGTGTACAATTACAGGGGAACAAGGACAGGATATACAGCTGGGCAGGCCAACATGGGATGAAGAAAAATGCCAAGAAAACTCAACTTATTAGGTACACAGGTAAAAATATTAAGTTTTTTGTAGTTGGAAGGTGACATCTGAATTGCTTGTTGAAGACCTGTAAGCGTAAATATCTTAGTGTAACATTTGATTGGAAATTCAATAGGAAACATGATAGGCAGAGGTTTAAATACCATTAATTTATCAGAGAGAGTGATAAGGGGATGTATCAGAGAAGTGAGTGAATTGGATTACAAACCTTCGGTCAGACCATTGCTTGAGTATGGTGGTGTAGTATGGCACCTACATTTAGGATATAAAAAACAGGAGTTAGAGGGGATGAATAGGAGGCAGCTAGATTTGTCTCTGGAAATTACTGCAGAACACAACTGATGTGATGAAGGCCATGGATTGTGATTTACTGTAAGAGGAGGATTAAGAGAACATAGGGAGTGTGCAAGATGTGTGTTGTGTTTGACACTTGGATGTAAATAGGTAGAAGAATTAGGAGCACTACATGGGAGGGAAGATATAATAATAATATTAATATTTAATTTTAAATTGCAATGGAGCACACGCTCTGGTGGCAATTTCCCCATACGCCCATCTTCCCCCTTTACTGCAGCCACCTACATTTGCCGTCTACAAATTTAAATTCTTTCAAAATTCTTGGTGAATTATTCATCATTTCCCTTGGTAACTTATTCCACTCCCCGACACCCTTACCTAAAAAAGAGAATCTTCCCACACCCTTGTGCCTGAAATCGAGTGCCCGCTTGTGGTCATGGTCATCGTTTCCCTTCCATGTATTACTTTTAATTCTTACACCAATATCTTTCCACAGCTCATCACCAACTTATGCCTTGTACACTCCCATGACCCTCTTCACCCTCCTCCTGACCATGATTATAATCTGGCACTAGATTTCGTGAATAAGGGAGTAAAATAAATTCTTTTGTAAGCAAGGGTGTCAGGGATTGGAAAGGAAAACTATTTAAAATTAACATCTGCAAAGGATAAAAGTAAATTGGTGGTAAAATTGTACTAAAAGATTTTAAGATTAATCTTGAAGTGGTAAAGAAGGGGTGTGTGTGTGTGTGTGTGTGTGTGTGTGTGTGTGTGTGTGTGTGTGTGTGTGTGTGTGTGTGTGTTTGTGTGTGTGTGTGGTGAGCTTGCCTCTGGAATGATACTCCATTGCTATCAAAATTAAATTTAAATTATTTATATGGAAAGGATTGATAAAATACACCCAACACTCACCAAGGTGGAGGGAAGAGGGCAACACAACACAGAACAGTACACAAACACACAAAATACAACACTTCGGGTTAAACCCTTTGTCAAGTTAAAACAAGTAAGTGTCTGGGTTTGCGCAAGCCTTGTAGTCAATGCAGCCACTCAAAGAATTTAAATTGTTAATGTGTAATGGAGATTTACTGGGAAATTGCCAGCAGAGCTTAACATGAATCACAAATCATAAAAATTAAAATCATAAATGCCTTCATTATTCAACCACAGACTAAATAAATACAGGGTCCAGCAATAAAACCTCCCTCATTTTAATATGTTGTCACATAAAAACTAAATATGATAAAGAATAATTACTTTTATTTATGAAAAATACATTCTTTGCCATTTTTAATTATTTGGTTTTAGAAATTATATCTGCTAAATGACGTCCTCCATTGTTGACACGTTGACAAAGTCTATCCCGAAATTTCTCCATACATTTTCGTGTCATTTCTCTTGAAATGCCTGCCAATTCTTGGGTAATGGCCTCTTTAAGTGCTTGCAGTGTTGTGGGACGATGTTTGTACACTAGAAGCTTTAAGTGTCCCCAAAGATTGGTGAATGTTGCATACACACACCCACACGCGCCAAATTTTCCGGCATTGTTGCAGTCCGAGGACAGCCTGTAGATTTTCTTTTTAGTGCTGAACCTGTCTTTCTAAAGTTTGACACCCATAGTTGAATAGTTTTTCTATTCGGGTCACGATCATGTAGGCCAAGTTTGAATCGTCTCCGAAAATCTCAGAACAACTGTTACGAATAAATTCGTCCACAACAAACGCACGATGCTCACCAAGCCACGACATGGTGCACATTCAAAATAGCAGGTACACCTCTTTAAAACAAAACACACTCCACATCAGTAACCTCACTACAACCCGCACGCCGGCTACGTGAAATGTGGGAGGTTTTATTGCCGGACCCTGTATTATAATGTGTGTTATCAGAAATTGGGAAACAACTAAATGTTAAGTTAACTTATTGTCTCTGTCCTTCTTTTTGTGTTACCAATATGAAAGAAAGAAACTATGTGCAGATTTAGTGTATTATTACAAGAAATTTAATATACTCTGTACTATATATTTCAGTATTACCAAAACTTTTACACAATTCTTAATCTTGTTTAGATAAAATGTTTTGAACATTCAGTTTGACTCTTATTTGAATCTGGTTTTCAGTGTATGCATCCTGAGTTGGATAACATACTAGAGCTTATAAAAATAAAAGTGTTATTTAATTTGCTACTTATTTTGTCGCTTTTGAATGTGTTGTTTGTTATAACTTGCCATTCAATCTTTAGTATTATTTGTCCTAAAGTAAACTGTTTAAAGTGTTTCTTGATACATGAATTTTGTGTCAAACTATTCTTACACATTTACAATATATTTTACTATAACACTTTTCTTTGTAAAGTATTAGCTTTTAATATGTCAAAAGATGTTTTGGATAGTATATTTATATTTCCATTAAATGTGTTTTTTATATTGATTAGTATTTTTATGGAGTGACTTTAAATTGTTCATTGGAAATTGGTGCCATATCAGAATAACTGACATATTTTTTTATAAGTGAAATCGTAGTAAAAGGCAAAAATGGCCTAATCCTATTTTTCTGTAACTCATATTGCAATCTGTGAAAAACAAAACATTCATCTTCTAACTTCAAGTTTGTAAGTACATATTTGGAAACTTTGTGCTGTCAATAGGATTTACTATATTTTTAGACTGTTCCAAGAACAAAAGTACCTTTCACAGTTTATACGAGGCGCATCCACAAACAAGAAATTAGTGGTTGTAAAAATGATATACAATGTATTTTTAAAAAACTGTCTTCATTACCTAATATTGCAACATACATTGCAGTACTTTTATATGTACTCACCATTTTTAGCGAGGCATTTGTTGTATAGTGAGGCCAGGTGTTATATTATTTGCTGTCAGCCTATAAAGCCATTCCCCCACAACATCTTTTGTCTGTTGATCACTTTCCACACACTAACTGTCTAAGACTCTCATTAGCTTTTGAAACAAAAGATAATTGCTGGGAGCTAGGTTGGGCAATATGGCAGATGTTCAAAAGTCTTCCAACCAGTACCGTAAGTACAAGAAACTCGCGTGTTGTGATGATGGTGTGTTGTGTAAGAAAACAAACTGCAGCCATCGGTAGTCTGCTTCACTGGCTCTGAATTGCCCGGTGCAGCTACTACAGAGTTTCACAGGATGATTCTGCATTTAAGGACTGTAATAATCTCTTTTGGTGGGGGTGGCTCTATTTTTGAAACTTGTTAGACACCCTGTATAGCGTCAGCAATTAAAACCTTTCTTTATCAACATGTTAATATTAAGCCCTGCACATGACACGTCTCAGGGGTTACAATACCATAAAGAAAATGGGTTCACAAAAGACATGACTTTATTGACCAAACTAAAGACACAAATCTGACGTGAAGTTTTACGGATGGTTAGCTCAGTTGAATATTTTAAACAAGTATCCAGCTAATCAGGGTAGCTTCTCAGGGGTATTTTCCGGGCTCTTGATATGTTGCACTAAGTCTCACTTTTATAGGCACATTACCGTGTCCGCGCACTGCTCACTGCCGGCGACGGGAAATGAACCTCGGGTCCACAGAGGATGGCGGTGGTCTCGCAGTCCCTCCTCTCACCTCGACATACAGTCCAGAAGTGTCACGTCTCCACTCCCCCTCCGAGCAGCATTCCGTGTAACAGGATACAAGAATATCCGAGTGGCGGGTCACTATTGTCTGTAGGTTGGCTGTCCCTGCTGTTATTGTCAACAGCGCAGCGGGTGGCTTGACGAAGGGGCTCGCGGCTTCCGCTCGCCGAAAAATAGCCCTCGCTTTATCTGTGCACACTGCGCCGCCTTGGAAACGCGACTTATTACAGGACATACCGTGTCTCGTAAACTTGACTAGTGGCCACAATTTTCTGAGCCGATAGCATCTGTTTAAACTTTTTCAGCTGTGGCAAACCTGTAGGTCACAACTGTGAAGGCTGGTGCTTGCTTTCAGTTGTGAGATGGTCAGTTTTATCTCCAGTGACGGTGTGGTCGATAAACTCGTCACCTTATGGGTGAAACAATCGAGAAACATTATGCAGATCCGTGCAATTCTCCTTATGCTTGGGCACCCATCTGGCATGCAGTTTTGTGTAATGCAGGTGCTCCATTTTGTAAGGCCTTTAGGAAGCTCTGTGGGCTAAGCAACATTAGGTCTTAACTTTGAACGATGATTGTTCACGACCGTTAGCCTCCGGTACCTCGAATATTTAAATAACCTGGCCTCCACACGTTTGATATTCCCTCAAACGTGAAAGGGAAAATAGAAATGAGTTCACTGTACACTTTTTAAAGACACAAAAGATGTATATTCTTCCAAAAGTTCTCCTTTACAATATCGGTACCAGAAATTTTGATAAAGCAATCGATCCACAGTTCCACAGAAGATTTGCAGGTAAAGCACACTCATCAAGCCTCCTAACTTAGATGAAAGTAAAACTACAGCATTAATTTCTTGTTTGTATCTCTTTTAGTTCAAATTTCGATTTTTTTTTCTTAATTAAAAATCCTAATTACACTTTGCCAATTATTTGTTTAAAATACTGTAGAGTGTGCTGACTATTACTGGGATCAGCTGCAACTTTTTGCTTTTCCAAGTTATTTCAAATTTTCAGTTTCATGCCCTCTTACCGCATGGTTGAAAGACATTAACAAATCGAATTATCTCTTAAACTAATTTTTTCCGGGTATGATAAATATACTTTAAAATGCTTCTCATGATGAATTTTAGTAGTGGAAATGAATGCAAGAAAATCCTTTAAGGTTGAAAAACTACTTTAACTGAAATTTCTATATTCCACTAAAACAACTTTCAGATCGAACTATGTAACCACTGGGAATAGCTAGTACAAACGCTTCTGGTGAGCTTAGAGATAAGTTAGAATTTTATGCAGTCGAAATCAAGACTCTATTGGAATCTTTTCAAGTAATTCAGGAAGTGTGTACCTTACATTTTCTAGAATTTTTGTATTATCTTTACTTGCAAAATCATCTGTCTCCAAAGATGGGCATACGTCAAGTTTCTCATCCTGCAAATTGGTCCAAAATAACTGACACAATTTCCTCATATTTCCCTCATTCATGACGTTTTCCCACTACATTTCTTGCGCGCAAGAATCTTATCACTGACCATGCTTCACAGTTGGAGGGATTTTCACTTGTAGTGTCCATTTTAAGTAACACGTGAAAGAACAATATAATTTGTGCTATTGTTGCGGCAGATGTTAAATAGCCAGCTGAAGGCAGCCCTTTATAGTGTGTGACCTGCATGTACTACATGCGCAAACAATTCGGTTGTTTTTGGGTGCACCTCGTATTATCATTTCTGAACTTTGTGCCAAACCATTTGTGCCAAATATAGTGTTTAATTGGGTCTCTCCATCAGAGAATCCTCTTAATGAGGTTTTTTTTTATTTTTTTTGTTTACAAATGTTGCATTTGGTAATTATAATACAGTCATCATGTTAAAGCAACATATTTATATTATATATCTTAACATGTGATGCCTTTAATTATGTTACTTTTTACTGTTTTTTTGTTTTGTTTCTGATATTGTTGTTTAAGGTACATAAATTCAAACAGGACAAAGCTCTATCATCTGATTAGCTGCTATTTGAATTAAGTTAGTGTTTCATAACTGACACAGAACTGTTTTATTTCACATTGTTGCAAGTAGATATAAATGTTACAGTACATTTTCTCATATGTGTTTATATAAAATGTAGTGTGATAGTTCATTAGAAAATACATAAAAAATGAATTTTGAAAGTTATTATCAAGCATAATAATGTTTGTAATTCTCTGTTCTTAAGACCTATATGTATCCCCGCTAGAAGACTGAATACAATTCAATTTTAAAGATATTTATGGTCATGACATTTCTATCTTACTGCTTTTCATCCATACTCATCTTCAGTTAAAAATCTTGTAGAATTTGACTAAGTTTGTATCTCATGATTGTATTTTTGTGAGTGTGTGATGAGGTTGGAGTATGTGGAGGAGTGTGCACTTTTGTTATTTGTGTTTTGATTGAATGGTTAAGCAAAATCGACAAATGTTGTATGTATGGTTATAAATGTTGCTACTCTCATCTTGCTGAAATAAATC
Organism: Vandiemenella viatica; assembly: GCA_031002005.1. NCBI lineage: Eukaryota > Metazoa > Arthropoda > Insecta > Orthoptera > Morabidae > Vandiemenella > Vandiemenella viatica. The sequence continues at coordinate 2,830,712 of CM061920.1, forward strand.
GGTTTTTCTATGTTACAACCTGCATTTTCTTCAATTTATCTGAATAGGCCTACAATGCCTCGTTTTACTTGCTGTATGTGTTTTATTACTAAAATTTTTAATTTTCTGGTATATTATTTTTCGTTTCATGATATGTTGTTTATATCATTTTAGGAGTAAAGAATTTTTTTTCTTGAAACATTGTTTATTCTTCTTGTATATCATCTTTTCCCAATATTAAAGGTCACCTGCCTTGAGTTCCCTTCACCTTTTCAGTCTGTAGCATTCTCTTCTTTCAGCCCTTTGTTCATGAAGTTCTTCTGAACTGTATTCACCCACCTTATCCTATGTCTTATCTGGATCTTTTTCCTTCCACAGGTAACCTACACACTTGCTTAATTGGCTCGCTGAATCATTGATACAATGTTAAGACTTTCACACCAAAGTTACTGCAGTATTTCATTTGAAACCATTTACTTCAGAGTTTGAACTGTACATATGTAAACTCTCAAAACCATTTCTTATATTTTTCCAATAGTCTCTGAAAGTTCTCATTGCAAATCCAATTGTTTATTCATGGGGGAAAGGTACCAGTCGGAGATATTTAATGTACAAGTGTTGTTTTGTGATGATTGTACAATTTGATGTTTTGTATCTGTAATTAACCCAATAAATATCATTTGAGTTGTCGGGACAACTTCCAAGTCCGCTTGGAATGTAAGGCTCTCAAGTTCTCGGTGACTATTTTCTGCAACTATATTCCAGTTTATTTGTTTTCCTCAACACGTTTCTTAGCTCCTTTCCAGTCTGTTTCATTTTAGATTCTTCCTCTATATTCTTTCCTCTTCACATGCCCATACCATCAAAACCTTGATTTTTCTGTCCTATGTTTTAATGGTTTTTAATTTACCATCTCCAGTTTTCAGTTTATCGATTCTTGTACTTTACTTGTGTACTTCAGATCAGAGCAACATACGTCCTGTAGATAATGTATCACATGTCCTCGCTCCATGAAAATCCCCTAACATTCTTTAAAAATATAATGACACTAAGCAAAAAGGAAGTGGCTTTTAGGCAGTATAAATAACAAAGTGTAGGTAAAATAACCCATCACTTACCAAAATATGAGGGCAGAAATGATTGAATAACACATTAGACAGACACAAAAATGCAAAATTTCATTATAAAACCTTATTCATACACTAGAGAATGAACCATCTTGTTCCGAAGGTGTGTACACCCAAGGTTACCTCTTGACGGGCTAGGCAGTGGGAGAGGGGGGGGGGGGGGGGGGTGGACTATCGATATGTCTGGAATGCCTGAGATGCATACATATCACAGGCGTGGCAAAGTGAATATTCATTCATTTTATTTGGTCCTATACATCATTTACATACAATTTGTATAATGAATTAGGACAAGTCAAGGTACATTAGAGTCTATATTACTTCTATCTTGCTTAACAATTTAATGCCTTAAGTTAACTATAAATCTATTCATTTTCTTCTCATACATTTTTATGTCAATCACTTACTTTTAAAACATTTGTACCATAGATTTTGTTTTTACATGTCACTGACAAACATGTGCTACCATATCCTATATAATTACAAACTATTAATACAAACAATATTTTACTCTGTTATTCTTTCCCTTGTTCCATCATTTAAATATTCTTTGATTGAGTAGAAGGCTTTATCACATGGATACTCTTTTAAGCTTATGCTTGAACTGTTCTCTCTTGTTACTAATTAATCTTAAATCTGTAGGAAGCTTATTGAACAGTTGGGCTCTAGAATAGGAAGAACAATTTTCAAATTTTTTTTTGTGTTGTGTACATGCAAATTGAAATTAGTTTTGTTTCATATTTCTGTGCTTATTCTTTTTTACAACATTCTTTGTGAGTGGAAGCAGTATAGTCTTATATATGCATATATAAGGGAATGTTAGAATCTTAAAATCTAAAAAATATTTTTTTACATGAAACCATTCTTTTTTCTTTTGGCATTGTTCTAATTATTTGTTTTTGTATTTTTAACATTCTCACCATACTATATATATATATATATAGATTGTTTGGAAACAAGGCGCTGAGAGCGAATATATTAGACATTGGGATAGGAGAAAAACCACCGCTTACCAAAGATGAGTGCTCCAGCGGCGTCAAAACACGAAAAAACACACAAACACAAACATAATACAAATTTTCGAGCTTAGCTCTTCATCAGGTTGTAGGATGGTGGCTGCCCCGCGGAAGCTAGCAACCAACTGAGGAGACCACACGGGGTGCACATGCTCGGCTGGTCGGGGTGGAGAGGGAGGGGGGAGAAACAACATGGCGGGAGGTGGGGGTGGGGATGGAAGGACCTAAGCCCGAAAATGATAATTAGACTGCACAGTGGAAACGCGGTTGCAGTCATAAGGTCACTGGCATAAAACAAACCAAGGAAACCCGGGGGGGGGGGGGGGGGAATCTACTGAAAACGATCTATAAGTGCCCCCATAAAAAATTATTCCACACGCAAAATTATGGAAAATATTACACACGAAAAAATACTACACACGGAAAAAATATAATAATATAAAACACACGAGAGAGAAAAAAAATTGCAATAGATCTAAGTACAAAAAGAGAAAGCTCTGGTGAGCAATGGTTTTGTGGGAAATGATGGCAGGTAAGGGGCAAAGGTCGGAGGAGAGAGGAAAATTGGAGCTATCTTAAATTTAGTCCAGGTGGTTGTCGGGTCCCAAGTTGGTACTGAAAGGCCAGTTCCCACCGTCTCAGTTCAGAGATGCTGCTTTTGTCTGGGAGTACTTTTATGGTGCGGACTGTGAAGCAGGTGTTGAAATTGTTGGTGTTATGAGTGGTGGCATGAAAAGAAACAGGGTGGTCAGGGTTCTCAGTCCAGACCGATTGTCTGTGTCCATTCATCCGGATGGCCAGTGGATTTGTGGTCAGACCTATGTAGGAGGCTGGGCAGTGGTTGCAGGTAAGTTGATAGATCAGGTGAGAAGTTACGCAGGTAGCCGATCCAGTGATACAGAAGCTTTCCCCTGTTACGGGATTGGTGAAGGTGGTCGAAGGCGGGTGCATCATGCAAAGTTTGCAACGGGGCCTGTTACACGGAAAGGATCCTTGGGGCTGTTTTGTGGGCTGAGGGGTTCCATGTTTATGGACCAAGAGTTGGTTCAAGGTGGGGGGTCTACTGAAACAGGTTCTGGGGGGCTGGGGAAGGATTTGTGGTAGGAGTGTTTTCATTTCCGGGCAGGCTCGGAGGAGATCATATCCTTGTCTTAGGATCCTGTTGATGGATTCTAAGCCAGGGAAGTAGCGGGTGACCAAAACTGGGCTTTGGTTGGTTCTTGATGGTTGTGGGGTGTTGATGGATTGTGTCGGTACTGATGTGGCTCGTGTAACTTGTTTATGAACTAAATCTGGGGGGTAATTGCGGGATATTAGGGCTTCAGAAATGTTATTAGTGTACTGCTTAAGGGACTGTTCGTTGGAGCAAATGTGCCTGCCCAGGCTGTATTGGAGGGCGCGTTTGATGTGATTAGGATGGCAACTGTCGTAGTGGAGGTATTGTTGTAGATTGGTGGGTTTTATATGTACCGAAGAATTGATGCTGCCATCAGAGAGGGACAGGTCGACATCCAGGAAAGTGGCCTGGGTGTGGGAGTAATTCCATGTAAATTTCAAAGTGCTGGCATTATTGAGGTTATTGAGGAAAATGAGAAGGTTGTCTTCCCCGTGGGTCCAGACCATGAAAATATCATCAATGAATCTGACCCATAGCAGGGGTTTCAAAAGGGCTGCAGCTAAGAAGGACATTTCTAGGCGGCCTAAGTATAAGTTGGCGTATGAGGGAGCCATGCGGGTGCCCATGGCAGTGCCGCTGACTTGTCGGTAGATTTTGCCATCAAAGGTGAAAACGTTGTTAGTTAAAATTAGTTCGGCCAGGTAGACTAGGAATGATCTGGACGGGAGGCTATTAGGGGGACGCTGGTCTAGAAAATGTTCCATGGCGCTGAGGCCATGGCAGTGGGGAATATTGGTGTATAGGGAGGTCACGTCAATCGTAACCAGAAGGGAGTCAGGTGGAAGAGGCACGGAGAACTGTGGATAAACGGGAAAGAAAATGCCGGGTGTCTTTGATGTGGGAGGGGAGCTGGCTTACAATAGGCTGTAGGTGTTGGTCTACCAGGGCGGAAATGCGTTCGGTCGGAGAACCATAAGCAGCAACTATGGGGCGTCCAGGGTTGCCCGGTTTGTGAACTTTCGGAAGTAGGGGGTGCGGGGCTTTTTTGGGATAAGGAGTGAGATTGAGTGGGCAGTGAGGCCTTGGAGGGGTCCACAAGACTGTATATAATCTTTTATACTGTCATTAATTGCAGCTGTAGGATCATGGTTAAGGAGGCGGTATGTGTTGGAGTCAGCCAATTGACGGAGAGCTTCGCTGAGGTAGTCACAACGGTTCATGACTACCGTTGTGGAGCCCTTGTCAGCCGGTAAGATAATCAGGTCAGGGTTAGATGAGAGTTCCCTGATGGCTCGGGTCTCTGATGGGGACAGATTAGTCTCACTCGGTAGAGATTTCACAAAACTAGGGGAAGCCAGACTGGTGGAAAGCAGATCTTGGAAAAGTTGGAGTGGGTGGTTTTGTGGAAGGGGTGGTGGGTCAAGAATGGAGGGTGGCTGAAATTTCTGAAGGCTCAGCTCTAGGTCATTTGGAGTGTCCGGAATGCTACTTTTCATGGCAAAGTGGTACCTCCAGCGTAGTGTGCGGCAAAATGCTAGGGAGTCTCTTACTAGGGTGGTCTGGTCAAATTTGGGTGTGGGTGAAAAAGTGAGACCCTTAGCCAGAACCGAAAGTTGTGGATCTGAAAGTGGAGAGGATGACAGATTAATGACAGACTGTTTGGGTTTGGCAGCTAGATTTGGATTGGCTGGGCGAGGGGTGGGGTTTAATGGAGGTGGTGGAGGTATGTTGAAGAGTTGGGCAAGAGATGGACGTGTTGAAATGAGGGGAGGTTGGCCCCTGGGTTGGTGACCAGGTGATTTGTATGGAAGGGGTTGTCCAGCTTTGAGGTGGGAGTTGTACAGAGTGGATAATTTTCTAAGGTGAATCTGGGCATGACTGTTCACAGACTCTGTGGCCTGTTGAATAATGAGTTGCAGTTGAGGCAGAACATGTGGGGAAGAAAGCAACAGTACTTTATTGAGAGACATAAGGTCTCTGGAGTGTTGGCTGGCCAGGTTAATGTATTCTTGCAGCACCAGAGATGTTAGGGCCAAGGACTGTTTGTATCTAAATGCATGTAGGAGAGGGTGGAGTTGTGGTGGACAGCCAAATATGGGCAATTTTATGGTGAGGCCATTAGGGGGAATATTGAGGTTCAGGCAAGCTTTAAGAAAAAGGATGTGTGACTGTAATTTCGCCAACTGAAAGGCATGGTATTGAAAACCCGAAAGGTATTTGGTCACTGGGTTCATATTCTCGTGGGGGGGGGGGGGGGGGAGGGAAAGTGCGTACAGGTGCGGTGAGCGCAGCAAAATGGTGAATTCATTCATAAAACATGAAAGGCATGGTTGGCACGAAATATTGGGTGCCGCCGGGAACAGGATGTATCAGCAAAATACGCCGAGAATAAACAAAGCTGAGGCGGCGGGATATTAAGGCAGAGCTAGAGCGGAACTGACCACAGTGCACGTGGCTAAGTAGACCTTAACAGCAGCGTGAAAAAGCTCATGAACGAACCTGTGAAGGAACAATAATAGTAATGATGATAATCATATATATTATTTCTATAAGGTATTTTTTTGTCACAAGCCTATATCTTCCTCAATACTTAACCGAAATCAATGAATGAGATGTCATTTTAAAGCTTATGGTCTCCACTTTGGTTAAATCGTATTTTAAGCAAGAAAGTTTTCGGAATTCGACCCTTAAAGGGCAAAAATGTAAATTTTTCTAAAATGCTGTTTTCTGTGTTACGAGTCAGTTATCTCCCTGGATACCTATCTGAAATCGTTTAATGGGGAATCATTTTAAAGATTAAGATCTCCGCTTTAGTGACGTCATATATTAAGCCAGAAAGTTTTCGAAATTCAACCCTTAAAGTGCAAAAGTATCAATATTTTTGCAATGCGTTTTTGTGTCACGAGCGATTTATCTCCCTTAATATCTAACCGATATAGATAAATGAGGTATCATATTAAAGAATAAGGTCTCTGCCATGGTAACATTATATTTTAAGAAAGGAATTTTTCGTAATTCGACCCTTATAGGGCAAAAATGTCACTTTTTCTAAAATTCGTTTTTTGTATCTCGAGCCATTTAGCTCCCTGGGTACCTAACAAAAATCTATAAATGAAGTAGGATTATAAGGAGTAATGTCTCAGCTTTGTGAAATCATATTTTAAGAAATAATTGTTTTTGAATTCAACCATTAAAGGGAAAAAGTATAAATTTTTCTATAACGCATTTTTGTGTCACGAGCGATTTATCTTCCTTATTATCTAACCGATATAGATAAATGAGGTATCATATTAAATAATAAGGTCTCCGCCATGGTAACATTATATTTTAACAAAGGAATTTTTCGTAATTCGACCCTTAAAAGGCAAAAATGTCAATTTTTCTAAAATGCATTTTTTGTATCTCGAGCCATTTATCTCCCTGGATATCTAACCAAAATCGATGAATGAAGTAGGAATATAAGGAGTAATGTCTCAGCTTTGTGACATCATATTTTAAGAAAGAATGTTTTTGGAATTCAACCCTTAAAGGAAAAAGTATAAATTTTTCTATTACCGATTTTTGTGTCACGGGCGATTTATCTCCCTTGATATCTAACCGATATAGATAAATGAGGTATCATATTAATGAATAAGGTCTCCGCCGTGGTAACATTATATTTTAAGAAAGGAATTTTTCGTAATTCGACCCATAAAAGGCAAAAAAGTTAATTTTTCTAAAATGTGTTTTTTGTGTCTCGAGCCACTTATCTCCCTTGATATCTATCCAAAATCGATAAATGAAGGAATAATGTCTCAGCTTTGCTGTCATCATATTTTAAGAAAGAAGTGTTTGGAATTCAACTATTAAAGGGAAAAAGTATAAATTGTTCTACAACGTATTTTTGTGTCACGAGCCTTATATTTAACTTGATATCTAATCGATATAGATAAATGACATATCGTATTAAAGACTAAGGTTTCCGCCGTGGTAACATTATATTCTAAGAAAGGAATTTTTTCGTAATTCGACCCATAAAGCGCAAAAATGTCAATATTTCTAAAATACGTTTTTTGTGTTTCGAGCCATTTATCTCCCTGGATTTCTAACCAAAATCGATAAATGAAGTAGGAATATGAACAGTAATGACTGAACTTGGTGACATTATAGTCAACCTCACTATTCATCGCATTTCATTCGCGAAATTTTCTCACGGGTCGTCTAGTTATGATAATAAATAATGTTATTAGGGACAACGACCAGTAGGCACCTTATAAAAAACGTGTCATAAAGTGCTGATATGCAGCAGAAAGATGAATTACCTAACAGAGAGTGAAAGGAATAGATCACAGAACGGCGGGAAAACTCCGTGCTGCCGTGAATACACCACGTGGAGGCAAAAGCAACAACTTGAACCGAGAAAATATCCAAAGGTTTTGACGAAAAGTAATTGGGGTAAAAAGACAATGCAAAACAAGAGAAAGAGTGCCACCACTCATAACACCAACAATTTCAACACCTGCTTCACAGTCCGCGCCATCAAAGTACTCCCAGACAAAAGCAGCATCTCTGAACTGAGACGGTGGGAACTGGCCTTTCAGTACCAACTGGGGACCAGACAACCACCTGGACTAAATTTAAGATAGCTCCAATTTTCCTCTCTCCTCCGACCTTTGCCCCTTACCTGCCATCATTTCCCACAAAACCATCACTCACCAGAGCTTTCTCTTTTTGTACTTAGATCTATTGCAATAAATTTTTTTTTTTTTCTCTCGTGTGTTTTATATTATTATATTTTTTCCGTGTGTAGTATTTTTTCGTGTGTAATATTTTCCATAATTTTGCGTGTGGAATAATTTATTATGGGGGCACTTATAGATCGTTTTCAGTAAATTCCACCCCCCCCCCCCCCCCGGGTTTCCTTGGTTTGTTTTATGCCAGTGACCTTATGACCGCAACCGCGTTTCCACTGTGCAGTCTAATTATCATTTTCGGGCTTAGGTCCTTCCACCCCCACCCCCGCCTCCCGCCATGTTGTTTCTCCCCCCTCCCTCTCCACCCCAACCAGCCGACCATGTGCACCCCGTGTGGTCTCCTCAGTTGGTTGCTAGCTTCCGCGGGGCAGCCACCTCATCCTACAACCTGATGAAGAGCTAAGCTCGAAAATTTGTATTATGTTTGTGTTTGTGTGTTTTTTCGTGTTTTGACGCCGCTGGAGCCCTCATCTTTGGTAAGCGGTGGTTTTTCTCCTATCCCAATGTCTAATATATATATATATATATATTTATAAAAGGATACCTAGTACTGAAACAAAAAAGAAATTTGCTAATAATTATAGAATAAAAACTATTGAGAAGTGGTGGGTTAAGAGGTATTAATTTACTGGTGGTTGAGGCTAGGTGTATGTCTTGTATCCAGTATATTCTGGTACGGAAGCTCCCATCTCCGCATTTCTGAAGCGGCGGTGCTATCGGGGAAAACTCTTGATTGCTCTCACAGCAAAACAGTTGTTGAGATTGTTGGCTATTGTCATGTTCTGGCACTGGAAGGTATAAATTGCAGATTTGGACTGTCATTGGATATGCCACGTGTTCAACAACTCGTGTTATATACCAACTAACTTGCCGCTACTGTGCGAGTTCCTGCACGGGCCTTGTAACGCGAGTATCAAAATAACTGACCAAGCAAGCAGAGTGACAAACTGTTTTGGTACAGGTAGCAATCGAGTAGAGAGAGAACACCAAACTGTAAGACAGAACAATACAAATCGGTGCTAGACAGAAAATAAGGTACGGAGCGAAGCGACTGAGGTAGAACGGAATCTCTGTCATGTTTGTTAAAGTATTTTTTTTTTTAATTTTAATTATCAAGTTTCATGGACCCCTGCTGAGGAAGGACCTCTGGCAATTTAAACATGTCGTGGTTAATACACATACGTACAATATGAGTCATAATCGTAGTGAAAACAATCATATGTTACTAAGACAAATAAAGAGAATAAAAATAAACATTAATTTTTACAACTGAGTTTTGCAAAAGGTCATTTTGAAAACAAGTATTTATTTTGTAGGATCGTAATTTTTCACGGCGTTGAATATTAATTTATTTTTCTCGGGCTTCCAGCCGTGTTAAGATGTCACATTTGGGGGACGTTTCGAAGGCGTCCATCTTTGCCTTCATTCTCAACCAAATGTCAATGATTAACTGTGATGATCGCAAAAAGAAAACTAGCGCTGAAATACTATAAACAGTTTCCAACCTGGGAAAATTTTCTAGGCTACAAAAAAGTAGACGCAGAAACGAAGAGGACACTGAAACACCAGAAGAAACAAAGCTGGAAAGCCTTTTGCAGCAAACTTTCCAAAGACACGCCGCTCTCAAAGATATGGTCAACCATAAATAAATTCAAAAAGAAGTGTGTACCCACTCGCTCTGTCCATTGTTGGACTGAAGAATTCGCCGACATTGTGGCCACGCCATCGGTAGCTTCTCCACCTGAGCCGTTACAATCGACTACTACAGGTGAGAATCAGACGTATCTCATGCGGCCCTTCAGACAAAACGAGCTAGAAAGAGCCCTCAAAAAAGCATCAAACACAGCTCCAGGGATCGACGGAATTCACTACAGCATGCTCGCTAATTTGCCAAGTAACGCAAAACAACTTCTCCTTCAACTTTTCAACGTAATTTGGATTACAGGAAATTTTCCTGAAGATTGGACTACACACATCATCTTACCCATCCCAAAGCAGGGGAAAAACCCTAACGATGCCAAGTCCTACCGACCGATAACTTTGTCTTCTTGCATCGCCAAAACATTTGAACGACTAGTGAAACAACGATTAGAGTGGTGGCTGGAACACAATAATCTATTACCCAGGACTCAGTTTGGATTCAGGAAGGCACATAGTACGATAGACAACCTCAGTCTTCTAACTGCAGATATAGAGAAGGTATTCACTGAAAAGGGATACTTAACAGCCATATTCCTAGATATTTCAGGAGCCTATGACAATGTGGTGCCAACAGTACTGCTCAAAAAGCTAAAAGAAATTGGCATCCCAGCGCAGTACTGCCAAAATATCTACAATCTGGTTCGTCCACGTACCATATATATACGAAAGCAAGATAATACCTTCTTCGGACCTAGAACACTATCGAAGGGCCTACCCCAAGGATCAATCCTCAGTCCGCTATTATATGCCATATATACCGCCAATCTGGAAAAAATCTTTAGCACGCATATAAAAGTATTACAGTACGCTGATGACATCTGCATATATACCATGTCTCCCTCCTTGTATTTAACCTATCAATGGCTATCGGATGCTGCAATAACTTTATCTGTATGGACATCTGAGTGTGGACTTACACTCTCAGCACCTAAATCAACTGTCGTGGTGTTCACAAGGAAGCGCTGCACATTCGGAGAACGCACCATACAGCTGGGACCATATACCTTCCCAATAGAAGCGTCGGCTAAACTTCTGGGCTTATATCTGGACAGCAAACTAACATGGAGCCGCCATATAAACTATATATTACAGAAGGTTGGAAAAGCGCTGAACATATTCCGATCCATCACAGGAACATGGTGGGGAGCAGATCCTTCTACTCTACTAATCTTGTACCGATCCTTAATCCGTCCAGTAATAGATTATGGAAGCACCCTGTTCGGAAACGCGCCAAAATACGTCTTGGAAAAACTGGACAGGGCTCAACATAGGGCCATAAGATTATGCCTAGGAGCAATGAGGTCTAGTCCTACCAATGCTCTTCTGATAGAAGCAACGGAAATGCCCCTTTCTATACGCCGGGAACTTCTTACAAACAAATACCTCATTCGCATCTTTGCTATAAAGGAACATCCTTTACTAAAGAAGCTGTCAGTAATGAACAGAATACTCACAAGGAACGGACCACCACCAGCGAAAAGAGTGCCTCTACTATCAAAAGGATACAAGGAATATGAAAAGATTAAACCACTCGTATTAAAAGCCGCATTATTCCAGGCTTCCTGTATCCATACGAATTTCAGTTCCTGAAACTACAAATATATTATCTACCAGAAAATATCATCCGGAGTAACAACATCAATACAGCAATTTCACACTTCTTGAACAAAACTTTGCCCAACTACATCCATATTTACAGCGACGGCTCTAAAACTACGGAAGGCGCAGGATACGCTTATTATTGCCCACATACTAACGAGTACGGACAAACATTACTACCTGCAGAGACGTCAATTTACACAGCGAAAACTATAGCCATGTGCGCAGCTATCAAGTACGGGCTAGATAAGCACTTTCCAAGGATCTTAATACTTACTGACGCTAAGAGCGCTCTCCAGAAATTACAGAACCCAGTATGGAGTAACAAAATGCATCAATACCTGTATGAAATAATAAGATTAGCTTCAGAAGCTTCTTCAGTTGGCATACAAGTACATTTTCTCTGGATTAAAGGTCATATAGGAATAATGCACAATGAAATCGTCGACCAGCTAGCGAAACAGAGCATCAACGAAGGGCACTTTGCAGGCATTCAGCTACCTTGGAGGGATTTCATCCCACTAGTCTCTAGGAAGGCATACCTCAGTTGGAATGAAGACTGGTCCCGGACGCAGCTACTAAGAGGAAAACACTACTCAGCAGTACAACCTACAATACCGAAGACACCCTGGTTCGCAGAGCACAATATTGCAAGAAGACACGCAACAACCATTATTAGAATGAGGCTAGGACATGGTTGTTATCCTCACCACTTATGCCGCCTTCATATAATAGAAAGACCTATATGCACCTTAGACCAAGAAATTTCCGACCTCAATCACATCATTCTCTCCTGTTCACGGTTTCAATCACAACGAAAACGTTTCTACAGGCGCCTCGAACAGCTTTCAGTCAAATTCCCTGCGAGTGTTACCACAATTCTTCAATCAAAAAATGTCCAAATCTACAAGGCAATAGTTCGCTTCCTTCAAGACACAGAACTGAAGATTTGAAGCCTCAAATACTCTGTAAGAAGAAAATAACAAACAAACATTAATGTATAATGCTGGCTAAATGGTCTCAGACCAAAGGGCAAATAATTAAATAACAATAAAAAAAATAAATAAATAAAAACTGTTTGTTTATTCAGCCGCTGCTACGGAAACGGTGGAAGACAAAAACCAACACAACGCGATTACGTCATCCGCTCTTCTGCTCGTTACCGACGCGAAACTGTTTCAGCATTTTAATAGCCGGGTTCCAGGCCGCACTGAGTTGATAACCAGTGTCCCTGTTGACTAATAAATCAGTTAATCTTATTTCTACAGCCTCTGTAATAACGCTGGCCCAAAAATCTTTGACCCGGGCTAAAATGGTTGTTTTTTCGAATTCAAAAGTGTGACCCTCTTGCACACTATGTTCGGCCACCGCAGAAGAAGAAAAATCTGATTAAGCCCCCAGTTCGTTATGTGATATTGAATCCCTTCTCTGAAAATATTGATAAGGTTCCTACCAGTGGTATCCCAGTTCGCTTGTACAAAGATTTCCGAATTTTTTTTTTTTTTTTTAAACTGAACGGTTTTTTTACTGCAGGAACAATAATGAAATCAACGCTTCTTCTCTAAACACGAGAAAGTAAGTTTTTAAAAGCAAAAAAATTCTATAGATATCTCACAATTTTATGAAAATTTACAACAATCAATACAAAAGTATACCTAAGTTACAAAAAGGAGCTAATGGACTCTTTTTTTTTTCTTTTTGGTCCTGATATGTATTTGAAATACAGCTTTCCGGTATGGTGTAAAACTTTTTGCATATGTGTATATTTCTGAATGATGGCACAAAAAATTGCGTGAAACATATATGTTGAAAATACAAACCAACCGCAACTGAAATTTGGTAATTTTATATTTTACGCTTTTAAATATTACGTAATTAATGTTGTGATTCATCGATCTGCGAAGTGCGACTGTCGATAGTTATTAGTATAACAATATCGCTATTCTAATAAGTGATAGAAAACCCCGCGGAATTTAATTGAGTCTGCAGTCTCTTGTTGAGAATCTGAACGTGCTGCAGCACTGGAAATGTATCGGAGCAAAATCGGAAGCAATGACAAGTAAGTAATCGATTCTTACCTTGAAAATCAATATGTAAGACGGAACTGTAACTAAGCATTGAGGTGTATTTTCTGTAATTTCATTGTCAGTTGAGGACAATTAACTTTCTACGAAGTTTCATAATTTTTATTTGGTTAAAGCAATCGCTTTTAATGAAAGCGTTGTTACCGGGGTTTTGCATATTGGACGAGTTCTGGAGAACTGTTGAGCGCCACCGCTCAAGCCAAAATTATCAACACTCAACATTATATCGGCGTGTTGATTATACACGGCCTTTACAGTCGACTGTCAGCTTTTAAAATAAAATCTGTAAACTTACTACAATCGAGATACAAATGAGGATCTGGGTTTATTATGTAGAAAATTATAGACAATCATAAATAAGGATGCAGAAGAAGTTACTCAGAATTTGAAAACGGCAGAGATTTTAAGTTACCGGTTTAGTGAGACCATGAGGGACATTGATTCAGGAATGCGAGCGTGTAAATCGAAGAACGAGATTATCCACGCGGAAACGAGCAGACTACAAAATTTGAAATTCATCCTGAGGACATCATGAAGGGACAGATAACATTAGTACGGATGTCTTAAAAATAGCAGGATGTGACACTGTACCTTATCTTGAAACGTTATTTAAAGTGAGACTGGATACTTGCTGCTTACCACAGGACTGGAAAAGTGCGATAGTAGTGCCTGTACATAAAGGAGGGGTGACAACTAGGATCGGAAATTATAGGCCAATCAGTTTTAAATCAATGGTAGGAAAATTAATGGAGAGATTGATATGCAACCAAATCAGAAAACTATATGAGGAGTGTAAGTGGTTTTCAAGTTTACAACATGGCTTTAGACAAGAATACTCATGTAAATATCAGTTAGAAGGCTATATGCAATATATTTCGGATGAAATGGACAGGAAAGGGGGGGGGGTCAAACGGATAGTGTGGCAGTAGATCATTCAAAGGTTTTTCACAGATTGCGCCATAAAATAGTGGTAATGTTATGGGACCATCGCTTTTTGTTATTCTAATGATTCATTGTGTTGGTTTACCGTCAGAAGTTAGATTACTTGTAGACGAAATAATGCTATATAACAGAAACAAAACGGTAGAAGCCTGAAATGTTGCGGTGTTATCTGCACGGGATATTTAGCTGGGTTGGTAAACATGGGATGAAGATAAATGCAAAGAACAGTCAGCTTATTAAGTACACAGATAAAAAAAACTAAAAATTGATTATGATCATAAGGTGAGGAAAAAATGCTTGTGGAACACTTGAAATGCAGATATCTTGGCATTACATTTGATAACAAGCTTAACTGGGCAGGTGGTAGGAAAAGGTTTCAAAATTCAGCACTTGTTGGAGAGAGTGAAGAGGGGATGTACCAGAAAGGGATTTGGGTTACAAAACTTCGGTCAGACCATTGCTTGAATATGGTGGTGTAGTATGGGACCCACATTTTGGGCATCAAATACAGGAGTTCGGGGAAAGGGGGGGGGGGGAGAAGGTGGAAAGAAGGGCTGCTAAATTTATCTGGAAATTACTGCAGCACACAATCAGTAACTGATATGATAAAGGAGCTGGAGTGGGATTCATTGGAAGACAGGAGGAAAGTTAAATGAGTCATGGGAGTGTACAAGGCATATATTGATGATGAGGCCTGGAAAGATATGTGTAAGAATTAGGTGTAGTGCATGGAATGGAAAAAATGACCATGGCCACAAGCTGGCACTAGATTTCAAGCACGAGGGTGTAGGAATAATTTACCAAAACCGCTGAAAGAATATAAAGTTGAAATTTGTAGAGGACAAAAATAGGCGAGAAAAGGTAGTGCATTTCTCCGCACAGCAGTGATAAGGTTTCATCGTTCATTAGTTTAGCAATATTTCCAAAACTGTGGGTTGCGGTATGCCCAACTACCTGCTTGTGTGTGCAGTCGATTTGTTACACAAACATTCCGTTTCCGAGAACTATGCTTACCATCTGGAAACGTCGAATGGTGGGTCTTTCCGAAATCTTGTCCGTAATTCACGTTGGATAACGGCAAGGGGAATATGGATACTATAGCAATACTTAAATCCTTGTCACCAAAAGCAGCACCTATGTCTCTATTTCCCACCAGTAAAAATGAAATTGAAAAAATTATTAAATCCCTCAAAAATAAAAATTCATTTGGTTGTGATGAGGTTTCAACCCATGTAATGAAACAATGTAACACCAGCATTAGTAGAGTTATTAGTCACATTTGTAATAGTTCTTTTGAAGAAAGTATCTTCCCTGACTCACTCAAGAAGTCAATAATCAAACCGCTTTATAAAAAGGGTGATACCTCAAAGATTGAGAATTACAGACCAATATCACTTCTACCAGCATTTTCAAAAATCTTTGAAAAAGCAATGTACAGAAGGGTGTATGCACATCTACAAAAGAATGACCTACTCAGTAAAGTACAGTTTGGTTTTAGACAAGGCGTTTCAACAGATTCAGCAATTTTTGCTTTTGTAAACAACATATTGGAATCAATGCATAAAAAACTAAATTCCCTAGGTATATTCTGTGATCTTGCTAAGGCTTTTGACTGTGTTGATCATGAAATTCTACTAGGTAAATTAGACCACTATGGAGTTAGTGGTAAGCCAGGACATTGGTTTAAATCATACCTGGAAAATAGAAAGCAATGTGTATCACTGAAAGATGTTAATACAGGAGATGTTATAAACTCAGAATGGGGTATAGTTAAATGTGGTGTGCCTCAGGGTTCAATTCTTGGCCCTCTGCTGTTCTTAATCTATATAAATGATCTTCCACATATACTAGGTGATAATGAACACATAGTGCTCTTTGCAGATGATACTAGCATATCGTTGAAAGATCCATCAGCACAAAACCTCGAAAACATAGCAAATGATGCTATAAAGAAAATTAATAGGTGGTTTAATGCCAACAAACTAATACTTAATGTAGAAAAGACACAGTTACTTCAGTTTGTTACAAAAAATAAAACAAAGGACAGCTATAATGTGATATCAGAAGGGAAAACAATCAATGAATGCAGTTTCACAAGATTCCTGGGTGTATATATAGATAACAAATTGAACTGGAAACAACATATTCAACAACTTCTTAAAAAACTGAATTCTGCAACATTCTCACTGAGGGTAATATCTAGAATAGCTAATATAGAAACCAGAAAGTTAGTATATTTTGCATATTTTCATTCCCTGCTCACTTATGGCATCTCATTTTGGGGAAACTCGTCACAAGCACAAAGGGTATTTAAATTACAAAAGCGTGCTATAAGAACTATTTGTGGAGCAAACCCATGGACGTCGTGCAGAAATCTGTTTAAAAGCCTGGGTGTTCTAACCATGCCAGCACAGTTTGTATACTCTGTATTATCATTTGTAGTGGAAAATCCTGAACACTTCAATCTTAATGCTGACATACATAGCCATAATACTAGGAATAAATATAATATTCACAAGGATTACAAATCACTGTCAATTGTACAGAGAGGGTTAACATTTACTGGAGCTTCCTTATTCAATGTCTTACCAACAGAAATTAAATGTTACCTACAAAAACCCAACTACTTTAAGTCCAAACTGAAAGAGTTTCTGCTTCAGAACCCATTTTACTCTGTGAAAGAATTTTCTTCTTGGAATTTGGTAACTAAGAATGACTGATAAAATAGTATATATGGTGTATGGAAGGGGAAGGTGACAAAGTTGTCCACAATTACTAAAATGATATATGGTTTTTCTTTCTGTTGAAACTTTTGACAATTTAAGTAATTATTGTGTTTACAAAATTCCACTCATATATAATAACTAACATGGGATAGCATGCATTCAAAAACTGCTGTGAAAAATTATCATACTAACAGGTTGTTAAGTAATATAATTGATATTGTTAATAAGTGTGTGTACTGTTCCACATAAATAGCAACTAACATGATATAATATGTAGTCGCAAATTACAGTGAAACTTATCATGGTTACTGGTTTTAAGAAAATAACTGATTATTAGATGCTGGTAACAAGTGTGTACACTGTTCCACATAATAAGTATTAATTAACTCGGGATTGTATTTGTAGATAACAGGAGATATTGGTTATACTAATGGGTTGTAGCTAACTTGTTGTCAATATATAATAACATTATCAATTATATAGTAATATTGACATTACAAATAAGTGTATGTACTGTTCCACATCCCCGAGATTATTCTCACATGGGATCAAAGTGAACATATCTATCTATCTATCTAAGGCAACGAAATTCGACAGTGCTAATGCTTTCTCTTGAACAGTGACAACTGATGGCGAAATACGTAACTATTGCATGGCAGGCGATACAGAACAAAACTTTGAGAGTTTCTGGAACCATCTTAGGGGCAACATAGACGGACGTTGCCAGTAAATAATCCCGACAATCATTGTTCCGTAAGCGTCGGTATTTTACTATCGATGAATACCGGACAGCAAAAAAAATTATCACTAGCATTCCTTATGTGGGCATAATATCTCAAAAAATTGTAGTTGTACTTAGATCACACAAAATAAACATAGGGTTCTGAACCAAAAACAAAATACAACAGAAATTAATACAGAATATTAACATTAATGCTGACCCATTCCTAGAATCAGGTATTTATAAAATGACATGTAGAATATGTTCAAAATTCTATCTAGGACAAACTGGTAGGAATTTCCAAACAAGATACTTAGAACACATTAATGCATTCAAGAATGGTCAACATATAAAATCAGTTATAGCAACATACCTATACAACACAGGCAACCCTTTCAGTGATATTTATAAAGATTTGAGGGTACTCCACCGCGTAAATAAAAGCCACCAAGTGGACTTGATGGAAGAATTTGAAATTTATTTGCATCACAAATTGTCTAAAGAAACGATAGTGAATGAAAAATTAGAAAGTGAATCTGTGAAATTTTTTCAAATTTATTGACTCCATATTATTATAAAATATTACCATCATCTTTTAAATCCCAACATTAATATTTTTTATAGATATCTAGCACAACTGTAAAATCGCAAAGCTACATCTGTTATAAATAATGTCTTTAGTTATGTCCATCGTTACAGTAAATTATCTTTGATTTAGTTAAATGTAGGACATATTGAAGCATCCTTGCTATGTTTGTATGTATAACTTTTTTTTTTTAAACATTGTGTATTTCGCTTATTAACTGTATTTAATGTAGTGAGAAAGTGCACATGTAAGTTTCTGCGGTTTAGTGCTAAAGAATCCCCCATAAAATATAAGTTTTATTTAAATATTTCCAATTATTTTTGGTTACAAAATCTGTATAGTATTACACTCCACATTATCGTTTTCCAGGAAACACACAGAAAGTTATGTCAACGTCCAGCAGAAGCTGACACGAACACTCCTCACACAGGAAATGAAGTCAAACTGCGTCTCAAAATGAGAATTATTTCTCGATACGCGTCACGCTCGTCTTAAATAAATTATCAAAAGGAACTGCGTTGCAGATCAATTATTTGCTTAACTTTCCTTTGAAACAGTTACAGGGGACCAAAAGAGGTGGTTATAATAGCCGACTCTATGAGCGTTATCAGGAGCATTTCAGAACCCAAGTGGAACTATAAGATGGGACCCTTGCCAATATAAATACTTCACGAAATACACCTCAGCAACAACCTAGGGATCACACCCTCACACAAAGGGATCAAATACAACGAATATGTAGATAGACTTGCCAAAGAAGCCATCTCGAACGGACAAAGAATAGAACTAACACTCTCTCCATCCGCATTCCTGCATGAGATTAAACAGGGAGAGAAGAAAACATGGCAGTCAGGATGGAACAACTCGATGAAACAGAAAGGTGCTTTTTACGGCCGCATCCAACCAGTCATTCCTTCCAAACAGTGGTTCCACAGCTGGAAAGTAAACAGACGCCACTTAACCAACATCATCAGAAGCAGATTTCATCATGGCAACTTTCCCAGCCACTTAAAGCGGATAGGATTGAGAGACAACCCACTATGCGACTGCATTGATCAGGAAGTAGGGGATATAAACCATCTTCTCTTCTCATGCAAGAAATACGGCCACATGCAGGACAGAATGCTAAAAGAACTCTCAAAATGTAACATTCCTCTCCCAACCAGCGTTTCCATACTGCTCGCCTCAAATAAATACGAAATACTCAAAATCATAATGACCTTCTTTAAAGAGGGAAACATCCAATTATAGATTTTAGGCAAGTAGAAAATCCAACAGGAAACGACGGGAACAAAGTTAGTACATTTACAATCGTACACCACTTGAACAGATATATCCTCATACATATCAGCCAGTCATATTACTAGAATATGAGGCCATAGTGAACGATTAGGGCACCAGTGCTATGCATTGACCCAAATAGAATTAAGATATCCCACAAATTGTATAATAAACACTCTACGGCGCAGATAAGAAATATAATAAAGTAAGTATTTACATGTTGACTCGTAGTATAACACCAAGAAGTAAACAGATAGATATAGAACTCTAAAAGAATGGAAATGTAAAAGATCATACAATTTAAACTGTTGTGTATAGAACTGTAATGTAATGTAAATTATGTATTTTTAAAAACTGTAAAGGAAATGAAATGTAAATTGTTAACTGTAAAGTAATGAAATGTGAATTGTAATAAAACGCAAAGAATTTGGCTGTGTGGTTGATAAGGCCGAAAGCCATATAAATAAATAAATATATTACGGATAAAATAAAGATTTTACTATCCATTTCTCCTTACAATTTTTGGCCAGAAAATTATTTTGCAACGACCAGGAGACGATTCATTAACGTAGCCAAATTGAAGGGTGTAATTAATTGGAAGAGAAGCTCTCTAATAAAAATAATAATTGGAAATGACGACGTAAGTTGGTGTCTTGGGTTCAAAACAGACCCATTCCTGGAAAGACGGAAATCATACGAGGAGAGGCCTTTGTTGATTCGCGACGAGGCGTCATCTGCTGGCGCTTTGCCGGACCTTGAGTGCAGAGAGAGGGCTATGTATAGCCGCTCGAGGCCATCCCAGGAGTCGCTCAGAGCAGGCATTACACTGTAAAACAGCTTTTACAACAGATATTTTATGATATATTATCAGGCGCATTGCACTACATAAAATTTTTCACCATAGCTCTCTGACATGACTTGTATGCTTGATCAGCCGCAGTACGTGCAGCTGTGTTTTATTGAAGAAAACGAAGAGAAGTAAACGTATTTGGGGATTGCAAGACTTGATATGAAAGGAATTCATAGTGAAAGAGCTGCAATGTGAGGACGTGACAGTTATAAAAATTATTGTCGAAGCTGCAACTTAGGTCCAATAAATTCTTACCACAATATATTCAAAAATTTCTATATCGGAATTATGACGGCCAAATTTTATGATATGTACTATTGGTGTCTATTTTTACGGTGTATGTGCAACGGATTGTACTCTTATTGCTGGTGGCGGATCTACACCATTCAGCAGTATGGCACCTGTACTGCTCAGCTATTATTCCAGAAAACTGTAAAGTACTAGCGTCTTAATCGATTAATTTTCTTTTTCACGTCATCGATAGCACATCCTTCTTTCTTAGAACTAATTAACTTCACAATCTTTGCGTAAGTGTCCCCCTTTTTATTTCTGATTGTACAACATTTTCTTCTGTTTACACTTGGAAATCAAGATTTTCATGGATTCAGCAGTCATAACAAACTTCGCTAACTTTGCTTGCGCCATTTCCTTTCTTTATTTTGAAATCTTTGACAAAGATCTTTGTGAAACCTCTTTTACATTGTGTTGTCGGCATAACATCGATATACGCCACAACGTCCTCCGACATAGGAACACGACAACAAAAATCTAAACCAAGTCCATCAAATCTTGGAGGAAACTAAATGAAAATGACAACATAGGAATATGGTTAAAAACAGATTAATTTAAAAAATTTCGCGTAGTGAGTGTAAAGGAATGTACAAAAATAGGAATAGGGTACGAATATGACTAGTAAAAAAAATATATATATATGATGGCGGTTTGTTCCATATCCGATTGATCTGACAATCACATGTAAATGTGATAAGGTGCAGCAGGCCTTAGGGAATAGAAGCGCGGAAGGAAAACAAGGAATAAAGGAAGATGTAATAGCCGTGAGAACGATGAAGGCCGTCTTCTGTATGTTAAGTTAGGCACAGGACACCAGTTCACGAATTTTTAAAAATATTGTGCAATATTAGGACAGGTGATAAACAATTAATGGCACTATTCTTAGAACGACAGATTCCACTAAATACATAGGGGTAACAATTCGTAATAACTTATGGAATGAACATATCGAGAAAGTAATTGGGAAATCAAATCGTATGCTCCGATTTCTAGGTCGTAATTTAAAACAGTGCACACCAGAAGTTAAATCGATTGCATACAAGTTACTATTACGTCCTCACTTAGAATACTGTTGTTCTGTATGGGGTCCCCATCAAAAGGGGTTAATGGAGGCATTAGAGATGGTCCAAAGAAGAGCTGCCCGATTCGTGACACGAATTTATAGTTGTAGGGAAAACAAGGGGCACCAGGAGAAAGAAAATACACAGAAAAAGATTAAGAAACAAAAATTTTATTATTAAATTCACTGTTTGAATAATTACTTAAGGCACCTAGGTTGTTGTCTAAATTTGTTCAACGCCTTGTTAATAAATTCGGTATCCTTAGTTAATAAGCGTTATATATGATTTATATATAAAAAAAGATGAACTTCCCTTAAAGTAATCCTGCCGGCGCCCATAAGGGAAAACGTAAGTGCGATGTTGAAGGAGTTAGGTTGGGATGACCTGGAGCACCGTAGGCGTTGCTCGCAACAGAAGCGAACTGAAAAATTCACGATTTACTTCTTTCGGAATAACAGCAAACAAATATTACTACCAGCAATATTCATGTCTAGGAGTGACCGCGAAAATAAGATAAGAGAAATCAGGGCCAGAAGAGATTTATTTCTGTACACATTTTTTCCACGAGCGACTAGGGAATGGAATAGAAAGGATTTACCAGGCGAGTAAACATAAAATCCGACAGGAGTAGCTCCTGATAAATCACTCCGGCCATCCTGATCTGGATTTTCCACGGTTTTCCCAGATCACTCCAGGCGAATGCCGGGATGGTTCCGGAAAATAGCCCTCGGGTGCCTCCTGCCATATCCCGTATATCCCTTCCTATGCACAAATGGTTACACATTAGGACTACTGCAATGCCCCCTCCGCCACCCGCCACCCGCGGAGTAATAACAATAACATAATATGTGTTATGGTCACCTGATTTCCATTATGAGGACTGAGTAGTGATAGATGGAGGCGCGTATTGATAGTATAGAGAGTGACCTGAGGAGGTGGTGAAGGAGGCACAGCATACCAGGGTGGAACTCATACAGGCCTTGAGGCGCCAGCATCGGCCACAATTGAAACTCTCTGTGGCGCAAATAAACTTGAAGACCGAAGTGCTGCTTGGGAGAGGCGTTAGTTCTGTCACGGGGGTTGTGCCTGTGAACACCATTTGTAGGGGGGGCTTCACTAGACATAGACCACACCTGTTACTTTTTGAGTTGTTATTTAAAGCTGTAAAGGAGCCCACTTTCAGTTACAATGGCCTGTTTTAGGTTAGAGGCTTCAAATGAGGGGATAAAAATAGGTTATCAAATGGATACTGATCGCAGGCACACAATGTGAAAAATAGTTAAAGCTAAGAAAATATATGTTGCTGTTGAAACAATAATAGACAGGGTCGAAATTGGCAAAGGCTGAAAACATGTTTTCGTGCGGTTCCGATTGTTCGAGGTGAAAGGTGTCCCTTGTGAGATCGGAACAGCTGGTCATCTGGTTGAGAGTGATACTGGATACGAACTCAGCTAGGTCTGGAATCAGCGATGGCCAAGGCTCGGCACTGAACGTTTGAGAGTCGGCCCGAGGGGAGCCAGCTCGTCTCTGACGTCAGCTGAGGCGTGCGACGTACTGACGCTGCTGCAAGCTCGGCAATTTTTCATCAATAGACAACGCGACCAAACTGTTCGATCTTACAATCCATATTCTATTCCTGAGACTGTAGATAGTTCAATACCCGATGACAATCCTTCCAGCTGTTTTTGTGTGAATCGCGTTCGTTGAAACAGACGGGCGTGGATTACAAAATCGGGTGAGTCCTTGTCTGAACCTTATTAACAACCTTACATTTCCAAAAATATATTTAACTTTTACAATTTCCCGCCTACAGTTTTATTATATTTGTAGTTACGGCAACGCTACGTGACTAAGTAAGTAATTTTAATGTTCTGGAGTCGTGTATCTTTCATGGTGATATAGACAGAATGATTTCAGTTTAAATTCTGTGTACTTGGTGAGACAGTAATGATTTGTTCTAGCTGTGAAGGTGATTGCCCCCGTGCGACAGGACGGTCGATGCGAGGCCTCTGTCGAGAGCCACTTTGGACGTTAATTACATTTCGCGGTCGTGAATCAAGCGTCGGCCGTGATAAGACGTCGCACGCGCCATTTCTCTTGTCAACCATATTGAACGGTGTCGCAAATTAAAAACTCCTCGCGAGACAGAACAGTCGCCTGTCCCACAGACAACGTGGCGTTCCACCAACCTTCGCCAAGTTCAAAGAGAAACCAGCGGCTACAAAATTAAGATGATACCCAAAAAGGTAAATAGCACACAATCATATTGTCTTTAATGGCTGTTATTAACTAGATATTTCTAATCACCCGTATATTCCTTTATGAATCAATGCAGCCATTTATGGACTGTGGCGTCTTCCTCTCCCATCACTTCCCCTCGGCTGCCCGTCCTCCTGCTTGGATCTCGGCTCTGATTGGTGCCGATCAGTCACCTAATGTCCTCACTTCCTGGCACCCATCAGTTTTTTACATTCCCACTCTGCAATTCACTGTATCCTGCGTGGCAGAGGGTGCTTTGTACCTAAATTAATGTATCATTCTTTGCACCGCATACCAAATGCCTCAGTTTTCCTTTTTTTCTGTATTATTACTGTCAATGCTTCTCTTACATAAAGCGATGTGTGCCATATGTATAATGTATTATATAATATAATAACAAGCTTAACTGGGCAGGACACATTGGACGGGTGGTAGGAAAAGGTTTCAAAATACTGAACTTGATGGAGAGAGTGATGAGGGGATGCACGAGAGAAGTCAAGGAATTGGGTTACAAAACTTTGGTCAGACCATTGCTCGAATATGGTAGTGTAGTATGGGACCCTCATTTTACGTATCAAATACAGCAGTTGGAGAGGGTGCAAAAAAGGGCTGCTAGATTTGTTTCTGGAAATTATCGCAGAATGCAATCAGTGACGGATACGATAAAGGAGCTGGAATGGGATTCATTGCAAGACAGGAGGAGGATGAGGAGGGTAATGGGAGTGTACAGGGCGTGTACTGGCGATGAGGCATGGAAAGATATTGCAGTAGGTATGAAAAGTAGATCATGGAAGGGAAAAGATGACCATGACCACAAGCTGGCACTCGATTTCAGGCACAAGGGTGTGGGAAGATTTTCTTTTTTAGGTAAGGATGTCAGGGATTGGAATGAGTTACCAAGGGGAATGATGAATAACTTACTGAAAACGTTAAAAGAATTTATAGTTAAAATTTGTAGAGGGCAAGTATAGGTGAGTGTAGGATATGGGGAAGTTGGGAGTGTAGGGAAATTGCCACCGGAGCCTGTGCTCCATTGCAATTAAATTAAATTAAATTCTAAAAATCATTTTTCAGTCTCAATTTATTTGAAACTAAAAGTTTGATTTTTTCGCTACGGGGCGTCCATTAATAATGTGAGCTGAAAATAAGTGGGGGAGGGGGTCCTGCATCATCTCACCAAGGGGGGGGGGGAGAGGTGGGTTGATAGAAACCTCTCGTCGAATTCTGTTTCAGATTGCCGCCCTCCATTCAAAGAACTTCCTGCCGCCCTGAGGCGTAGACATATATACAGAGTGTCCAGGAATGAAAGGATAATCCTGCAACAGCAGAAAGGTCACATCATGTCTCACTATATGACAAAATTTTATTTTTGTAAAAGTCTCACCATTTTTGTGATATTGATTTTTTTAAATTAATTTTTTTCAATTTCTTTCTTTTTCGAAACGTGTTATCAGTGTCTTTGGTGGTTTAATTAATATAGTAATTAATTAAATAGTCCACCATAAGGTTCAGTTTAAGATTTGTTTATTTACCAGAAAACTCGTCAGCGATATTATTTACATGCATAGATACAATCCGGAGATACTACTAACACAATCTTTGGCAGTTGCAAAGTGAATCTGTATCAAACAAACTAACTGTCCTGCTGATTTCTTTATATAGGTTCTATCGAAATTTCCCGAACACTTCATAAGCTTCCGCGAGATATTTCTCGAATATTAACAATTACTCAAACAATTAAACATATTAAAACAATCAGAATTAATACATAATCACTTGACATCATTACAAAATGGTCAGAAATGGAAATTAAAGATTTTTAAACACAAAATTATTTACAGAATTCATCTTAAAATGTAGAAAATTGTCCTGTAGACATCGTAACTTGCATTAATACTTGGAATTACACACATTTAAGCAATTCTCTTGCACAATTTGGTTCTTAAACATATTAAATGGTCTTTAAATAATTTCCTTTCATAAAACAAAGTCTATATATACTGATTTACAAGAAATTGCAAAACAAACAAACCAGATCATATTCAAGCAAACTTTAGCTCACTACAGATACTTCATTAAATATAATTGTACCTAAAGTTCAGGTATGAGGGCTGTTACGTGTGACTGTCCAGTTTATTCTATGCCAGTTCTGCAAATTAAGACTTTTTGGACCCTCTTTTTTTATATTTACTCAAGGATGTTTGATTCATCTAAAATAATCTTCTTTTTCCGTAAAATGTAAAATAAAACTTTTTAAAATCATTATCATCATTTTTTTTCTACATGTTTGAAATGCACAATGGTTTCTTCAGCAGATTGAATTACCATAAAACAATAATTTTAAAAGAAGTATATAATAACTATAGCATTTAAGAATTTTTATAGGTTTTTTTAACTTTTTAAGAAAAAAAAAAAGAACTGTTGAAGATAACTCAAACATTTTTTAGTAAATTAAAAAAAACTTCAAAAACTCTTAATTTGTAGAAATGACATGGAATAAACTGAACAAAGTCACGTGTTTCGAAAAAATACCAAACAAACGTTGCAAGCCGAACTCGAAACCGCGGATAGAATTGAAATTTACTGACAATAACTACGACGTTAATCAACGAACACTTCTGAGATTGTGAGTTAAACTTGCGAATCTGAAACGTTTTGCAGCAATTGTAATGGACTTTATGAAAGAATCTGCACAAAATATCGAAATGTCCCGCTGTACGTGGAGCAAGCACAACCATACTGATACGAGTCGTCGCGTGACAGTATGAGGAATCCACTGATTACCTCTGAAACGTCGTACTCCAACTGAACAGCTGTTACGCGGCGTTTGGTTTATATTCAGACTGTAAATCACCCGGCGTTCCTAAACCGTGGGTGACATCAAAATGGCGGAGCCCCCAGGAACATTAACCACTCGGCGTAGACGAAACTCCGATTCAACGTGGGAGCGTACGCGCCAGTTACCATAACAGAAACTTCTCAACAACGATGTCGACCAGGATTGCGGTGTGTCGAGCATGTTTTGCCAACAGCAGCGAAGAGCAAGGAGAAGCCCGTTAGGGCGAGGCTGGTGCGTATACTGCAAACAGCAGGCGCCAGTGCCAGCAGACACCTCACACACTATGACCCTGGACAACGAGTCTGCATATCACGTCCAAAATAGTCGACTATCCCAACAGGTTACCGTGATCAGTCCAGTTGAATCACTGAGCGGCGACTGTGAAGCCTTCAGCTTGATCGTCCTTAGTAAGAACCGAGACGGCGGGGCTGAATTTCTGCTGTGGGGAAAGTGTAATGTGGACTATAAGCAAGTGCTCTGTACTAAGCGCGCTGTACTCTTCTGTTTGGTGGAAAGAAATACCCTGCTACATTTTGCGTCTTCCTTTCTGATGGTCTTTCCACTGAGTGTTTTCCCCCACAGTGCTATTATTATTAATTTTAATTAAGATGGAGCTAACGCTTCGGTGACAATTCCTCTATTCATCTAATTACCACTTTTTATATAATTTTTAAAATTTCCTTTTATAATTGGAGAGTTAAATTCCTCCCCATTTACATTACCTATTTACAAATTTTAGTTTTTAAATTCCTTAAGTGCTTTTGGTAAATTATTCATCACTTCACTTTGTAATTTGTTCCAAACCCTGACACCCTTATCAACAAAAGAAAATTTTCCCACTCCCTTACACATGAAATCGAGCGCCAGCTTGTGGTAATGGTCGCCTTTCCCCTTCCATGCACTATTCCCAATTCTTTGACCGATATCCCTCCAAGCCCCATCACCAACATATGCCCTGTACATTCCCAGCACTCCCTTCACCCTCCTCCTTTCCTACAATGACTCCCAGTCCAGCTCCTTTATCATTCAGCCACCAACACTGTTAGAAGTGTACATGGTGCGTGCAATTTGACTCATCCAGCACTCTATCTCACCCCCACCCCTCATGTTTTTGTCTTTCACGAATTAAATTCACTGCATGTTTAATTATTCAATACCTCACTTGGTAATTTACTCAGTTGCTAGACTCTTCTACCTTATTCACTTATGCATAGAACTGTTATCTGTTCCCTTGCATGCACTACTCAGGCTGCCAGGTCGGCGCGGCTGAGCGGCGCGCTGGCCTGCCTGCAGGACTACTGCGCCAAGGCGTCCATCCACGGCGTGCGCTTCCTCGTCGACGAAGGCTACCACCCCGCAGAGAGGTGCGTCGACGGCGCCGCACAGTGTCAGCCAATTTAATTTAATTGCGATGGAGCGCACGCCACGGTAGCAATTTCCCCCTTTCCTACACCCACCTACACTTGCTCTCTACAAATTACAACTTTAAATTCTTTCAACGTATTTGGTAAATTAATATGGTGATAGGCCATCTTCCCGCAGTTGTTAAACAATAATTTTGTAAATAAATCCGTCGAAAACAACTGGTTTGGTGAATTTTGTGTTTTTATTTAATTCCCCAGGCGCGTTTCGCCCTTGTGGTGTAGGGCATCTTCAGTGGAGATATAGTAGTATTCCTTTACATGTCGGTCTGGAACAGCACTTCACACACTTTCACATAACTGTTCATTACAGATTTCTTTAAACTATTGTTACACTAGTTTTTTTCCTGTTGCACTTGTTCTTAATGTTAAACAGAAAAGATTAACATTAAGAACAAGTGCAACAGAAAAAAAAAACAACTAGTGTAACAATAGTTTAAAGAAATCTGTAATGAACAGTTATGTGAAAGTGTGTGAAGTGCTGTTCCAGACCGACATGTAAAAGGAATACCACTATATCTCCACTGAAGATGCCCTATACCACAAGGGCGAAACGGGCCTGGGGAATTAAATAAAAAACAAAATTCACCAAACCAGTTGTTTTCGACGGATTTATTTACAAAATTATTTGGTAAATTATTCATAATTTCTCTTGGTAACTTATTCCAATCCCTGACCCCCTTAACTACGAAAGTAAAACATCCCACACCCTTGTGCCTGAAATCGAGTGCCAGCTTGTGGTCATGGTCATCTTTTCCCTTCCATTGATTACCTTTCATTCTTATACCAATATCTTTCCATGCTTCATCACCAACATACGGCTTGTTCAATCCCATGATCCTTTTCACACTATTCCTATCTTCCAATGACTCCCATTCCAGCTCTTTTATCATATCTGTTACTGATTGCGTTCTGCTGTAATTTACAGAAACAAATTTAGCAGCCCTTTTTCGCACTCTCTCCAACTCCTGTATTTGATACTCAAAATGTTTGTCCCATACTACTAGTGTTGTAAAAAAACGGTTTTTTTTCTGGCTTGAAAAAAAACATGAAAAAAAAGTTTGAAAAAAAACATGTTTTTTTTTCTGGAACACGTTTTTTTTCACAACTACTAAATCTCAAATTTGTAAGGCAGTTATCGTTTAAAATGACTGTTTTAGAGTTTATTCTAAGTACTTATCTTAGTTTAAAATCTACTATATTTTTCTGGTTCAGTAGGAAAAAAAAATTACGAAAATATTGGCAAAATTGACTGAAATTTTCTTTATGAACGGGGATTTCCCGAAGAGACTAGGTTGCGCGAGAAGGAATCCCCATTCCCCATTGTTTGGAATGATACTTGCTATTTGAAATAGTGCTGCCAGCCCTACAAAATTACCTACAGATCTTTTAAAAAAATTAGGAATTTAAAATTTATCCACGGTTTTTTGCCTTATTGGGCTTTCCTTATATTCGTATACTTGTTAAATCTCAGACTATAGTGGTAGGCTCATTAAATTGTCAGTAAGGGAGCGTGCATAAACCACGTAGCTCCATTTTGGCCTCCTGTGAACCCCCACGTGGCTTTTGCCTCCCCCCCCCCATCCGCTCACGAAGCATGTAGCTTTCTTCCGTTTCGATTCCAGAAGACATTTTGTACTGTTTTCTCTTGTCAGACTATTGTAAATTACATACGGATATAATTAACTGAGGGAAATAAATACATGCTGTTGTGAGTTCAGTTCCTCATTTTAACTGTGAAAAATGTTACGAAAGGAAAGTTACATGGCCTGGCTCGGAAACCCCCCCCCTCTCCCCACGTAGCCCAGCGTAGGCTTCCAGCTAACCCCTCCTCCCTCTGGACCGAGCCACGTAGTTTGTGCACGGTCCCTAATTATGAATCTTTTCCTTGAAACCGTTGGTGTAAACAAACTATTGAAAAGAAATAAAGCTCCTATTTTGTATGATAATAGATTTTAATTCAAACTTAAAAGACCGTAATACAGAACTATCGGCGCAGTCTTTATGCACAGTGTGTACTTTGCTCACAATTTAAAATTGCAATCTCAAAATCTTTTGCGTACAATACAAGAACAACCAGTAAAAAAAAATATTAACTATTTCTGAAGTTAGAGGAGACAGAAGAAGAGACAGAAAATTCCGACACCGACCGAACTAGTGTTGGTAGTTCTGATACTAGTGAATGTGGTACTGACATAGAGGATGAATAAAATTATGTTACCTATATAGATACACTTATGAATCATTATGTGAGACATTATATGATTCAGTAAGACTTAAAACACACTTGAATAATGGAAGTTCCTTAAGTAAAACTATAATTTATCAAATATATTGTTTTCTGAAAAAAAACAAAATTTAGAAAAAAAACACGAGTGCTAGGTTTTTTTTCATGTTTTTTTTCACAAAGCTGAAAAAAAACATTTTGTTTTTTTTTTCAGTTTGCAACACTACATACTACACAACCATATTCAAGCAATAGTCTGACCAAAGTTTTGTAACCCAATTCCTTTACATCCCCTCATGATTCATTCCAACAAGTGTCCTTGCCAGTTAATCTTGTTACAAATGTAATGCCAAGATATTTGCTTTTCGAGTCTTCAACAAGCAATTTTTTTCCCACGTTGTAGTAATAATCAATCTTTAGTTTTTTATCTGTGTATCTTATAAGCCGACTCTTCTTTGCATTTATTTTCATCCCATGTTTACCATTTATCCGAGCAGTGCTAAGACGCACGCAATGAACCGGTTAACTGGGAGACAAGTGCTACTCCCACTCAACTGTGATGGCGAGACAGCCCCTAAACCTGATTTACAGTTTACAACTATTGGAGACACAGGTTCCCAGACACAAGTCGGACTGTCCACCGGATCATAGCCCAGGCACACTGAACGACAAACCTCGCGCCGGCACCCGCCAGTGTTCCGCTCGGTTCCAACGAAGCGACATTTAGTTTATCAACACAGACACATGCACAAACTATAGGTATTATTAAAAATCGATTGAATTTACTTGAGACTACTTCGAAATAAATGGAAATAAATTAAAATTAAATCATAAATAATTAAAAGAAATTTGACATTGACTCGAAGATAATATTTAACAATATCCAACCATGCAAAACATACCTAAATGTGGAAGTTGCAAATCATCGCATATTAATCCCATTTAATTGAAATTACAAATATCAGGACACTCTTTAAGTCTAACTACCATTCAGAACCATCTATATATATGAAGATGAATGTATGTATGTTTGTTTGTTTGTTATTCATACAAATCCACAGTTTTCATCCTATCTCGATGAAACTTTGCACACTTCTCCTTTGAAACAAGGAGAAAAATACGGTCTACATTTGGTTGAAAAATTATCTGTATAAATAATACATATTGTCTCATAATTTCGAAATACTACTGAATGGCGATAGACAGACGCGTTGGATATGAACTTCTGTATACTGCTTTTTTTTCGTGTATCGGTCAGACAGCTCAGTGGTTAAAGCGCTTGCTTACAAATGTTTGGGTCGTGGTCTCCGGTTCAAATCCCCGTGGAGGCTAAAAGTTTTTAAAATTGTTTTTGATCGTTAGAGTCACGCCTGGGCCGTAAGTTATTCGGATTTAATGTTAAACTGTAGATATCACAAAGTTAGGGGTGCAATGCAAGGCAAATCGTGGGTAGTCTTGCAACGATGTAGGTTTAAACTTTTTTACGTTATAATGATTCCTAAGGGGTTGTTCGCAGTCAGAGAGAGAGAGAGAGAGAGAGAGTGTGTGTGTGTGTGTGTGTGTGTGTGGACCGCAATAATAATACTATAAATACGAAAGTATGTCTCTGTCTTTTTTGTCTTTTTGTTACGTTTTGACGACTAAATGGCTATATCGTTGTGATGGAATTTTATAAGGAAATCTGTATGAAGGGCACAGGACATTTTCTCCGGCATGTTTAATGGTTGTAGTCACGAAATTTTGAGATCTTATCGAATAGTGACAGAAATATGTTGGAAATTGATTCTCTTCAAGAGGCAGGTTCGACGGTGCAATGGTATAGTGATAGCTTTCCTGTCATATTATGCTGACTCGATATTGTTTGGGACCAATCCTTCGTTACCAACAACTTTCTATATTCAATTCTGGCAAAAAAAAAATTTAATCCACGCGTACGAAGTCGCGGGTACGAGCTAGTTTGAAATAATATTCAGGACATATTACCGCTATTAACAAAGCTGAGTCACGCAGATGCAAGAAACTAATCGTTTCCTGTATTATTATTATCATTAGTCATTATTGCCCTTGAGCACAGTGTTTAAAATCAAATTATTCATGATTATTCAGTTCTTTTTTTTTTTTTTTTTTTTTTTTTTTTTTTTTTTTTTTTTTTTTTTGTAATCGTCTTCTCTTCCCAAACCCCTTCATACGTTCACTGTGCTCCTGTTTCCTTTGTTCTGTCCATTTTGTTCCTGTTTTCTTCTGTATCTTAGATTTTGTGTTCATTACTTGTCCTCTTTCCTGTGTCATTTCCTTGCTGATCCCTGTATGATTTAAGTCATCTTCTATTTCATGGAACAAATTTGTTTTCCTGAATGAGCCATTTACCACATCAAAGATCCTCTTTGCGAGTCTTTTGTTGTTAATTCGCTGTAAATGTCCATAGAATGGTGATCTGCGTCTTCTAATCATGTCTGTTAGGCTATCTGTATGTTTGTATAGTTCTTTCCTTGGTCTTTTCATCCATTTGCCGTCTTTGTGTATTGCCGCAAAAAAGTTTCTAACTATTTTGTGCTTAATTTTTTCCGCTTCTTTTATGTCTGAAGACACAATCCTAATTGTTTATGACGCATACAATGCTTCTTGCATTGTAATGTTTTAATTTCATCTTCTTTCCGATAAGGCCTTCTGGGACCACGTTGCAATTTCAATTCTTCAACCTTTGTTGTTGTTTTTTCTTCCTTTCTATCCAATATTCCTTTATCATTTCACTGTGTTTCTTCCTTCTCTCCTCAGACCACTTCAGAGCAGATTTCTTTCCTCTTCTGCCTTGGAATCCTTCCAAACTTAATACCTTCTTTCTAAAGATGTCTTTCCAATTTCGTATTCTCTTATCTTATTTCTTTCCAAATCTTTCTTAACCTCTTGAATCCATTGATTGTTGATTTTTTTCCCCCAAGGGTAATTGAATATCTCTTTCGTTAGTCTGTTATCATTCATTCTGTAGATATGTCCAAAAAACAGAAATCTCCTTTTCCTTATTGATTCTTTTATATTTTCTATGTTCTGGTATAATTCCTAATTATTTCTGAATTTCTATAGTTCTGGTGTTTTAACTCGACGCAAGATTTTTCTCATGATTCTTCTTTCTAGTAATTCCAGTATATACAATCTATAGTTCAATTCTAGGCACTCACTAGCATATAGACATTATGGTTTCACGACCGAGTTGTAGTGCCTTATCTTAAAAAAAAATTACATGAACTTTTTGCTGTAAAACTTGTTAGTGATACCATACTGTAACAGCCTTCTAAATTAGATGGAATTGTATGTTATGAAGCATTTGTACTAAGCTAGAGTTTGGTTGAATATGATCTGGTATGTTTGTTTTACAATTTCCTGTAAATCAATGTATATAGACTTTGTTTTATGAAAAGAAATTATTTAAAGGCCATTTAATACGTTTAAGAAGACATTTGTGCAAGAGAATTGCTTAAATGTTCGTAATTCCAAGTATTAATGCAAATTACGATTTCTAAAGAACAATTTGCTACAGTTTAAAATGATTTCTGTGAATAATTGTTTGTTTAAGTATCGTTAATTTTCATTTCTGACCATTTAGTATTAATTGTAAATGATTATGTATTAATTCTGATTTTTTAAAATATGTTTCAATTGTTTAAGTATTGTTAATATTCGATAAATACCTGGCGGAAGCTTTTGAAGTGTTCTAGAATTTTCGATGTAGCTTATATAAAGCGATCATCCGAGACAGAGTAGTAGTTTTTTTCTCAAAGTTTTCACCGACTCAATTTACGACGGCCAAGTACTGTATTGTCTGTGGAAGAAGTGTTGTACACAATCGCTGGATTATGTACATTCATGTAAACAGTATCGTGGACTTCGTGTTTACGAGTATAAAAGTAAGGTTATCATATTAATTAAACCACGTACAATCTAATAATACGGTCTTTCCGTCCTGTGTATTCTTTCTTCTATGGTGAATTTATCTAATCCATTTTTTTAAATTATTTCACCCAGATATTTAAATTTATTCTCTTTCTCTATTCGTCCAATATCTGTCGCTAAAAATTTTGGTGCGGTTTTAATGGTTGTAATAAATTTAGTTTTTTCTACCAGAATTGTCAAAGCTGTTTTGTTGGCTATTGATTCCAAGATATTGATTTGTGTTTTTGAAAATTTTAATTTTATTTTCAACACCTTTCTTTCCAAAAATATTTGTGAAATTTTGTGTTTCTTCAATTTATTATTCCAAATTCTTACAATTTTCTCTAAGTCACAGTTGAACAGAATGGGTGACAGACCATCACCTTGGCGCACACCTGTATTTATCTTGATAGTTTTTGAGATTTCGCCCATTAATTTCACTTTTGAAACTGTGTCGGTAAGAGTTTCACGTATTAGGTTCGTCATTTTAGATTTCACTCCAAATTCACGAATTGTTTTATCCAAAGTTTCCCTATCAACAGAGTCAAAAGCCTTTTATAATCTATAAATATTGCTATTATGTACTTGGAATTCATTATTCGATGACGAATTATGGATTTTAGATTGAATATTTGCTCTGCACATGATCTACCCTTTCGAAATCAATCCTGGTGCTCTCCCAATTCCTTGTCAAGTGTTATCTCTACTCTGTTCAACAAGAGTTTTGAGAAATTTAAAAGCAACTTGAAATAGGGATACTCCTCTTAAGTTGTCAACATTTTGTTTGTCACCTTTGTTTATGTAGTGGATGTATTAATATCACTTTCCATTGATCTGGAATATTTTCTGTTCTCCAGATACCTTCAAAAATGTATGAGTTTATTTTAAATAGATATAAATAATTGAACTAAGCGTAAGCCAGAAGTTCCACTGAAGGTTTTCGATTTCTAGCCCTCACGTCAGGACAGGGTGTACTCCGTCACTTTGCAATCACTACTGTGTCCAGGCAGTTCTGATCAGACAGGAACGCTTTCCTCTGTACTGTCCGTTCGTGCGAGCTGTAATTCCGGAGTCACGCTTCGACTCTCACCTACGTGAAACGTGCTTCGCTTAATCTGCTTCACTAAACAGAGCAAACCGAAGGCCTACCTTTCTGCCTCCGTGTCGGTGAGTGATGATTTTTGAGTACCGGGTTTTTTTAGCTGCTTTGCTAATACAGGTTTTTTGTGGTTTTGTACATGTGGTGCAACTAAAATAGTGTTTGTTTCAGCACACACATTTGGATATATTCATTAATGTTCGCAGCAAATAAAGATGCTGGCTACACATTTTTATTGACCGCCCACTGAAGTTTTGTGAATTTACTATCACACTCTGTGTTAGCTGTGTCTGTTCCCTCTAGTAGTTTTTTTTTTTTTTTTTTTTTTTTTTTTTTTTTTTTTTTTTTTTTTTTTTTTTTTTAATAAACTCATTCCTATGTATGGAACACAACACTTTATGGCAGAAAAAAGGAAAATTGAAGCATCTGAAATGTGGTGCTATAGTGGATGCTGAAAATTAAGTGGACACATAAAATACGAAACGAATGAGTTTTGGTAATAATCGGCGAAAAAGTATGTAGAAGAGTCTTACAGAAAGAAGAGACAGGCTGGTAGGTCATGTTTTGTTACTGGAGGGAACAGTAGAAGGTAAGAACTGTTGAGGAAGACAGAGATTGGAATATATGAAGCTGATAATTGAGGATGTATATTGTAAGGAATATATAGAGATTAAGAGGTTAGTACAAGATAGGAAGGGATAGAGGATTGCATCAAACCAATCTAGAGACTGAAGACAGCTCAACTTGTTTCTTGTGTTCCATACGTGGACCATATGGTTCATACTTCTTACCGTCGAAGCTCACTGCTGTTTCGCCATAGTTAGTTATTCCTTTGCTTTGAATGCAATGCTCATTGTTATAATAGTTGGCAAATACCCACATCTTTTCTGGAAAAATCCGCAAGTTCAGTATACTTGTAAACAATATTTACCGTGACAATAGAGTATGTTCCATGATCTAAACCAATTGTATTTTCGGAACCATTAAATTTATGATAGAAGTAACGTAAACTACGAGGGTCGTTCAATAAGTAATGCAACACAATCTTTTTCTCCACCAATTTTTGTTGAAAAAAACCGGTCATTTTTTGCGGAACATTTTCAAACATTCCCGCTTCGTCTCGTATAGTTTCATTGACTCCCGACAGGTGACAGCGCTATACAGAGCTGTTAAAATGGTGTCTGTAATGGATGTCTGTTCCACACAATGGGCAGTCATTGAGTTTCTTTTGGCGGAAAACCAGCGCATCTCAGATATTCATAGACTGTAGAGGAAGATAGAGATTAGAGTGTATGAAGCAGATAATTGATGTGGGTTGTAAGGGATATTTAGAGATGAAGAGGTAAGCACAAAAGAGGAAGGGAGGGAGAATTACATCAAACCAGTTGAAAGACTGATGACAGTTCTTACCTTCGACTGTGCCCTCCACCAGTAAATTAACCAAGCCAGCATCTCTCAAAATATGACCTACCAACCTGTCTCTTCTTTCTGTAAGCTTCTCCACAAACTTCTTTCCTCACCTATTATTTCCATAATTTGTTCATTTCGTACTTTGTCTGTCCATTTAATTTTCAGCATTCTTCTGTAGCACCACATTTCAAATGCTTCAATTTTCTTCCTTTTCGGTATTCTTAAAATCCATGTTTCGCTACCATAAAGTGCTGTGCTCCACACATAGAGTTTTAGAAAGTCCTTTAAAATTCGTAGGTCAATATTTGAAACTAAAAGATTTCTATTTTTCATAAAGTCTCTCTTTGCTAGTGCTATTCTGCTTTTAACATCATTCCTGCTTTGCCCATCGGTTGTAATTTTGCTTCCCAAATAATAGAATTCACTTACTTCTCCAATTGCATATTTAATCTGCTAGTATTTGTATCATATCTGCTACATTTCATCATACCCAATAACTTACAAATTTATGAGAAATTTGGTCCCTGATCCACGATAGTAAACTCTGGAATTCCAAATTTTATATCCATTCTAGTAAAAAGCTCTTGCTACAGACTCTGCCGTTTGATATTCCGAAGGAACCGTAACTAAGTATCGTTAAAAGGATATGAGATGGTAAGTACATAACTATAACCTACTTTAGTACCCTTAAAAGGACCCATTGCATCTAAACCAACTGTTCAAAATGGTTCTGCTGTTTTTGGTAATTGTTGCAACTTCTCTCTAGCTCTTCCAAGACCTAGTCTCTCAATACACTGAATACAACTTTTTACATACTCTCCGTCATCTCCTCTACAACTTTGCCACCAATATTGTTCAGCAATTCTGTGATTAGTTGATTTCCATCCGCAATAATCTTACAACATGGAATCACGGTACAACTTAATGACTGACTCGCGTAAGGGTTAGGAACTACAACTCTGTCAACGAGCTTGGTTTTGGGTTCCAACACATTATCGTGAAATACATACCATTTATTTTTCCTCAACTTATTACATTCTTCATCTTCCGCTTCCGCATTTGGCGATTCTACTAGTGGCGGTGGGTCTTGAACTTAGTCCGAGCATTACTACTCAAATAGTTTGCATTAACATGTAATTTTCCGAGTTGGCGGGTAACGTCAAATTCACTGACCCCTAATGTCTAACGCGTTAGTCTGCTAGATCGGTATTTTAATTCTAACATCCATTTTAACGCTGTGTGATCTCTGATAATAGTTAACACTCCTAATGACTGACAAAAGTTCACACTCTATGATACTGTAATTTGACTCTGCTTTATTCAACTGACCGGATGCATAGGCAATTGGTCTTTCTTTTCCATCCATGACCTGAGATAAAACTAAGCCTGTCGCAACACTACTTGTATCTGTTGAATGAATAAAATGTTTAGAAAAATCTGGGAATTCCAAAAATGCTTCTTTTAAAGTATCTATTGTTCTATCATAATCAGCTGTCCATTCAAATTTTGCGCGCTTTTTCAACGAGTTGGTTAAAGATTTAGCCTAAATGTCATAATTTTGAAGAAATTTCCTGTAATTATGAGCAAGAGCAACAAATGATTGTAATTCTTTTACACAACTTGGGGTTGGATACTATTTTACTGCCTAAACTAAATGTAGATGTGATTTCACTCTTTCGCTAGAAATATGATTGTCCAAATATTCTAACTCTGAAACTGCAAAAATATATTTTTGATGCGATAATGTGAAATTAGCTTTCTACGGACGTTTGGATATACTTCTCAAACTTTTAACATGCTCATCAAAATCCTTAAAAAATATAATTACGTTATCTATATAAACTAATGTAGAAAATGG
The DNA here is from genome assembly GCA_031002005.1 of Vandiemenella viatica. Taxonomy (NCBI): domain Eukaryota; kingdom Metazoa; phylum Arthropoda; class Insecta; order Orthoptera; family Morabidae; genus Vandiemenella; species Vandiemenella viatica. The sequence continues at coordinate 2,869,566 of CM061920.1, forward strand.
CTTTGAACCCCTCCATACACCATCCATCAGTCTCTGAAAAGTAGCTGGAGCATTTTTTTAATCTGAAAGGTATCGTGGTAAATTCATAATGACCGTTTGGTACTCTGAAAACAGTTTTTGGAATATCTTCATCAGCAACTCTAATGACTCTGATGATAACCACTACGCAAATCAAGGTTGGTAAGATACTTACACTGGCCAAGATAATCTACCGTCTCTGAAATAGAAGTTGTAACCGCATTTAAATACCTGTGATTTACTCAAAATCTGAACTTATTTTCCCTATTTGGACTACGTCTAGAGTGTTTGCCACGACTCGTGCCTGACTCTGCAGGTTGGTGTGGGCGCTGCTGTGTCTGGTGGCGCTGGGTGGCGCCTGCGTCATGTCCGTGGAGCTGGCCGCCCGCTACCGTCGCAGCGCCACCATGACGGTCGTCGACTCGACCAGCTACCCGGTCTACGAGGTGCCTTTTCCTGCTGTCGTCGTCTGTGACCCCAACAGAGTTCACTGGGACAAGTTGCTTCTCTACCAGCGCACGTGAGTAGCTTTTACTACGACCACTGCCAACTTGATTCAGTTTCAGACATTTCACTGTCAAAGCTGCGCTCCACTGTACCAGATCATCCAGGTAGTAGGGAAAGGTTTCAAAATCATTTACCTGTTGAAAAGAGCGATGAAGGTATATAATTGAGGAGTAAGAGAACTCTATTACAGAAGGTTGGTCAGATCATTGCTTGAATATTGTGGTGTAATATGGGACCCACATTGTGAGTATGTGCAAAGATTGGCTACTAGATTTGTCTCTGTAAATTGTGACAGAACACAATAAGTAAGTGAAATAATAAAGAAACTGTAATGGGATTCATCGGAAGAAAGGAGGAGGGCGAAGACAGTCATGGGAGAGCACAAGCCATATGTCGGTGATGAGGTGTTTAAAGATACTGATGAAAGAATTAGGATACATGTAAGGAAGGGGAAAGATGTCTATGACAAAAAGTATTGGCACTCGATTTCAGGCATAAGAGGGTGAGAAGATTTTCTTTCGTAGGTAATGGGGTTAGGGATTGGAATAAATTACCAAGAGCAATGATGAATAAATTAATGAAAACGCAAAATTAATTTAAATGTTGAAAAGTAGGTGGGTTCGGTGATAGGCGGAAAATGGGAGTATAGGGAAATTGTCACCGGAGCGTGCGCTCCATTGCAATTAAATATTTCAAACATTTTTTATTTATTTTGATACACTTTATGGGTTGTTCAGACACAGTGGGAAACGCGCGGCTTGTTGGAATTTTATTTGTCCTTGCAGAAACAACTCAAAGTGGCAGTTAATAAGTGCTTGGCGACCAAAATGGTATGTTTCAGGTCTACACAAAAAAGTAAAAATTTTACACACAACGCGATACTTAGGGCTTCGTATCGAGTTTTCGCCAAGCATCTGTACGTACCTCTGTGAAACTACTGTCGAGCATTAACCATTACTTAATAATCAAGCATTATAAGCAATATAAAAATCTCTTGTTTTTACTGGGACAAATTGACTGACAGAACACTTAGCATACTTCGTTTATTACTATTAGGTATTATTTGATGATCAGGCAGCTCGAAGAAAGAACTCAATGCGCGCAATATTTGTTATTGATTGATATAAACACTTGCGAAGGAGTTCGCACACTTGTAGAAGCAGTTCATATGAACGATGCTATTCGCAAACACAGTAAAGTGGCAATGGTAATATCAAGTTGTAGATTGTTAAATAAATACTTTAGGCTTGAGATTGAATGACTTATAGGAATCTGCTGGAGAAATGATTGACTGAGATGGAAAAAATCGTAAGTTAGCACAATCGTATGAATACAATGAGTGGCTACAACATGGAATATATAGCAAGTAGCAACTACCTCAGTGGAAGGAGATACGACAAGTCGAAAGCTGTTGGTTGACTGTGAGTGAGTGTTTTCCTCTGCTTACACGAAGCAGTTTCGTGGTGGAGTGGGAAGATGTGGACAGTCATTGGCTGATTACTATTTTAGTAACAGGATCAGTTTTGGTTGCCGGATGTATTAGCGCAATGCGTATCAGTCTACATGCTGAGAAAGCTTCTAACGAACCTGACTGCACAGGCATTGAATCCTGACTATTGTTCTCAGACATTATCACGAATTAGCTTAAGCTTAACGCGTGGTGCGCCTGAGAAGTGGTTTGCGATCAGGACTCGATAAGCGGCGCAGAACGTCCGACTCTCGAGTTGCACGTTGGGAATCAGCTCTTGGATAGTTTCTCTCAAGTTTCACTTTTGAGTGTAGTGAAATACTTCTTCCACCAACCTATTTGAGTCGGAATGACAGGAAAGATAAAATTAGAGAAATAAGTTGCCGGACTGATTCTTCCCTCGTACCATTAGGGATTGGAATGCACAGCAAAGAGATTAACTTTGGTGCTGAGCACCCTCTGCCACCCACAATTTTGTGAATTGCAGAGTATATATATAGATGTAGATGTCTGTAGTGAACGAGACGAAATGAAGACTTATTCCTTTATCGTAGAAACATGTGACAAGTCATACCGCCACCGTCTCCAAGTCCACCATACACTCGCTCCGACTCGCAACCATGCCACTGTTGGAAATATACATGCCAATATGGAATAAGGGATACACGACTACCTCTTTGCACTCGCAATTACGATATTTTCTTCTGGTGATTCACTTCAGCTCATATGGGATTCAGTACTTGTAAAATCTAATACAACGCATAAAAATAAGTCAAACGATTTGATTGACATGCTAAAAAATTGTAATATTTTGTTACAAGTGCTTTGGTTTGGGGCATAAAGGCAGGAATAAGACGTCTGGGAATAATATTGGCCATATTCTTTTTGTTTCTTAAAGCCAGCACACACCTGTTGCCTCCTACACGACCGCGTGGTCAGAGCGTGTCTGAGCGAGCGCTTAGCCTCGTTCACGTTTACCAGCATGTAGCGTGTCCAGCACATAACGTGTCTGATACAAGTTTTGAAATTTACCAGCACATAGCGTGTCAACCATTTAACATGTCAGACACGGCACAGCCACAAGATTTCACATTTACCAGCATGTAACGTGTCAGACATGGCATAGCCACAAGATTTCACATTTACCAGCATGTAGCATGTAACATGTCAGACACGGCACAGACACAAGATTTCACATTTACCAGCATGTAGCATGTAACGTGTCAGACACGGCACAGACACAAGATTTCACATTTACCATCATGTAACATGTCAGACACGGCACAGATACAAGATTTCACATTTACCAGCATGTAGCATGTAACATGTCAGACACGGCACAGATACAAGATTTCACATTTACCAACATGTAGCATGTAACGTGTCAGACACGGCACAGACTCAAGATTTCACATTTACCATCATGTAACGTGTCAGACACGGCACAGATACAAGATTTCACATTTACCAGCATGTAGCATGTAATGTACCAGACACAAGATTTCACATTTACCATCATGTAACATGTCAGACACGGCACAGATACAAGATTTCACATTTACCAGCATGTAGCATGTAACATGTCAGACACGGCACAGATACAAGATTTCACATTTACCAACATGTAGCATGTAACGTGTCAGACACGGCACAGATACAAGATTTCACATTTACCAACATGTAGCATGTAACGTGTCAGACACGGCACAGACACAAGATTTCACATTTACCATCATGTAACATGTCAGACACGGCACAGATACAAGATTTCACATTTACCAGCATGTAGCATGTAACGTGTCAGACACTGCACAGACACAAGATTTCACATTTACCATCACGTAGCACATCTAGCATGTAGGCTGTCCAGTAGCTGGTCTTTGCTCGTGGTTCCGTGTTTGCAGGCACCTGTCTCACCTGGACGAGGAGACGCTGGCCGTGTTTGGCAGTCTGGCCACCTCGCTGGCGCGTATGGAGTGGGCGGACTTCGACAAGTTCAAGGAAAGCGACCTGGAGAACCGCGCAGCTCTCGATAGGCTGTCGCAGGTCAACTTCACGGACGTGATGCGGCAGGTGAGTCAAGTGCAGTCTCTCACCCCAGAGCTGGCGGCGCCTGGTGGCGGCGAGTGCAGGGTGGTGTCTGCAGGTGATGCCGAGGTGCGAGGAGTTCTTCGGCGAGTGCTTCTGGCGCAGCGAGCGGCGAAACTGCTGCGAGGTCTTTGAGGTGGTGCTCACGGACGTCGGGTTCTGCTTCGCCTTCAACTCACGACTCAACGACATGCGCAGGTGCGGCCCTCCCCTCGTCGCCTTTCCTTTCTTCACCAACTTTGGCTTGGCATCAAGGGAAAAAAAGTATTTAAAATAAACCTAACCAGATGTTAAAGGTGACTGAAAAGTTTAAAACAAATCCTTCAACTTCAATTTCTTACTGACAGTTGTTCTGTTAAATGAATGTTGCCTCTATTACGTTGCGACAGGAATATCGAAGGCTTTTAGGTTGCCTCTCATTATTTTTACCGGCTTCAGAAATGTTGTAGGCGATACAATATCTGGTTTATACAATAATCTGCAATTAGTTTACCTACAAAATTGTACAATATATTCAGTACTGATAACAGGCCAGCTTGGTCACAGTGCCTGTAGAGTCTATGGCGCCATGCGCCCGGCCTTCGTCGGCGGTTAGAAATGGTTTCGCTCTCTGCCCACAGGTAACACTGTTAAAGCAACGTAACGTTTCCATAACAGTTCAATAAGCTTATCATTTTAAACCAAGCATCAAGTATATACTTCGTTTAAATCCACATATTAATTATTAGTTGTTTATGCCTCCTTATATTCGTTTGCTATATTAATCTGTCTACAGATGGCGCTATAATTATACGCCAAGAAATGTGTACCTTACGCCATTACAAAATTAAATTGACGAGTTAATCAACTACAAATAAATTAATTGCCAGATGTACAATTTTTGAAAAGCTTAGAAGTGATAATCTCTTTATAAAATTTTCCAACGCAATTGAAATAATGAGCAACAATCAATTAACTGTTGAAATATAATGGAAGGAATCTTTATTTATAATAACAATTTCCAACAATTGAAATCATTTAAAAGATTTTTTTTAAAATTTTTAGTCACTAAGTAGTTGTCGGTTTTCTTATGTTGTTTATTTTGAGGTTTTTATATGTTATTCTTTTTAGTTGCTTGCAAGAGGTATTTACTACAGAAATTGTATTTATTAGTTTCTTATACTTGCGTTTATGAACGTTACAGATTTCACTATACAAGCAAAGAGTAAAAGCAATCTGTATAGTACGTTACTGAGAATATATCAACAGAATGAAATGTGAGAAGGAAATTTCACAGCCGAAAGTACTTGGACGCCAGAAAAAGCTGATTCTTAACTAGGTTTTTAAAACAGTTAAAAACCAACAACAACATAATTTCGTATTTCCGAAGAAACGCATGATCTACTATGGATTGATTTTATTATTAATCATTGCCGGCCAGTGAGATTATTCAAGTAGATCTCTTTATATATTCGTTCACGTAAATACTCTGCCAAAGATGTAGCTCAATAATCTTTTGAAGCAACTAAGTGAGAGAGAGAAAGAGAAATAGAATTTGGTATCGCATAATGCAGGTAGACCTAAAATCTAATTCTGAAGGCTACAAACGCCTGCCGGGGCAGTCCGCGCACACCGCCACGGTTACTGTCACTGCCTCAGCTGCCATGGAGCTCACACGTGGTGTACAGGAGTGTCAAGCGAGTCAGCACTCCGAGCTATCTGTTTCAAGCGGCGGAGAAGACAATATATTCCAAGATGGCATCTACATTGTATCAAACAGCAAGAAGACCGGCGAAAGAACCTTCCACGTCTCAAGAACCACCAAGAAGGCGACCATGTAGAGTTTCTTCCAACACGAATATACACATGGAATGCTCCGTGTGAGACATGGGGTTCTGAGGTACGCCTGGAACCTTCTCATTGGACACCATGACATCCTGGACGTGCTAACAGACCCTGCCACGCACCACTAGCCATGACTGCGGAAGATCCTGCCGAAGATCGAGGTCTGCCTCGCCCTGAGGGTCTGGAAATCATGCCTTGCATCCTTGCCGACAGCCTCTGCAAGAAGAGATTCTTTTAGAAGCTATATACATGCAAGAAAAGCTTCCGCAAGGAGAGGAAGGTGCCAACAACGGAGCCCAAGAGGCATCAAGATGGCTACTATGCGGTAGACCCACCAGCAACAGGTGTGCCGCCGGCGACACCACTACCTGCTGGACTTCAACATGCCCAGACAGCGGCAGCCACTGAGAAGAAGGTTACGCTCTCCCTACCTGACGACAGCAATGAAGCCTCTGTAACTGACTCTCTGGAGTCTCCTGAACCATGCTCGCCGGAACCAAGTCTGCCTGCCAGACAGCCCGCGCCATGAGGAGACTGACCAAGCTATCACCGAGGGCCCAGTGCTACCACTCATAGCACACTACTCAGGGAACTGGGGCTGCCTCTTTACCCAGCTGCAGCAACACACCAACATGCCCTTCTTCTATTGGCCGCAATAGGATAGAATCAAGGTTCCACTATCCTGCCCCTCAGATCTAGCGTCGGCCATGCAGATGCTAGAAGATACTGGCATACGGTATGGACTCCAGCTTCCTGCCATACCACGTCGTCAACTGAAGCCCAAGAAAACTTCAACTCAACACGTTCAATGCTGCAGGTGCCAATCCCAAGCACATCTAGCACGAGACTGCAAGAAAGAGGAAAGATGCGTGCGATGTGGGGAAAACCACCCAGTAGCAACCTGTGTGCTGTACCATGACACGAAGCAGTGTTCTGCAACTGTGGCGGAGCTCATGCAGCGTGCTACAGCCGCTGTCCTGCCAGAAATCCTGCACGAGGCAGCCGACGCCCAGTTGTTGAGTCATTACATCGACAGCCAACAGCCCTGCATCAAACATGAGAGGAAGAAGAAGAAATCAACCATGCAGGCTAGCCAGCCATGCCCACGGCCACCCACAGCCAGGAGGGAGGAAGGACAACAAGAAATGCTGCCTCCTCACCAACGGCGCCAGAACACCTCGACGGTGCGCTGGCGGACTGCGCCTCAGTCTCACAACCCCGCACGAAGCCGACCCTGCGACAGCCGTAACCAGGACGGCTGCCACACCACCTGCCATCACCAGGAAGGCAACCGAGGTGGAAGCGGCAGGAAAAATAAGCATCACCGCCGACAAGATACACTCGAAGCCAAATGAAAACCATCATTCAACTACTGACCACGTTTCTAACTACCATCCCAACAGTACCAGCTGATGACTTCCACAGCCACCCATTTTCAAAAAAACTAGATCTCGACAACAGGCATAGGACCAACTCCTCGAACAGTTAACAACACCAGTAGCGAAAGCTATATAGATGACGCCGCTGCTGCTGCTGTCTCAGTATCTGCCGGTCAGCCGACCAGTACAGCTGTTTTCACACCTGAGCAAGACGACGGAGCAAGTCGTCGAAATATCGTGCACCTGTAAAGACTTCTCTCCTTATTAGCATTCTTCTAACGTGGCAGCTAGGCATTTCTTGACTTGTGGTTGTGCAATTCTGATGGAGACTGTTGGACTGTGTTGCAGGAGGTACTCGTCACGGGGGGAGTTGCTGCCGAGGCGAGTGTCCAGCTCTGGAGTGTGGTCTGGTCTGAGGGCGACGGTCAACACCAGCTCACAGCGACCACCGGACATCACGATCCAGCCGGGAGTCGTTGTGAGTCATCCACACCTATAATATAACTAGCTGCGCCCACAAATTCATATCGCGAGATACATACTGTTATTTGGCGTATAAACTGTTAAATAAATATTGGCTGGGTGGGTAAAAGCTGGGGAGAAGTCCTGTTTTTTCTGTTTTCTTGAATTTCCTTCATTCCTTCTGAATCTGTATTATATGCAAAGCTTTAATCACATTTGAGCGCATCTTTTGTTTCTGCCTCTCTTACATTTGTAGTAATTGGGAAAGTTTGTGCTTGTCAATGACCCACAGGCACAATTTACTATTGTTCAAATGGCTTCTATGCAAGCAATAGTGCGATATAGCGCCGGATATTGTTATAAGAACAGAACGTTTCGGGAGGTGATCTATCGTCTTAGCTATAGCCATTGGCTGCCCATTTCTTTCAGTGTGCAGTGTGTGGTGGAGCGTTTCGATGTTTACTCCTAGTATCTTCATATTAGTCATATCGTCACAGTTGGTTTGTCCTATTACTAGCTATTGTTTCCTGTTTTCATGTCGAGAGATGGTCTGTTTGATATCTTCTTAATCTCAGGAATGGTCACCGCCGTCATCAGAAGTGATCGATGACTAGTTAGCCGTTGTGGGTGAACACTTGCGTTGAATGCTTTAATGATTTGCTGCAGCCTGTGTTTGGAATCCAAGTCTCATGGACGGATAACTATTTCGTTGCTGCTGCTTCCGTGAGCTGCAACCACCATAAGAAGCAGCATGTCTGGTACCACAATTGCAGCATGTGGCCTTTTGACGTTGTTGCGCACAGTCAGTAACTTCGTGGCCAACCACACATCGAACATACCTCAATGCTTCGGTGTAATCGTAAGCAAAGTGTCAGAAATTCCGGCAGAGGAAGAACTGAAAAGGACTGCGTGATCTTGTTTCTGTGATCTGTCGCGTTGACACTGCAGGCGTCTTTATGTCTGCGGAATCGTAGCGTGGTCCCGTAGTGAGTGCCCCCGTCGTGAAGTGCCTTGGTGACTGCCGCGAAGTCAGTATGGTCAGGCCAGCTGAACAGGGGCAGCGCTTGAATGTGCTGCCGGAGTAATGGGCGACCATGGGAGGTACAGGACCTCCACTACGGTAACGGGTTGAGCACCTGCAGGTTGTACCGGAGGTCAGGAAAACTCGGCAGTGTGCTAAGTGAAGATGAGGCATCCAGGCTCTCTGCCGATGACGGGAAAATTTTCCGCAGCTACTCCTTGTCACTTGACAGAGTCTGTCAGTGTTTGCTTTTAATTGTGACGGGTCATCTATAAATTACGTTACGTGAATTAGATGATTTTTGGAGCCCCTTTCCTTGTCACAGGTGGTCACATTTATGTGACCCCCTTCCGCTGGTGTGACGTCACATATTTTTCAATTTAAAATTTAGAAATTATTAAATTAAAACAGCACTTCCAAAATTATTTATATATTGCTACATAAAATGTTTTTTTCAAAAAATCAACAATAAATCAAACATTTTAGAAAACTGACCGAACATAACAAGTCAAATGAACGATACGAAATTTAAACATCTTGTGTCTGTGGACCCATTACTTTATATTATTTATGACTGGCATAGCAGTCACTTCCTTGTGGATTTGGATAATCTTAGCAACATTCAATGTGTCAACATCTGCATCATCCAACTATATAACATTGCCTTCGTTTATAAAACAAAGTTATCCACGTCGAAGGCCGCTTTCGATCGAGCAGCCGTCAGGGGAGCGGTCTTCATAGCCTTATATGAGGTAGTTGTAGACCGCTTTTTCAGCTGCTCCTTTTTGTCGTTTGGAGCTGCTGCAGTTCTCTTTGTTGATCCGGCAGTCGTGTAAGGGTAGACTTCATAGTCATGCCGCCCTTTAAAGTTCAGTGGAGCTAAAAAAAAGTCTCCAAATCTAAAAGATTACGATGTCGAGGGTGGACCTAAATACTTTGGTTTAACACTCGGTATTTTTCGACGGCTCAGTGCTGCACCCTCTGTCGAACGTCATCTACATCGGTCTTCCAGTGTCTATGATGACACCTAGGTACCTGGCTGGCATTAATGCGAGTTCTCCATTTAGTCGCCCACTCTTCGATCTCTTCTAGCGCGGCTTGGAGCCTCAGTCCAATCACTTCTGTGCTACGTGATGGTGTAAACACTACAGTATCATCTACATAAAGCACTGTTTCAAGAGCTACATCTCCATTGGTCGGTTAGAATCGAGAACCAGACCTCTAATGCAGTCACCTAGCAGTGACAGCGAACACGTTAAATAAGCTCACCTGAATGTACCTCTGGTCACACCAATGTGCGCAAACTGCGGCGCTGACGACGCTGCATGCTATGGGGACTGCCCTGTGAGGGAGAAGCTGCAAGCCACAGCCCACAAAAGCAAAACCCTGACCAACCATAACCGTCTCCAGAAAATAGATGGAGCAAAAACTCAGTACAGCAACCACAAAACAACTACTCCAGATATACAAACCACAGAAAAACTACAAGGATCTACCGAGACCAGCACTTGGTCCAACTATTAACCCAGCTGATCCAAAGCGACCACAATAAATGAGACGAAACCTAAACGGGTATTAACAGAAAGGTGTCGTAGACACCCACAGCCATTATCCCCATTAAAGTGTGAATAAAGTGATTTCTAAAACCAAAATCCCTGACACCTAGCGGTAAAGCTGCCAAGGTATCGGGATAAGCAACCATGACCCTTAAGACTGCGACAAAAAAATACCTCTAGTTATTTGGGAGAGAAGATACATACCTCATGAAGAGGTCAAGGCAAGCCACCGAAACGTTGTGTTAGTGTGCCTGCATGGCAGTGTCTGTGGTTGCAGGTGTCGGTGCAGGGCCCGAGCGAGCTGCGGGTGGACGGCGTGACGGCGGGCGCGGACGTGGTGGTGCAAATACGTACCTGATGAGGATGACAAGTCAAGTCACCGAAACGTTGTATTCATGTGCCTGCATGGCAGTGTCTGTGGTTGCAGGTGTCGGTGCAGGGCCCAAGCGAGCTGCGGGTGGACGGCGTGACGGCGGGCGCGGACCTGGTGGTGCAGATACATACCTGATGAGGACGACAAGTCAAGTCACCGAAACGTTGTGTTCGTGTGCCTGTATGGCAGTGTCTGTGGTTGCAGGTGTCGGTGCAGGGCCCGAGCGAGCTGCGGGTGGATGGCGTGACGGCGGGTGCCGACGCGGTGGTGCAGGTGAAGGTGAGCTGCGAGGAGACGTACTCGAGCGCGGCGGTGAGGCAGTTGGCCCCGGCGAGCCGCCGCTGCCTGTACCGCAGCGAGGCCAGCTCCCTGGGGCTCGGCGAGTACCGCTACTCCAACTGCAACCTGCAGTGCTATCGGGACCACGCCGCCGCGCTCTGCGGCTGCCTGCCCTACTTCTTCAAGGACACGGGTGAGGCACAGTGCTTCAACTGTACACGGTTTGGCCACTCGCCCTAAGATGGTGGCCGTATTATGGGTGTGATCACGGGTCTAGAATACTTCCCTGTTGGCACGCAGGTTCAGTCTAGTAAATTTATCCTTTGTTTTTAAGGTCAAACGTCATGACCAGGTGACCTGAAAATAGAATAAATAAATAACCAAAGTTAAATACAGTAGACGGTCGATAATACGAACTAATTATCTATTTGTTCGGATCATCAATATGTTTGAATTATCGATTTGTTCGGATTATCGATTTGTTCGGATTTTCGGTTTGTTTTGCCTTTAAGTTTACATTAAGTTCTGTACAAGTTTATATACCCCAAGCAAAAGAAGAATCTTATCTTCATTTGCTTCATTTTGGAGACCACTATGCTTCCCTTTAGAATACGAACACGAAGCCATTATAGGCGAATAATGTTCGTACAAGACAGTAAAGTGAGCAGAACTCACCAACACCGCAAATCAGTAACAAAGACTCAGGACGAACAGGGCGGGCCTCAGATTTTTGAAAGAAACTCAAAATTACCGGCACGCTGCAAGAATTACTGTCGCGTCATGTTTACAGTAAACATTCAACAACAAAGCCAGTGTCTGGTTGCGCACGAGGATACTGCTGCGATAAAACAATAACAAACGAAAAATGTAAAGCTCATTGTATCTCGTTCTTTGTTAATGGAATTTGTGAACAAAACAACAGTACTGTGAATAGAAAGAAAGTTTACGCTGCTGTAAAATAGTGCACAGTTCGCAAAACGTAATTTAAAACGTGTTCGCATAACTGACTTTCGGATTATCGACGCGCTCTATAATAATAAAACATATTAACAGAATCCAAATAGCGGAGTTGTTTATTCGAGTTGTGTCGTGATTAGTGTTGCAAATTGAAAAAAAAAGTATTTTTTCAGATTTGTAAAAAAAAATTATGAAAGAAAACCTAGCACCCTGGTTTTTTTTCTAAATTTGTTTTTTTTTTTTCAGAAAACAATAAATTCGATAAATTATAGTCTTATTTACGGAACTTACATTTTAGATGTGTGTTTTGTATCTTACTGAATCCTATAATGTCTTACATAATGATTCATAAATTTATCAATATAGGTAACATAATTTTATTCATTCTCTATGCCAGTACTACATTCACTAGTATCAGCACCACCAACACTAGTTCGGTCGGTGTCGGAATTTTCTGTTTCTTCTTCTGGCTCCTCCAGATCCATAACTTCAGAAATAGTTAGCCTACTTTTTCTTTTACTGGTTGTTCTTGTATTGTACGCAAAACATTTTGAGATTGCAGTTTTAAATTGTGAACAAAGTACACACTGTGCATAAAGACTGCGCTTATAATTATCTTATTACGGCCTTGTAAGTTTGAAATTATTATCATACAAAATAGGAACTTTATTTATTTTTCAATCGCTGGTTTACGCCAACGGTTGCAAGAAAACGATTCATAATTACTGACAATTTAATGACTCAGTATCGCTATACGCTGAGAATCAAACAAGTATACGAATATAGGGAAAGGACAATAAGTAACAAAAAGAGGTAAAAAAGTAAATAAATTTAAAATTCCTAATTTTTTGAAAAGATCCGTAGGTCTACAGATAAATTCGTAGGGTTGGCAGCACTAGTTCAAATAGCAAGTATCAATCCAAACAATGGGGAACGGGGATTCCTTCCCACGCAACGAAGCCAAGTCACCGTTCGTAAAAGAAAACTTCAATGTTGCCAATATTTAATTTAATTTAATTTTTAATTGCAATGGAGCACAGGCTCCGGTGGCAATTTCCCTACACACCCATCTTCCCCCTATCCTGCACCTACCTAAATTTGACCTCTACAAATTTTATCTTTAAATTCTTTCAAAGTTTTCTGTAAATTATTCATCATTTCTCTTGGTTACTCATTCCAATCCCTGACACCCTTACCTAAAAAAGAGAATCTTCCCACACCCTTTTGCCTGAAATTGAGTGCCAGCTTGCTGCTTGTGATCATGGTCATCTTTTCCCTTCCATGCACTACTTTTCATACCTATTGCAATATCTTTCCATGCCTCATCGCCAGTATATGCCGTGTACACTCCCATGACCCTCCTCATCCTCCTCCTGTCTTGCAATGAATCCCATTCCAGCTCCTTTATCATATCCGTCACTGATTGCATTCTGCGATAATTTCCAGAAACAAATCTAGCAGCCCTTTTTTGCACCCTCTCCAACTCCTGTATTTGATACGTAAAATGAGGGTCCCATACTACACTACCATATTCGAGCAATGGTCTGACCAAAGTTTTGTAACCCAATTCCTTGACTTCTCTCGTGCATCCCCTCATCACTCTCTCCAACAAGTGCAGAACTTTGAAACCTTTTCCTATCACCTATCCTATGTGTCCTGCCCAGTTAAGTTTGTTATCAAAAGTAATTCCAAGATATTTACATTTCAAGTCTTCAGCAAGCAATTCATTCCCCACCTTATATTCATAATTAACCTTTTGTTTTTTATTTGTGTTTCTAATAAGCTGACTCTTCTTTGCATTTATCTTCATTCCATGTTTACCAACCCAATTGATATCCTGTCCAGATCACCCTGCAACTCTTTACAATCCTCTATCGTTGTGATTCTTTTATACAGCATTATGTCATCTGCAAACAATCTAATTTCAGATAGTAAACTATCAACACAATTATTCATTAGAATAATGAATAGCAATGGTCCCAATACGCTACGCTGTGGCACACCCATATTTACTTCCACTTCTTTTGATACTACATTTCCTACCCTAACTTTCTGTTTTCTACCTTTTAAAAATTCTTCTACCCAGCAAATGACTTTCTTATCCACTCCAATGGTTTTTACCTTATTTACTACCATTTTATGGCTTACTCTGTCAAACGCCTTAGACAGATCTAGTGCTACACTATCAATTTGGCCTTCCTTGTCCATTTCATCTGAAATATCTTGCATATATCCCACCAACTGAGATTCACATGAATATCCTTGCCTGAAACCATGTTGCCTGCGTGAAAACCACTTACATTCCTCACATATATTTCTGATGTGGTTGCTTATCAATCTTTCCATTAATTTACCTACCACTGATGTCAAACTGATTGGCCTGTAATTCTCAACTCTATTTCTCACCCCTCCCTTATGTACCGGTACTACTATTGCACTTTTCCAGTCCTGTGGTAAGCAGCAAGCGTCTAGACTCAGTTTAAATAATATTTCAAGATAAGGTACAATGTCACATCCGGCGTTCTTTAAGATCTGTAGTTATATTATCTACACCAGCCACTATATATTCTTTCAGCTTTCTTATTACTTTCATGATATCCTCAGAATGAATTTCAAATTTTTTGGTCTGTTCATTTCTAATTGTATTGTTAAGCTCGTTCCCCGAGTTAGACCCTCCTGTTTCTGATTTATTGTCCCTAATGCTCTCACTAAACAAGTTACTTAAAATCTCCGCCTTTTTCAAATCGTCAGTAATTTTTTCTCCATCCTTATCTATAAGTATCTCTACACCCTCCCTTCCCCTCAGTTTCCTGATATAGCCAAAGAAATTTCTAGATGCATCAGTCAATGGTCCTCCTGCACTGACAATACTCTTCATAAACCCATCTTTAGCCATTTTCTTTGCTGTTATTAAGTCCTTGTTTAGTTGTTTTAAATATTCCCTACTACCCTGCTGTCTCTTAACTCTGTTATGTTCTTTTCTTACCATCCTCTTTAACCTCCTCACTTCACTATTATAGTACATAGGTTCTCTACTTCTCTTTATTTTCTGTTTTGGAATAAATTTTTCTTCCCCCTTTCTTATTATCTCCTTGAACTCTTCCAACCTTGACTCTACTGTACCTGAGCCTTCCTTCCATTTGCTGAATTGTTCTCTGAAATATCTCTTCAAATTTAAAACCTGTGCCTTTTTGTAATTGTACCTATTTCCCCCATCAATTTTGGCTGCTGGTTTACTGAATCTATACTAATGTTATAAAGCTGAAGAGTTTGTTTGTTTGTTTGTTTGAACGCGCTATTCTCAGGAACTACTGGTTCGAATTGAAAAATTCTTTTTGTGTTGAATAGACCATTTATCGAGGAAGGCTTTAAGCTATATAACATCACGCTGCGACTAATAGGAGCGGAGAAACAATGGAAAATGTGGAAAAAACGGGGAAAATTATTCATCTTTGAGGGCTTCTGTTGCGTGCGCTGCGAAAACGGTTCAAGATACCAAAAAAATATGTATGAAAGGATTATTCCTCTTGAAATGATCTAAAACAATGTCCGCGACAGTATATGTCTATGTTTTAAGATTAACTCACTAGAACCGTTTTTATGGTAATCAAATTTGGTCGAAATTAATGCATTATTACCAATTATTTGTTAGAGTTGTATCAACATAATAATATTAATCTTTATCCAAATAAATGTGTTGTTGATTAAGAGTATTTAATTGTGAACAAAGTTGTCTTTGGCATCACTTAATTTCAATGAACATCTTAGAAGATATTACGCGCGGTCGGCTTCCTTCTGAATGGTTGTATGCAGCGTTATTTGTTTTTGCGATATAATATTGTCGTATAATAATACTTTTTTAATACTATTTCATTTTGTTTTAAGGATAATATTTTGGTTCTAATAATTTAACAATAATTAACACTTTTTTTGTTTTGTTTTAGATAATACCTGGAAATAGGTGTCATCTACATAATTATTGTTATTAGGTTAGGTTTTACTTTAAGCATACAGTTAGTTTACCTTATTTTCATTTTATGTACGTAATTACCAAATACAGGTAAAAATAATTAGGTTCCTGATTATTAACCTTACGTTTGTTTTTTTATTGATTATGAATTACGGTTTAGTTAAGTTTTCATTTCATACGTTCTTTCTTCGTCACTATAATGCCTAGGAAAAGATCTCAGCTTTCTCGGCAGACTGCTACTGCAAAGCGGCTGCGAGTTTTGCGCAGCAATGAAACAGAGGATGAAAATATGCATAGGTTGGCTACTCAACGAGCAATCAGTGAACAAACCGTGCTAATGAATCGATCGTTGAACGTTCGCAGCGTCTAGCCTCACAAAATTTCCGAACTTCGGCGAACCGACAACGGGAATCAAGCGCTGAACGTTCTCAACGTTTAACCTTACAAAATTCCCGAACTTTGATAAATCGAGAACAGGAATCAAGCGCTGAACGTTCTCAACGTTTAGCCTCACAGAGTTCTCAAATTTTGGTGAACCGAGAACGGGAATTAAGTGCTGAACGTTCTCAACGTTTAGCCTCACAGAGATCTCGAACTTTGGTGAACCGACTACGGGAATCAAGCGCTGAACGTTCTCAACGTTTAGCCTCACAGAATTCCCGTAATTTGGCTAACCGCGATCGGGAATCAAGCACTGAACGATCCCAACGATTAGCACAGCAAAATGCACGATCAGAAAGAAATAGAACTCGCAGGCAACTTAATTTATTAAATGCTGCGTTTGCTTATGATTGTACCCTTGACTATACTGAGCTAAATGATATTGATATTGGCAGAATGGATAAAATATGCAACTTATGCCAAGCAAAAAAATGGGCGACTGAAGCTCCTGGACTGTGTTGTAGTGGTGGCAAAGTAAATATACCTACAATTCCGGAACCAACTACAGTTTTAAAAGAACTGATATCAGGCTCACATCCATCATCAAAGCATTTCTTAAATCACTCAAGACAATATAATACACTATTTCAGATGACTTCATTTGGTGCCAAAGAAATTCGTGAGGGAAACTTTATGCCTACTTTTAAAGTCCAAGGGCAAGTTTATCACTTGATCGGTAACTTACTTCCAGCTGAAGGGGCACAACCCGAATTTTTGCAAATATATTTTGTTTCCCATGCAGATCAGGTATCCTTGCGCTCAAATTTAAATCCAAGCTTGCAAACCGATCTTATCGACGTTCTCCAAACATATCTTCAAGATCATAATACGTATATTCAAAGTTTTAAATACAATCTGGAAAATAGACCACCCAATGACTTAAAACTTATTATTCATGCTGATGTGAAACCTCCTAACGAGCATCGAGGTCGGTATAATGTGCCAATAGTAGATGAAGTAGCTGTTCTTTTGATAGATGAAGACAAAGGTCCCCGAGATATTGTGTTTACTGCGCGAGATGGTGGACTTCAACGAGTTTCTGAAATTCATAGATCTTATGATCCACTTCAGTATCCTTTACTGTTTCCCTTTGGTAATGACGAATATTGTATAAATATTCCACAGCAGAATACTGCTGCTAGATCTAAAACTGTATCATTTATGCAGTTCTATGCATTTAGACTCATGGTGAGAATAAATGACTTTAACAGCATACATTATTTCAAAGGATTATTCAACCAATATTGTGTTGATATGGCGGCAAAAATGATTTCTGAGAGACTTGACTTCATCAAAAGAAATAAAAAAAAATTGAGAGCAGAAGAGTACATTCATTTAAGAGATGCCGTGGTTAATGATGCCAATATAAACGCTTCTAATATTGGCCAGCATGTTATATTGCCGTCGTCATTTACAGGATCCCCCAGATACATGAACGAAAAAAGTCAAGACGCCATGACATATGTCAGGAAATTTGTAAGACCAGATCTCTTCATTACATTTACGTGTAACTCCGAATGGCCGGAATTAAAAATTGAGTTATTACCCGATCAACATTCTTACGACAGACATAACTTGGTTTCTAGAGTGTTTCATTTAAAACTAAAAAAAAATGATAGACCTACTAACGAAGAAAAATATTTTTGGACCACATTTTATTGTGGCTGGCTAACAAAGTACAACCAGATTCTATAGATGCAATAATATCGGCTGAAATACCTGACAAACAACAAGATCCAATTCTTCATAATATTGTCATAAAAAATATGATACATGGTCCTTGCGGATTTCATAATCCTGGGTCACCATGTATGAAAGAAAACATTTGTTCTAAAAAGTACCCTAGGCATTTTATTTCTGAAACACAAACCGGGGATGACGGTTACCCAACCTACAGGCGCAGGTCTCCAGATAATGGTGGAAACACAGCAATAATTCGTGTCAAAGGTACAGAAATGAGCGTGGATAATAGGTGGGTTGTTCCCTATAATCCAGTGCTATCACGAATTTTCAATGCACACATTAACGTAGAGTTTTGTGAATCGGTCAAAGCTATTAAGTACATCTGTAAGTATATTCATAAAGGTTCTGATCAAGCCACATTTTCGTTACAAAGTAATAACGATGAAGTAGAAAAATATCTAAATGGTCGCTATATAAGTTCCTCGGAAGCGCTCTGGAGAATTTCCTATTCACAAACGTTTTCCGGCAGTGGTTCATTTGGAAAATGGACAAAGAGTTTATTTTCATAATAATGCAAACCTTCAAGATCGCGTTAATAATCCTTCATCAGCGACACTTACAGCGTTCTTTGATCTTTGGAAAAGTGACGATTTTGCAAAAACCCTTTTATATCACAAAGTGCCCCAGTATTACGTATGGCAAAGCAATTCATTTCCTAGAAGAAGACGTGGGCAAGATGTTTAAGGATATCCCGTTCTAAAAAAAGACACAACTTTAGGCCGTGTCTACAACATTCATCCAACTCAAACTGAATGTTTTTATTTAAGAATGTTACTGCAACATGTTCGCGGTCCAATGTCATTTGAACATCTAAGGACCGTGAATGGTGTTATTTGCCAAACTTATCAACGCGCTTGCAAGGAGTTAGGTTTACTGGAGGGAGATGAACATTGGAAAAATACAATGTCAGATGCTGTCATGTCCGAGCCAGCCACAAAATTAAGAGAATTATTTACCATCATCCTTATATTTTGCCAGCCATCTGACCCCTTAGAGTTATGGAATAAATTTCGTAATGCTTTATGTGAAGATATATTAAACAGAATGCGTAATGAGAATCAAGATATGACATTAACATACAATGATGATATATACAATGATGGACTAATCATAATTGAAGATAAAATTCATGAGATTTGCGATAAATCACTAACCGATTTTGGGCTTCCTGTATCAAAAAGGATTAATTCACTTAATCATCTGGATCCGTTAGAAGTAGCGTTGCGAAAACCGTATGATCTAAATGAATTAAATGAGTATATTACTCAAAATGAACCAAAATTAGTTAATGACCAGGTGACCGCGTATAATTGTGTTATGCGAAGTGTTCGTTTTAATGAAGGAAAAGTTTTTTTTTTTTTTTTGATGCTCCCGGTGGAACCGGCAAGACCTTTATTACTAATTTTATATTAGCAAAATTAAGGTCTCAGGGAAAGCTAGCTTTGGCAGTAGCGTCGTCAGGTACCGCTGCAACTTTATTAGCAGGTGAACGCACAGCTCATTCCACTTTTAAACTGCCCCTAACTGTTTCTTTACAGAAAGATAGCGTGTGCTCTATACGTAAAAATGGTCCTTTGGGAAAAGTTTTACAAGATGTCAGTTTAATAATCTGGGACGAATGTACCATGATCCATAGAGCTCATGTGGAGGTTCTAGATAGAGATATTATAAACCGTGATAAAATCATGGGTGGGATTACTGTTATGTTTGCTGGGGACTTTCGATAAACTTTACCAGTAATAGTAAGGGGAACTAGAGCAGACATTGTAAAGTCTTGCCTTAAAAGTTCCCCATTATGGAAGTTTGTTAACATTTTAAAATTAACTACAAATATGAGAGCACATTTGGGGAGAGGTAGTATAACTTTTCCTTCAAAGTTACTTTTAATAGGAGACGGGAAAGTACCTCATTTTGAAAATAAAATTGAAATTGATCGCGATTTAGGAGAACTGAGAAAGAGTAAGTAACATTGAGGACTTAATATCGAAAGTTTACCCTGAAATCAGCGAAATAGAAAATAAAGATCATCAATGGATGTGTCAAAGGGCAATATTGGCGGCGAGAAACAGTAGCGTGGACGAAATTAACGACCTAATTTTAAGTAAACTTCCAGGAGACATAGTTACCTACACATCTATTGATAACGTAATGGATCAAGAAGATGCGGTACATTACCCACAAGAGTTTCTTAATTCTTTGAACCCAAGTGGCCTTCCCCCATATTCCCTCAAGTTAAAAATAGGTGCCCCAATAATTTTACTTAGAAATCTCAAACCACCAAATTTATGTAACGGAACCCGACTTCAAATTAAATTTCTACGCAATAACGTGATCGTTGCAATAGTTTTGACTGGTCCAGCAGTTGGTCAAACAGTTCTTATACCTCGCATCCCAATGTTTCCAAATTATTTACCTTTTAATTTTAAAAGAATTTAATTTCCCGTTAAGCTATCTTTCGCCGTTACAATTAATAAATCACAGGGGCAAACATTTAAACACGTAGGAATCGATTTACGTCAAGACTGCTTTTCACACGGCCAACTATATGTCGCGTTGTCAAGATCGGGTTGCGGAGAAAACCAATATGTTCTTCTGCCACAAGAAAATAAAACTAAAAATATAATTTACGCAGAAGTACTTTAAAATAATTATGTTATTTTAAAAACTAAATTTGCAAAAAATTGTCTAAAATAATAACAGAAATTGACGCGGACCAAGTCGTGGGTAACTGCTATAATTTATAAAGCTGAGGAGGTTGTTTGCAAAAATAAATATGATGCCCAAAATAACTATTCCACGCGGACGAAGTCGCGGGCACAGCTAGTCCTCTAATATCCATCAGAACTGCTTCATGATCACTTATTCCTTCAGTTACTTGATACCTCAAAAGGTTTTCATCGGGCTTAATTAGAAATATATCCAAAATATTTTGTCCCCTAGTGTTTTGCTCAACCACTTGTGTAAATCCTCCTTCCCTTATTAAGATATTTGCAAATCTTTGTTCTCTTGTGTTATTTATCTTATTCCCTTCCCAGTTTACACCTGGTAAATTTAAATCCCCGCCGATGATGATCATTCTATTCTCACCTCTGAAATCTGAGTATGAATTTAATTTCTCCCCAAGAGCCTCATCCTCTTCTGTCATTCTTCCGCTGCGGTAAACAGCCAACACTCTGATTTTTTTCTTTTTTATTACCCCAGAAATCTACCCCGAGTAACTCATGGTCTTGATCTATGAACGCCAGTGAACTGTGGTAGTTTTTGCTAACTAGTATGAAGACTCCTCCACCAATTGCTCCTCTATCTCTGCGGTACACTCTGTAACCATCAGGAAAAACCTCGTAATTTTCTTTTCTACTGAACCAGAAAAGTATAGTAGATTTAAAAATTAAGATAAGTACTTAGTATAAACTCGAAAACAGTTATATTAAACGATAAATGCCTTACAAATTTGAGATTTAGTAGTTATTAAAAAAAAAAAAAAAAAAAAAAAAAAAAAAAAAAAAAAAAAAAAAAAAACGTTCCCAGAAAAAAAACATGTTTTTCTCATGTTTTTTTTCATTTCCTTTTCAAGTTAAAAAAAACGTTTTTTTACAACACTAGTCGTGATGTTTGGGAGACAGCTTCATCTCAAATAAATTGTGGTCTGTGGTTCCTATCTGTTTCTGTTAAGAGCGAATTATCGTTTTTTGTGTCCTGGTTTTGTATAATCATTAGATACGAGACTACAACTAGACTATGAGCTCTCAGACACCTTTAAATTGATTCACTTGCTTTTAAGAGATGCCTGGAGAATGGGACAGACAGACCCAACACGGTAAACAGTTTATAGTATTTAAATAAATTTGCAATTGAGCGCACGCTGCGGTGGCACCCGTCTCGCCCCTTCACCTACATTTGCACTCTACAAATTTCAACTTTAACTTATTCCAATCCCTGACCCTCTTACCTAAGAAAGAGAGTCTTGTAATTGAAATCGAGTACGAGTTTGTGGTCATGGTCATCTTTTCCCTTCCAAGCTTTACTTTTAATTCTTACACCAATATCTTTCCACGCCTCATCAGCAATATATGCCTTGTACACTCCCGTGACCCTCTTCACCCTCCTCCTGTCTCCCAACGAATCCCATTACTAGCACGAAGTTTGTCATATAATCGTGAGTACATGAATTCTTTTTATCCCGTGTTACGTGTTAATGAAGGAAGTACTGCAGATGCTTTGCGTAAACGAAGATTACTTTCACTGCGGATTAACACACTAATCTGTCGTCATAGTTCGTAATCAAATGCTTGTGTATCACGAGAAGTTGTTTCGCCAAATTAAGATATATTTTAATGTACCAAATTTACCAGAAATTAGAAGATAGTGTTGTCACTGAGTTGTCTATTTTAAAATGGCAAATACTTTTCGCTGTCGACAGTATTGTTATTTGCGTAAATATCTACAACCATTGTTTATCTGTTTCAGCCAAGTACAACGCCTGCAACGCACTTCAGTTCAGGTGCCTCTACCGCCACAACGGTGAGTTGCTGAACTCATGCGCACCAGAGATGCTATGCGTCCTATTCTATTGTATAACGTTTAAATAAAGTAACTCTAAGTAACAATTATACATATGATGCATTGGATTTATATTGAATCGTGGTAATCATTAGTCCCAAATGGTTAGCTGTACCAGGGAACTATTGAATTTGTAATTATAAGGTGGGAAAGAGACAAATGGCAGAATTATATTTCCTTGTAGCTTAATTTTATTTTAATTTAATTTGCAATGGAGCGCACGCTCCGGTATGTTTTCCCCTTCCTTTTTTCCCACCTACTTTTGCCCTGTGTAATTTCTTAAGCTTTTGGTAAAATATTCAACATTTCTCTTGGTCATACTAAAGCAATAAATTGTAGGTGTGCTTGTACTATATTTCCTCACAACATGCACAAGGGAGATCAAGTTGATAGTAAGCACTGGATCTTCCCATACATAAAACGCTGTTAAACGAGGCAAAAATAATTGGAGCGGAAGAATATAATGGAATAAATATAAGTGACTGTGAATAGCTACAAGATGGTGGATCAACGTGGGATGAAGACAAGTTACTGGTATAAGTGTGTAACTAATCGAGACAGTAAGACAGAGTATTGAGTATTTGATGATTTGTTTGAAAGTATAAATTCCGAAGCATATGATGGAAAAGATGTGTGATGGATGAAATTTACGCAGATGAAAGAAAGCATTTTTCTTTGTTTGTTGAATTGTATTGCGAATCCTATGGTCGAGTTGAGGACCAAAAGCAGGAAGGAAAGTTTCTGACGGCGAGAAGATTAGTTACTCATATGTGATTTTCCGTGACGGAGCTATATAGTAAACTTACACTGGTCAGCCAGAACATTGTGTCCACCTACCTGCTATCGGTATAAACCCGTCTACGAGCAATGACTGCTAGTCAGACACACGCACGGTGCATGTAGTATCAGTGAGCGTGCTATCCATGTTTATAATGGGGAAGGCGCGCGATCTATCCGAGTTTGACCAACAGATTTTGATGGCCCGGAGGCTCGGCACGAGTGTTTCGGAAAATGCACGACTTGTCGAATGTTCGTGGAGTGCAATGGTGAATGTCTTCAACAAGTGGCGAAACCAAGGTGAAACCATGTCCAAACGTAGAGGGTTTGGGCTGCCACCCCTCATTACAGATATCGGACGTCGTAGGCTGGGCAGACTGCTAAAACAGTACAGGCGGCGTACTGTGGTGGAGCTTACATCAGACTTTAATGCTGGGCAGAGTACAAGTGTGTCTGAACACACAGTGCAACGAATACTCCTAACGATGGGCCTACGCTGCCGACGACCCATTCATGTGCCAATATTAACACCACGACATCGGCAAGTACGACTTAAATGGGTAAGTAACCATCGTCACTGGACGTAGGCGCAGTGCAGAGCATTGCATGGTATGATGAATCCCGTTACCTTCTTCATCATTATACCGATGGAAGGGTGCGAATCCGTCGTTTTCCACGGGAACAACTTCTTGACACCTGTACTGCGGGACGGAGACAAGCTGGTGGCGGCTCAATTATGCTCTGGGGAACATTCACCTGGATATCCATGAGTCCAGTGGAGCACGTGTAAGTCACCATGACGGCCAATAAGTATCGTACACTGGTTGCAGACCACGTACAGTCCTTTATGAAGACCATGTGTCCCAACGGCAGTGGCATTTTTCAACAAGATAATGCGCCATGTCACAAGACCAGGAGCTTAGTGGAGTGGTTCGAGGAACACAGAAGAAAGTTGGAATTGGTGTGCTGGGCTCCCAACTAGCCAGGTCTGAAGTTCTGAACCCGATCGAACACATCTGGGATGTGACGACGTGGAGTCAGAGCTCATCGCCCCCATCCCCGGAATTTGCGGTAATTGGGTGACGTGTGTGTGCAGATGTGGTGCCAACTCCCTCCAGCGACCTACCAAGACCTCATTTTTTCGATGCTAAGACGCGTCGCTGCTGTTATCCGTGCCAATGAGTGTACATGTGGCGCCCCTGACGGGAACGAGAAGCAGAAGAGTGTATTGTTGATTTTATGTGTCGTCACGTGACAGTGACGAAGAACACAACACTAACTTTACGTCATGCGAAATATTTTGCTCATAGTGGAATAACTGAAATATCCTCTCCTATACTCATAATGCTGATTTAAACACGGGCGCGGGTAGTTATTTTGCAGCATAGATTTATTAGCTTTAAGAAAGGAAGTTTGCTTCATCCAGGCCAACAGCGTAACCCCACATCGCTCTACTCGACGCCAGAGCCCAAGGCCTCTGAGAGCGGCTGTCCTCTCTGTGGGAAACTTTACATTCACTCCTTGTTCGTGAGGGAGACCACTGTCTAGCACATGATGTACAAGTCCAAACGGCATGATACTCATCGAATGGGAGAAGCGGATTCCCCACTTCATAGCCGGGGACGCTTCTTCGCGCCAGGGAGGCCACCCCGTCCGTGATGTGAAATTACGTGGAACAGTCCTGCTAATAGCCGAAAATCGCCGTTTTTAGGCAAATTCTGTCACAATCCCCTCCACTGGCCCATGAAGCAAGTGCTACAAGGGGGGTAAGTACCGCAGCTCGCTCGACTAGCACGCGGCTCACATATAACGATACATGTAAGCATGTTGATACGTGACAAAGAGCAGTGGAGAGTTCCATCACAGTAGTGAGGCGTTGTTTTGCTGCAGACGAGTTCAACTACGTGAAGCCGCCGGGGCGCAGCCCGTACTTCGACGAGACGCACGCCGGCGTGCAGTGCTACTGCCCCGCCGACTGCGACGCCAGGGTGTACAACGCAGAGCTCTACTCCGCCGTCAACAGGTCAACACGACTGCTCCATATGCAGTGATCATCTTAGTTATTTACTCTTATAGCTGTTCGTAAATCGATTTAAACGGAAACGTTTACACTGGTGGAATGTTCATATCATTGGCATGTGTAACATTGTATTCGACACTGAGTTGACAAGGACGCCAGTACTGGAGTCCCATTTGAGATAAAAAAAATGTTAACTCAAGATTGCTTACTTTATATCCTAGGTATTCGCTCTACCGCGGCTACCTTCTCCAGGATATTCGTTGTTTCAAATGCCAGAATTGTCAGGCAGGTGGCGTGGCTCTGGGGAGGTATTTATGTTGTGGTTCGGGGTTGAATTAACCACGCTTCAAGTATTTTTGTATAGATTTAGATAACTTTGTAAAATTCGCCCTTTTCTTTAAAAATTTTCGATTTTTGGGACCACGGTAGATTACGAGTGGAGGATCGGTGTTCATCATCAGTGAACACATCGCCAGGGCTAACAATTCGTAATAATTTGTCGTGGAATGAGAATATCGAGAAGGTAATAGAGAAAGCAAATCATATGCTTCGATTTCTAGGTCGTAATTTAAAACAGTGTACATCGCAAGTTAAATCGATTGCATATAAGTCACTAGTGCGTCCTCACTTAGAATACTATTGTTCTCTACCGGGTCCCTATCACAAGGGGTTAATGAAGGCTTTGGAGAATGTCCCAAGAAGAGCTGCCCAATTCGTGACAGGTATATATAGTACTAGTTGGAGGGAAAGCGTAAGTGCGATGATGAAGGAGTTAGGTTGGGAAGACCTGGAACACCGAAGGCGTTGCTCTCGACAGAAGCTAATTGAAAAATTTACGACTGAATTATTTCGGAAATGACAGCAAACAAATATTACTACCGGCAACATTCATATATATAGGAATAATCGCGAAAATAAGATAAGAGAAATCATGGCCAGAACCGACCCATTTCTATACTTATTTATTCCATGAGCGAGTTGGGAATGGAATAGGAAGGAGTTATCGAGCAAGAGAACTTAGAATTCGACAGAAGTAGTTCTCGATAAATCACTTCGGCCATCCTGATCTGGGTTTTCCATGGTTTTCCCAGATCGTTCCAGGTGAATGCCACGATAGTTCCTCAAAATAGTCCATGGGCGGCTCCTGCCGTATCCCGCATATACCTTCCAAACTATTACAGTTTTGGATAGGTGCAATGCACCCTCCGCCACACATTTTAGTGAATCGCGGAGTAATAATAATAAAACTTAACTTAGTCCACAACCCGAAGGTAGGTTGGATCCTCCCTAAGGAGGCATACTAAGCCATTGTGTCAGAGGTAGGATGGCCAGTTCCTTTCCTCTGGGACCTACAGTTTAACATGGAATCCGAACCACGGAGCGTCCTGGCATAGCTCATATGATTAAACACAACTCTCAACATTCCTGCGCCTGCCGGGATTCGTGCCCGAAGCAGGAGCAGCGAACGTCTTCGAAAGCAAGTGCCTTAGCCACGCAGGTTGTAGGTTGTTGTCGTATGTTCTTGTTGACCAGGTTTTTGCAGTTTCGATGGAGATTTTTGAGAACTTTTCATATGTGCAGGTGATATTCGTCCGGGAACATGGTAACGATTTTTCAAACCTCTGGATACAACAAGGTTAATACATTGGTTGGTAAAGAAACGTATAGTTTTAAGAGACAATCCTTTGACGTACTATGTCCTTGTTTCTAGCATTTGTACCGCAATGCCGGGTCTGCTTTATTAGACTTCTTCTTCCCTGAAAGATGATCTTGAGCCTCTTCAGTTGAGGCATTGACTAGTCCTCTCGCAAAGTGTCCAGCCAGCGCTTCCTACGTCATCCTCGCGGTCTTATATCAACTGAAGTGTCGTTGGTGCGTAGTACATGCCCTTAGCACCGCAGTTAACCTCTCGCCTTGTCTCAAGCATTGGAGCCCTACCAAAGCTGCGCGAGTGTTCTCATTCCTGATGCGGTCCAATCTACTGACAAATCTTTGACCTTGAACGCTCGGAACCGCACGAAAACATTCTCAGAATAACAAGCGATCACAAACAAAATACTGGTGTGTGTCATTTCCATGCAGAATTACGCACTTGTCTGCTAGCGCCATTAAAGAGCCATGAAAAGAGCCTATTGTTGCGTGATTCCTGGTCAGGTCATACCCTTCTAGATGCAACTATTCCAAACAAAGATGTTATGCTGAAGATATTACCACCGAAAACAATAAAACATTGCCAACCCCTTGATCGGCAATATGAGCTCTATATGAGAAGGATTTAAATTTACCAGGTGTAAACTGGGAAGGGAATAAGATAAATAACACAAGGGAACAAAGATTTGCAAATATCTTAATAAGGGAAGGAGGATTTACACAAGTGGTTGAGCAAAACACTAGGGGACAAAATATTTTGGATATATATCTAATTAAGCCCGATGAAAACCTTTTGAGGTATCAAGTAACTGAAGGAATAAGTGATCATGAAGCAGTTCTGATGGATGTTAGAGGATTCAGTAAACCAGCAGCCAAAATTGAAGGGGGAAAAAGGTACAATTATAAAAAGGCACAAGTTTCAAATTTGAGGAGCTATTTCAGAGAACGTTTCAGCAAATGGAAGGAAGGCTCAGGTACAGTAGAGTCAAGGTGGGAAGAGTTTAAGGAGATAATAAGGAAGGGGGAAGAAAAATTTATTCCAAAGCAAAAAATAAAGAGAAGTAGAGAACCTATGTACTATAATAGGGAAGTGAGGAGGTTAAAGAGGTTGGTAAGAAAAGAACATAACAGAGTTAAGAGACAGCAAGGTAGTAGGGATTATTTAAAACAACTAAACAAGGACTTAATAACAGCAAAGAAAATGGCTAAAGATGGGTTTATGAAGAGTATTGTCAGTGCAGGGGGACCATTGACTAATGCATCTAGAAATTTCTATGGCTATATCAGGAAACTGAGGGGAAGGGAGGATGTAGAGACACTTATAGATAAGGATGGAGACGAAGTTACTGACGATTTGAAAAAGGCAGAGATTTTAAGTAACTGGTTCAGTGAAAGCATTAGGGACAATGAATCAGAAACAGGAGGGTCTAATTCGGAGAATGAGCTTAACAACACAATTAGAAATGACGATAGTAAAAAATTTGATATCCATCCTGAGGAAATCATGAAGGAAATAAGAAAGCTGAAAAAACATAAAGGGGCTGGTGAAGATAATATTACTACAGATATCTTAAAGATAGCCGGATGTGACATTGTACCTTATCTTGAAATATTATTTAAATTGAGTCTAGACACTTGCTGCTTACCACAGGACTGGAAAAGTGCAATAGTAGTACCGGTACATAAGGGAGGGGTGAGAAATAGAGTTGAGAATTACAGGCCAATCAGTTTGACATCAGTGGTAGGTAAATTAATGGAAAGATTGATATGCAACCACATCAGAAATATATGTGAGGAACGTAAGTGGTTTTCAAGCAGGCAACATGGTTTCAGGCAGGGATATTCATGCGAATCTCAGTTGGTGGGATATATGCAAGATATTTCAGATGAAATGGACAAGGGAGGCCAAATTGATAGTGTAGCACTAGATCTGTCTAAGGCGTTTGACAGAGTAAGCCATAAAATGGTAGTAAATAAGGTAAAAACCATTGGAGTGGATAAGAAAGTCATTTGCTGGGTAGAAGAATTTTTAAAAGGTAGAAAACAGAAAGTTAGGGTAGGAAATGTAGTATCAAAAGAAGTGGAAGTAAAAATGGGTGTGCCACAGGGTAGCGTATTGGGACCATTGCTATTCATAATTCTAATGAATAATTGTGTTGATTGTTTACTATCTGAAATTAGATTGTTTGCAGATGACATAATGCTGTATAAAAGAATCAAAACGATAGAGGATTGTAAACAGTTGCAGGGTGATCTGGACAGGATATCTAATTGGGTTGGTAAACATGGAATGAAGATAAATGCAAAGAAGAGTCAGCTTATTAGATACACAAATAAAAAACAAAAGGTTTATTATGAATATAAGGTGGGGAAAGAATTGCTTGCTGAAGACTTGAAATGCAAATATCTTGGAATTACTTTTGATAACAAACTTAACTGGGCAGGACACATAGGACAGGTGGTAGGAAAAGGTTTCAAAGTTCTGCACTTGTTGGAGAGAGTTATGAGGGGATGTACGAGAGAAGTCAAGGAATTGGGTTACAAAACTTTGGTCAGACCATTGCTCGAATATGGTAGTGTAGTATGGGACCCTCATTTTACGTATCAAATACAGGAGTTGGAGAGGATGCAAAGAAGGGCTGCTAGATTTGTTTCTGGAAATTATCGCAGAATGCAATCAGTGACGGATATGATAAAGGAGCTGGAATGGGATTCATTGCAAGACAGGAGGAGGATGAGGAGGGTCATGGGAGTGTACAGGGCGTATACTGGTGATGAGGCATGGAAAGATATTGCAATAGGTATGAAAAGTAGTTCATGGAAGGGAAAAGATGACCATGACCACAAGCTGGCACTCGATTTCAGGCACAAGGGTGTGGGAAGATTCTCTTTTTTAGGTAAGGGTGTTAGGGATTGGAATGAGTTACCAAGAGAAATGATGAATAATTTACCGAAAACTTTGAAGGAATTTAAAGATAAAATTTGTAGAGGGCAAATGTAGGTGGGTGCAGGATAGGGGGAAGATGGGTGTGTAGGGAAATTGCCACCGGAGCTTGTGCTCCATTGCAATTAAATTAAATTAAATTAAATTAAATTACTGATTTTGTAAGACTATAATGTGCTAAACCATAACTGTAGATACATGACCGTTATTTCATCATGAAATTTCACTCCGTGATTTACCATCAATTTGCTGTACCTACCTATAAACCTGGGTTGCAGTATGCCTGGCGAAAGCCAGGTTATGACAATGACATAATAACACCATCATTTGACAATGCAATTAGTGTGGCTTTTGATATTGGACTGCGTGAATGCGAAAGTGATTTGGAATATGATAACGTGGCTTTAGTGAGGTATGCACATTCTTCTCTTCCACTTCATTTTAACCACTTCATCGAAATCCCGCATCTGCACTTTGAGGACTAATATAAGCACTATCAGGTGTGTGGTACTGCTGTATATTCGTGTTTTGCGCTATATTAAGTACTTTAAGAAAAGAGTTTTTGGCACTGTTCATTGGAAACGTAATGATACACTGATATCATTGGATTGCGTAAAATTTCATTCATATGGTACTGATTACTTTGTTTCTCTCTAGTAAAATTTTACTTGAGGTAGAATGCAACGTATTGCATGGAAATGTCACACACCACTGTTTTATTTATGATCGCTTGTTATTCGTGCTTGTTTCCGTGCGGCTCCAAGCGATCGTGGTCAGAGGTGTCCCTGGTGAGTCACTCTGCCCAGCGAAACATCTCCATGCCGTGCAGCTGTTGTTCATGTTGCTTCGTGACTGGCCAACATTCAATTCCATATACTGGTAGAATAATGATTCTGTAAATCTTCGGTTTAAGGTTCAGTGGCACTCCTGTGACCTGACGCCACTTCAGACTAATTTTGGACCAGCTTGTCACCAAACATCCATGTTGGATTCCTTGAAATTAGCCTGTTTTTATTCCTCATGAGTTTGAATATACCCAGAATTACTAAAACATTGTGGTCCGCGAAGATTGGATTACCAAATTTATTCGCAATATCCTAAAACGCGGTAAAGTCCCAAACCTCCTTAGAAGAACCAAGGTATTTACTATAAAGAAACCAGGCAAAACTGGCTGCACTTGAAGATTATAGACCAATAGCCCTTCTGTGTTCATGCTACAAGCTGTTCGAAAGAGCCATCAACAACAGGATCTCAGAAAAAATTCTTGACGACATACCAGCTGAGCAGGCAGGATATCGACCAAACCGGAGGTGCTGCGACCAAGTAATGGCGCTGACCAACCATATCAAAAATGGATACCAAGATCGGAAAAAGACTTTGGCAGTGTTTGTAGATTTTAATGCGACATATGACACATTCTGGAGGAAGGGAATGATCCTGAACTTCCTGAGTATTATCCCGTGCAAAACGATTGCCTCTCTGTTGAATGACGTGCTAGGCAATCGAATGATTGAGGTTCACCTAAATGGGAACACAAGCAAATTTTACAGATTAAACAACGAGCTACCACAAGGATCTGTCCTTGCTCCACTACACCGCAGACTTGCCATCCTCTACCTCTAGGAAATTTATATACGCTGATGAAATAGTCATGACAGCACAATCTAGCGACATCAAAACATCTGAAGAAATTCTCGCTGCTGAACTTCACAAACTGAATGAGTACTACAACATCTGGCGCCTGAAACTGAATATAAATAAGATAGAGGTCAGCTCTTATCACCTAAACAGTAGACAAGCCCAGTATAGACCTCAAATAAAATTCAGAGACCAAATACTGAAGTACAAACATCATCCAAAGTATCTAGGCGTGGTTCCTGACCCGCCACTGATATATAAGGAGCATATCCATAAAATAGCGGCATTAGTAAAAACTCGAAATAGCATCGTTCACAAACTTTCAGGGACGGGTTGGGGAGCACATGCCGCAGCTCTCAGAACATCAGCTCTTGCTGTGGTATACTCAACTGCCGAATACTGCAGTCCAGTATGTCTAAACAGCAGTCACACAAAAAAGATCGACATTCAGCTAAATGACGCAATGAGAACAATATCTGGAACTGTTGAATCTACACCTACAGACAGGCTGCCTGTACTCTATAACATCCCCCCACCAAGTCTCCCAAGACAAGCGGCTTTAAAAAAGGAATGGCAGAAATGCTTAAGATATCCACACCTTCAAATTCATCAGGATTGCACACATAAAAGTCCAAATAGACTAAAATCTAGGTACACAACCTGAAGTTTTGTCTAGAGCTGGTCCAAAATAATTCAACATAGGCGAAGCATGGTGCGCTGAGTGGACCAGTTCCAACCCCGACAAACAGGCGCTAATCCATGACTCTACACGACAGCCTCCTGCATTCAACCTTCCTAGGAAAACCTGGACGGCACTGAACCGAGTGAGAACAGGCCACGGTAGATGCAACTACTGGATGAACAAGTGGGGAATGACAGAGAACCCTTCTCGTGACTGTGGTAGCCACCAGCAAATCATTCACCACATCGCCATGGAATACCCTCTTAGGAGATTCAGTGGTAAAATGCATCTGATTCCCGAAGCAACCACAGAAGCAATTATATGGCTGCAATCGCTGGACAGCAGTATGTAGTAACATCCATGTTTAGTTCTAATTGTTGTATTTCAGTGTAGTTACTGTTTTTATATTTCTTCTGCCATACGAAATAAATAAATAAAATTGTTAGAATTTGTGGTTTCGTTAGAGACTAGGACAGGGTAGATGTCAATGTTATCAGCTTCAATGTCCCCTAGCACGTTGGACGAAAACTCATATTTCTCCAACCTAATACAGAAGGAATCAGCAGATTCAAAAGTGCTAACTAATTAAGAGTATATATATTAAGGGTGCACTAATATGCCCTCTTGTGGACACAAGCACTGATCAAGTTACTGGTGTGAGTGTACTTGTTAGCGGTCGAGTTGAGTGGTGTGTGTGTCGTGTGTGCAGGGACCCTCATCCCGCGGGCTCCATCATCCTGGACGTGCACTTCCGGCGGGAGCTGGTCGTGCGATACCGGACGGACGTGGTGCTCGACTGGCTGCAGCTGCTGGGTACGTACACACAAAGAGCAACACCAACCAAACACTTGCGCTCAAATACATTGCAACTGGAACAACTTGGTATTCTATTGAAAGCAAGAAAAATCTAAAATTCTGAACGGCACAATTAAATTCACTATACCGAAAAAAGCACGTTAAAATGAATGATGAAATAGCAAAGACATGTGGCAAGCTATGGTAAAAAACATATAAAAGGTGATAAAGAGATAAGGTAGAGATTCGGGATTTCATTTCTAAACAACAAAATAAATCAGGACAGGGAAAAATGTAAACACCACATGAATCACCATCATCATCATCATCATCAGCCAATTCGATCATGACTTCGGTCATGACTTCAGGTAGAGCTTGAGCAGTTTCCTCCAGGTCGCACGATCTTGTGTGATCCTCTGCCAGTTCAACCCTGCGTGTGTCCTTATACCATGGTCTGGTGGTCTTCCTCTGGTCTGTGCTGATCTCTAGGGCTCCACTCTAACACTGTTTTTGTCCACCTCTGGTCTTTCCTCCTGGTAGCACGCTCTTGTGTGATCCTCTGCCAGTTCAACCCTGCGTGTGTCCTTGTCCCCTGGTCTGGTGGTCTTCCTCTGGTCTGTGCTGATCTCTAGGGCTCCACTCTAACACTGTTTTTGTCCACCTCTGGTCTTTCCTCCTGGTAGCACGCTCTTGTGTGATCCTCTGCCAGTTCAACCCTGCGTGTGTCCTTGTCCCCTGGTCTGGTGGTCTTCCTATGGTCTGTGCTGATCTCTAGGGTTCCACTCTAACACTGTTTTTGTCCACCTCTGGTCTTTCCTCCTGGTAGCACGCTCTTGTGTGATCCTCTGCCAGTTCAACCCTGCGTGTGTCCTTGTCCCCTGGTCTGGTGGTCTTTCTCTGGTCTGTGCTGATCTCTAGAGCTCCACTCTAACACTGTTTTTGTCCACCTCTGGACTTTCCTCCTGCTAGCACGCTCTTGTGTGATCCTCTGCCAGTTCAACCCTGCGTGTGTCCTTGTCCCCTGGTCTGGTGGTCTTCCTCTGGTCTGTGCTGATCTCTAGGGCTCCACTCTAACACTGTTTTGGTCCACCTCTGGTCTTTCCTCCTGGTAGCACGCTCTTGTGTGATCCTCTGCCAGTTCAACCCTGCGTGTGTCCTTGTCCCCTGGTCTGGTGGTCTTCCTCTGGTCTGTGCTGATCTCTAGGGCTCCACTCTAACACTGTTTTTGTCCACCTCTGGTCTTTCCTCCTGGTAGCACGCTCTTGTGTGATCCTCTGCCAGTTCAACCCTGCGTGTGTCCTTATCCCCTGGTCTGGTGGTCTTCCTCTGGTCTGTGCTGATCTCTATGGTTCCACTCTAACACTGTTTTTGTCCACCTCCGGTCTTTCCTCCTGGTAGCACGCTATTGTGTGATCCTCTGCCAGTTCAACCCTGCGTGTGTCCTTGTCCCCTGGTCTGGTGGTCTTCCTCTGGTCTGTGCTGATCTCTAGGGTTCCACTCTAACACTGTTTTTGTCCACCTCTGGTCTTTCCTCCTGGTAGCACGCTCTTGTGTGATCCTCTGCCAGTTCAAACCTGCGTGTGTCCTTGTCCCATGGTCTGGTGGTCTTCCTCTGGTCTGTGCTGATCTCTAGGGCTCCACTCTAACACTGTTTTTGTCCACCTCTGGTCTTTCCTCCTGGTAGCACGCTCGTGTGTGATCCTCTGCCAGTTCAACCCTGCGTGTGTCCTTGTCCCCTGGTCTGGTGGTCTTCCTCTGGTCTGTGCTGATCTCTAGGGCTCCACTCTAATACTGTTTTTGTCCACCTGTGGTCTTTCCTCCTGGTAGCACGCTCTTGTGTGATCCTCTGCCAGTTCAACCCTGCGTGTGTCCTTGTCCCATGGTCTGGTGGTCTTCCTCTGTTCTGTGCTGAACTCTAGGGCTCCACTCTAACAATGTTTTTGTCCACATCTGGTCTTTCCTCCTGGTAGCACGCTCTTGTGTGATCCTCTGCCAGTTCAACCCTGCGTGTGTCCTTGTCCCCTGGTCTGGTGGTCTTCCTATGGTCTGTGCTGATCTCTAGGGTTCCACTCTAACACTGTTTTTGTCCACCTCTGGTCTTTCCTCCTGGTAGCACGCTCTTGTGTGATCCTCTGCCAGTTCAACCCTGCGTGTGTCCTTGTCCCCTGGTCTGGTGGTCTTTCTCTGGTCTGTGCTGATCTCTAGAGCTCCACTCTAACACTGTTTTTGTCCACCTCTGGACTTTCCTCCTGCTAGCACGCTCTTGTGTGATCCTCTGCCAGTTCAACCCTGCGTGTGTCCTTGTCCCCTGGTCTGGTGGTCTTCCTCTGGTCTGTGCTGATCTCTAGGGCTCCACTCTAACACTGTTTTGGTCCACCTCTGGTCTTTCCTCCTGGTAGCACGCTCTTGTGTGATCCTCTGCCAGTTCAACCCTGCGTGTGTCCTTGTCCCCTGGTCTGGTGGTCTTCCTCTGGTCTGTGCTGATCTCTAGGGCTCCACTCTAACACTGTTTTTGTCCACCTCTGGTCTTTCCTCCTGGTAGCACGCTCTTGTGTGATCCTCTGCCAGTTCAACCCTGCGTGTGTCCTTATCCCCTGGTCTGGTGGTCTTCCTCTGGTCTGTGCTGATCTCTATGGTTCCACTCTAACACTGTTTTTGTCCACCTCCGGTCTTTCCTCCTGGTAGCACGCTATTGTGTGATCCTCTGCCAGTTCAACCCTGCGTGTGTCCTTGTCCCCTGGTCTGGTGGTCTTCCTCTGGTCTGTGCTGATCTCTAGGGTTCCACTCTAACACTGTTTTTGTCCACCTCTGGTCTTTCCTCCTGGTAGCACGCTCTTGTGTGATCCTCTGCCAGTTCAAACCTGCGTGTGTCCTTGTCCCATGGTCTGGTGGTCTTCCTCTGGTCTGTGCTGATCTCTAGGGCTCCACTCTAACACTGTTTTTGTCCACCTCTGGTCTTTCCTCCTGGTAGCACGCTCGTGTGTGATCCTCTGCCAGTTCAACCCTGCGTGTGTCCTTGTCCCCTGGTCTGGTGGTCTTTTTCTGGTCTGTGCTGATCTCTAGGGCTCCACTCTAACACTGTTTTTGTCCACCTCTGGTCTTTCCTCCTGGTAGCACGCTCTTGTGTGATCCTCTGCCAGTTCAACCCTGCGTGTGTCCTTGTCCCCTGGTCTGGTGGTCTTCCTCTGGTCTGTGCTGATCTCTAGGGCTCCACTCTAATACTGTTTTTGTCCACCTGTGGTCTTTCCTCCTGGTAGCACGCTCTTGTGTGATCCTCTGCCAGTTCAACCCTGCGTGTGTCCTTGTCCCCTGGTCTGGTGGTCTTCCTCTGGTCTGTGCTGATCTCTAGGGCTCCACTCTAATACTGTTTTTGTCCACCTGTGGTCTTTCCTCCTGGTAGCACGCTCTT
The DNA here is from genome assembly GCA_031002005.1 of Vandiemenella viatica. Taxonomy (NCBI): domain Eukaryota; kingdom Metazoa; phylum Arthropoda; class Insecta; order Orthoptera; family Morabidae; genus Vandiemenella; species Vandiemenella viatica. Next base: position 2,906,127 of record CM061920.1, read on the forward strand.
GTGTGATCCTCTGCCAGTTCAACCCTGCGTGTGTCCTTGTCCCATGGTCTGGTGGTCTTCCTCTGTTCTGTGCTGAACTCTAGGGCTCCACTCTAACAATGTTTTTGTCCACATCTGGTCTTTCCTCCTGGTAGCACGCTCTTGTGTGATCCTCTGCCAGTTCAACCCTGCGTGTGTCCTTGTCCCCTGGTCTGGTGGTCTTCCTATGGTCTGTGCTGATCTCTAGGGTTCCACTCTAACACTGTTTTTGTCCACCTCTGGTCTTTCCTCCTGGTAGCACGCTCTTGTGTGATCCTCTGCCAGTTCAACCCTGCGTGTGTCCTTGTCCCCTGGTCTGGTGGTCTTTCTCTGGTCTGTGCTGATCTCTAGAGCTCCACTCTAACACTGTTTTTGTCCACCTCTGGACTTTCCTCCTGCTAGCACGCTCTTGTGTGATCCTCTGCCAGTTCAACCCTGCGTGTGTCCTTGTCCCCTGGTCTGGTGGTCTTCCTCTGGTCTGTGCTGATCTCTAGGGCTCCACTCTAACACTGTTTTGGTCCACCTCTGGTCTTTCCTCCTGGTAGCACGCTCTTGTGTGATCCTCTGCCAGTTCAACCCTGCGTGTGTCCTTGTCCCCTGGTCTGGTGGTCTTCCTCTGGTCTGTGCTGATCTCTAGGGCTCCACTCTAACACTGTTTTTGTCCACCTCTGGTCTTTCCTCCTGGTAGCACGCTCTTGTGTGATCCTCTGCCAGTTCAACCCTGCGTGTGTCCTTATCCCCTGGTCTGGTGGTCTTCCTCTGGTCTGTGCTGATCTCTATGGTTCCACTCTAACACTGTTTTTGTCCACCTCCGGTCTTTCCTCCTGGTAGCACGCTATTGTGTGATCCTCTGCCAGTTCAACCCTGCGTGTGTCCTTGTCCCCTGGTCTGGTGGTCTTCCTCTGGTCTGTGCTGATCTCTAGGGTTCCACTCTAACACTGTTTTTGTCCACCTCTGGTCTTTCCTCCTGGTAGCACGCTCTTGTGTGATCCTCTGCCAGTTCAAACCTGCGTGTGTCCTTGTCCCATGGTCTGGTGGTCTTCCTCTGGTCTGTGCTGATCTCTAGGGCTCCACTCTAACACTGTTTTTGTCCACCTCTGGTCTTTCCTCCTGGTAGCACGCTCGTGTGTGATCCTCTGCCAGTTCAACCCTGCGTGTGTCCTTGTCCCCTGGTCTGGTGGTCTTTTTCTGGTCTGTGCTGATCTCTAGGGCTCCACTCTAACACTGTTTTTGTCCACCTCTGGTCTTTCCTCCTGGTAGCACGCTCTTGTGTGATCCTCTGCCAGTTCAACCCTGCGTGTGTCCTTGTCCCCTGGTCTGGTGGTCTTCCTCTGGTCTGTGCTGATCTCTAGGGCTCCACTCTAATACTGTTTTTGTCCACCTGTGGTCTTTCCTCCTGGTAGCACGCTCTTGTGTGATCCTCTGCCAGTTCAACCCTGCGTGTGTCCTTGTCCCATGGTCTGGTGGTCTTCCTCTGTTCTGTGCTGAACTCTAGGGCTCCACTCTAACAATGTTTTTGTCCACATCTGGTCTTTCCTCCTGGTAGCACGCTCTTGTGTGATCCTCTGCCAGTTCAACCCTGCGTGTGTCCTAGTCCCCTGGTCTGGTGGTCTTCCTCTGGTCTGTGCTGATCTCTAGGGCTCCACTCTAACACTGTTTTTGTCCACCTCTGGTCTTTCCTCCTGGTAGCACGCTCTTGTGTGATCCTCTGCCAGTTCAACCCTGCGTGTGTCCTTGTCCCATGGTCTGGTGGTCTTCCTCTGTTCTGTGCTGAACTCTAGGGCTCCACTCTAACAATGTTTTTGTCCACATCTGGTCTTTCCTCCTGGTAGCACGCTCTTGTGTGATCCTCTGCCAGTTCAACCCTGCGTGTGTCCTAGTCCCCTGGTCTGGTGGTCTTCCTCTGGTCTGTGCTGATCTCTAGGGCTCCACTCTAACACGGTTTTTGTCCACCTCTGGTCTTTCCTCCTGGTAGCACGCTCTTGTGTGATCCTCTGCCAGTTCAACCCTGCGTGTGTCCTTGTCCCCTGGTCTGGTGGTCTTCCTCTGGTCTGTGCTGATCTCTAGGGCTCCAATCTAACACTGTTTTTGTCCACCTCTGGTCTTTCCTCCTGGTAGCACGCTCTTGTGTGATCCTCTGCCAGTTCAACCTGAAGTGTACTGGTAATTGTACCTTCCTTTTAATTTTTACTCAGTTATATTTAATCTGTATAACGAGACAACTTTGTGTATTACATACCAGATACAATCTACATGAATAAACAAAGTAAAAGATATTCACACTGATTAGTCACAGATATTGTTCTGAGCCAGTTTCTAATGATAATCTTTGAGATAAATAATTTATTCTATAGATCATACAATCTCAGGGCGTCTCGGGATTACAAATATTAAAACCAACACACACAAATAAAATTACAATTAACTCACAGCGTTTCTTGCGCCAGTCCAAATCCCATGGTTAAATTGTCTGCACAGACCGATAATACTCAAAAATGCATATTCTTTAATCATCCGATCCGGCCGAGCGTATTTTCTCCCTTCTCTGTAGCACTTGATGCTCTTCTGTTCGTTATTCTCAGAGACCATTAAAAGTATCATACACTCACAGATATAATATAAATATGTAATGTATCCTAATGGTACATTACATTGCCCTCGGTCTTCCAATTGTCAAGACATGAAGTAGATCTTGACAATTCACTTACACAAAGTATATCTCGTTTTCTTTTCTTAAAATGACACAGAATCCACTTTAAATACAATATGCATATGCACAATATCAAGTACTTATACTTTACTGGATTAACATTTTCACGTTTAATTCACAAAACTCCAGAACATTCTACTCTAAATTTTTATTCTTCATAAACCAACATTCTTAATCACCGATTACGAATATTTTATTATTATTATTATTTGTAGACCTCTCGATACAGTTTAATACTTCTTGCATTATATGGACCCATTTCTTTATTTCCGTCGGTTACTATGTAGGCGTTTGGACCTACCATACATTTAATTTGAAATGGTCCCTGGTACAAATGAAAAAATTTCGATATTAGTTTTCGATCCGCTTCTGATGGTCGTATATTTTTGACCAGTACCTTTTTGTCCAATATTGTATGAACATATTTTCCCGCGGTCTGCCCTCTCTTTTCTACGCTCCGCCTTTTCCTGTATGAATTCTCGTGCGCGGCATTCTATGTTTCAAAATCTTCCTTTATATCTTGTTGTGGATATTTGACGATTTCTGCCGCCAGAGTGGAAACATTTCTATGGAATTGTAATTCAGTCGGCCGGCATCCAGTACTACAGTGTATATTTTCATTGAAATAAATTTCAATTTGACTTACATGCTTCACCCATGATTGATGTCGGTCTTTGACTAACAATAGAAAGTATACACTCAGCTGGCGCATGTACCTTTCAGCTGGGTTAGTTTCTGGAGATCGGATTGAACTCATAACTACATTTATTCCTTCTCGTCTTAATGTTTCTCTCCAACGTTGGCTGGTAAACACTGTCGCGTGGTCTGATAGGATTGTCTCTGGTTTCCCGCAGATGGGAACATATTTGTGCAGCACAATGTCCAGTGTCTGCCTGGTATTAATGCGAGTCACAGGGTACAACTTCACATATTTGGTGAACGCATCAACCATGACAAAAATGAACTGACGAGAATATTGCCCCTTCGGAAGAGGTCCAAAATGGTCGACACAGACGATTTGTCGTGGTTTTTCTGGCGTTATTGAATGATAATTTCCGGCACTTCGTTGGTTTCCATGTTTTATCTTTTGGCATATGTCACAACTACTTGCGCATCTTGCCGCTTCCCTCCGGATTGATGCTGCATGCCAGTCTTGCATCATCGACTTATACAATCTTTCCGTTCCAGGATGTCCATAATGTTCGTGGTAGATGCGTGTAATACTTTTACTAATTCTTTAGGTAGCCAAATTTTCCACTTTTTCAGAGCGTTAACCCGTCGAAAGCATACTTCGTCCACCATCATGCATAACATAGCGATATTACGGGTACGTAAATCGTCACCACCTACTCCCTCTTCTAATAGTCTTCTTACCCCATTGATATCCATTTGAGATCGTTGCGCTGTTATTAAACGCTCCCTGATCTCATCTGTGTTTGTCCCATCTGGAAATTGTATAACGGCCATCAGAAGCTCTCGCGGATGTGATGTTAAGCCTTCGCCAGGCTCTGTTTCGATTGAGTTTCGACTTAACCAGTCTGCCATCAAATTGTCGGAGCCTTTGCAGTACTGAATTCGAATGTCGAATTGTTGTATAAACATAGCCCATCTGGCTATTCGACAGCTGGTGAATCTCGCATTTCGCAAGAAGGTTAACGCCTGATGATCAGTTCTCAGATATGTGATACAGCCTAGTAGATAAGCTTTAAATTTTGTCATCGCGAAATATATAGCCAACATTTCGATTTCACTTACATAATATCGACATTCCGATGGTGTCAATGTTCTACTGGCAGTGGCTATTATCTTGTAATTTCCCTTCTCGTCCTTCTGCTGTAAGCATGCACCTAGGCCTTTGTAACTAGCATCGCAGTGCAAATAAAAGTCCTTTGAAAAGTCTGGATGCGCCAAGCATACATAATTCCTAAATGCGTCTTTTATAGTTCGGAATGCTTGCTCGTGGTATTCTGTCCACTCCCATCGCTTTCCACTTTTCAATAGCGCGTATAGCGGATGTAATATGGATGCAAAATTTGGTATATTTCCCCGATAATATGCACATACACCAAGAAATTTTCTCAGCTGTTTGAGTTTCACAGGTGCTGGCATTTCCACGATCTCACGCACCTTTTCACTGGAAGGAGACATGCCTTCGGGGCTAATTACATACCCCAAGTAATTTACTTGCTGCGCACATAATGTCGCCTTGTTTGGTTTTAATGTTACACCATTATCCTTCAATGTAGTGAATAACCGTTGCAACTGTTCGAGATGTTGGCTGAAGGATTCAGAAATAACGAGTAGGTCATCGACATACACGATGCAGAATTCCTTGATTTCTTGGCTTAATATTCCATTGAGTGCACGAATGAAGGCTGAGGATGAGTTTTTTAGTCCAAAAGGAACGCGATTAAATACATATTGTTTCCCTTCAAAAATAAATGCCGTGTACGGTCTGCATTCATGTGCCAACTCAACTTGATTAAACCCCGCTGTTACATCAAGGGTGGTCAGCCATCGTTTACCATTGGAAACGTGTCATCAAATCTGGAATACATTCAGGTCTTTCGCCATCTCCTTCTGTACGTGCATTTAGTGCTCTTGCGTCCAAACATAACCTGACTAATCCATCTTTCTTGGCTACCAGAGTTATCGGATTAACATGTGGTGAAGGACTGCGTGAGATAATACCTTGATCCTCAAGTGCGTTTATTGCCTCGCGTGCTGCGACTCGTAACTTCTGGGGCACTGGATAAGTTCGTCCTTTGATAGGGGATTGATCCGTTACTTTAAATTTGTGGATGGCACCTTTGATTTTTCCAGGTCTGTATGAGAACACAGATAGGTTGTTTTCTATCAACTGCTTTAACTGTGCCTTCTGCTTGTCAGTCAACGTCTTGTTGTCCTTGACTCCAGTACATAAAATATCCATTATTTCGTTTCTCTCATCCAGCATTGCACAAATGTTTCTTGCTGGTGACGTAAAACTATTTACTTCATTACTGTAAGTCCCATCTGTGGGAATTTGGATTGTACTCATTATGCTTTCCGTTTCGCTTGTCTTCGTCCATGGTACCTCGTCTATTGCAAGGTTTCTTATTGTTTGGGTACTCCAATCTATGATGGCTTTCCGTTCACCTAATATATCAGCTCCTATTATAACTTCCATTACTAACTTATTAATGATCAAAGCAATTACCATAAAATTGCTTCCGCATATAGTCATGGGAATCATTATTTGCTTACTAACGAACTTTCCTTTGGCGCCAAAAGCTGGGATGAGCTGTACCTCAGGAGCCGGTACAATGTTAAGTTTCCGTCTGATTACTTGTAATCGCCGCATTAGTGTCTCTGAAATCGCAGTGATCTGAGCTCCAGAATCCACTAAAGCTACGCAATCTATGCCATAAATATTCACATTGATCAGGACGAGACAACTTTGTTTATTCATGTAGATTGTCTCTGGTATGTAATACACAAAGTTGTCTCGTTATACAGATTAAATATAACTGAGTAAAATTAAAAGGAAGGTACAATTACCAGTACACTTCATTTGGCCCCACGTTGGGCTCCAAATGAAGTGTACTGGTTAATTGTACCTTCCTTTTAATTTTTACTCAGTTATATTTAATCTGTATAACGAGACAACTTTGTGTATTACATACCAGAGACAATCTACATGAATAAACAAAGTAAAAGATATTCACACTGATTAGTCACAGATATTGTTCTGAGCCAGTTTCTAAGGATAATCTTTGAGATAAATAATTTATTCTATAGATCATACAATCTCAGGGCGTCTCGGGATTACAAATATTAAAACCAACACACACAAATAAAATTACAATTAACTCACAGCTTTTCTTGCGCCAGTCCAAATCCCATGGTTAAATTGTCCTGCACAGACCGATAATACTCAAAAATGCATATTCTTTAATCATCCGATCCGGCCGAGCGTATCTTCTCCCTTCTCTGTAGCACTTGATGCTCTTCTGTTCGTTATTCTCATAGACCATTAAAAGTATCATACACTCACAGATATAATATAAATATGTAATGTATCCTAATGGTACATTACAAACCCTGCGTGTGTCCTTGTCCCATGGTCGGGTGGTCTTCCTCTGGTCTGTGCTGATATCTAGGGCTCCACTCTAACACTGTTTTTGTCCACCTCTGGTCTTTCCTCCTGGTAGCACGCTCTTGTGTGATCCTCTGCCTGTTCAACCCTGCGTGTGTCCTTGTCCCCTGGTCTGGTAGTCTTCCTCTGGTCTGTGCTGATCTCTAGGGCTCCACTCTAACACTGTTTTTGTCCACCTCTAGTCTTTCCTCCTGGTAGCACGCTCTTGTGTGATCCTCTGCCAGTTCAACCCTGCGTGTGTCCTTGTCCCATGGTCTGGTGGTCTTCCTCTGGTCTGTGCTGATCTCTAGGGCTCCACTCTAACACTGTTTTTGTCCACCTCTGGTCTTTCCTCCTGGTAGCACGCTCTTGTGTGATCCTCTGCCAGTTCAACCCTGCGTGTGTCCTTGTCCCCTGGTCTGGTGGTCTTCCTCTGGTCTGTGCTGATCTCTAGGGCTTCACTCTAACACTGTTTTTGTCCACCTCTGGTCTTTCCTCCTGGTAGCACGCTCTTGTGTGATCCTCTGCCAGTTCAACCCTGCGTGTGTCCTTGTCCCCTGGTCTGGTGGTCTTCCTCTGGTCTGTGCTGATCTCTAGGGCTCCACTCTAATACTGTTTTTGTCCACCTCTGGTCTTTCCTCCTGGTAGCACGCTCTTGTGTGATCCTCTGCCAGTTCAACCCTGCGTGTGTCCTTGTCCCCTGGTCTGGTGGTCTTCCTCTGGTCTGTGCTGATCTCTAGGGCTCCACTCTAATACTGTTTTTGTCCACCTCTGGTCTTTCCTCCTGGTAGCACGCTCTTGTGTGATCCTCTGCCAGTTCAACCCTGCGTGTGTCCTTGTCCCCTGGTCTGGTGGTCTTCCTCTGGTCTGTGCTGATCTCTAGGGCTCCACTCTAACACTGTTTTTGTCCACCTCTGGTCTTTCCTCCTGGTAGCACGCTCTTGTGTGATCCTCTGCCAGTTCAACCCTGCGTGTGTCCTTGTCCCCTGGTCTGGTGGTCTTCCTCTGGTCTGTGCTGATCTCTAGGGCTACACTCTAACACTGTTTTTGTCCACCTCTGGTCTTTCCTCCTGGTAGCACGCTCTTGTGTGATCCTCTGCCAGTTCAACCCTGCGTGTGTCCTTGTCCCCTGGTCTGGTGGTCTTCCTCTGGTCTGTGCTGATCTCTAGGGCTACACTCTATCACTGTTTTTGTCCACCTCTGGTCTTTCCTCCTGGTAGCACGCTCTTGTGTGATCCTCTGCCAGTCAACCCTGCGTGTGTCCTTGTCCCCTGGTCTGGTGGTCTTCCTCTGGTCTGTGCTGATCTCTAGGGCTCCAATCTAACACTGTTTTTGTCCACCTCTGGTCTTTCCTCCTGGTAGCACGCTCTTGTTTGATCCTCTGCCAGTTCAACCCTGCGTGTGTCCTTGTCCCATGGTCTGGTGGTCTTCCTCTTGTCTGTGCTGATCTCTAGGGCTCCACTCTAACACTGTTTTTGTCCACCTCTGGTCTTTCCTCCTGGTAGCACGCTCTTGTGTGATCCTCTGCCAGTTCAACCCTGCGTGTGTCCTTGTCCCCTGGTCTGGTAGTCTTCCTCTGGTCTGTGCTGATCTCTAGGGCTCCACTCTAACACTGTTTTTGTCCACCACTGGTCTTTTCTCCGTGCAATATGGCCGACCCGTTGCCACTTCTGAAAGAACCCGCAAGTTATATGTTGTTAAAATATAATGTAACAATCACTCACTTTATGGTCTGTGCAGTTACCAAAAAATAATTTTTCTTGTTCTCGTGGCGTTTACTTATGCCTACCTGGAAAGCATCAAGTAATTAACAACATACAATGTTCTTTCTCTTCGGCGGTGGTCACTTCAAACCTTTCTCTGAAATATAAAAGGTTAGAAGGGTATCTCAAAACTACTAAATCATAGATTAAATGATTTTCTTTCAAGTCTTTAATGCACAGATTTCCTGAAATTTTGTTAGACCCACCGACCGGTATATTATTTAAATTTCTATCAGAAGATTCCTTACACAACAGATTTTTCACCAGGTAAATAATTACTTCTTCTCCAAAAAAAATCAGAAGACAGTTCTGCTACGACCGCAAATAATCCCTTGAATTTCTTAATACTTTCCGCTAACAATCCCTAACCATTTCTTTGAACATCACACAAATTGCGCAACATTGGAAATTTACGATTTCAAATTTCTAAAGTTCCTATCAATTTCTTGCACACTTGTTGCACAATTATAAATTATAAAATCAATACTTGATGGCTGATATTCAACTTCTAAACTGGAACGCAATTTAAAACAGTGGAATAGACGTTGCAAATTTAAACAATTGCGCAACCGCTGAGTGTCGACTAATAAGAAATTTCGCTGGTATTATTATTGCTTCCCTAACCTGACACACTTTAAGTAAACTTAGCTCTTGCTAGTTTCGACGAAAAAAACCTAATTTGAGTGATTATACTAAAATCCTCTCTTTCGATGAATAACAAAAATAAATACCAGACGACTCACTTACTCCCCGAACAAAACCAAAAGACAAACTCAGACGGTTACCGCAAACACCTAGAAGTCACCCACTGCCACACAAATGTAAACTCTGCTCTGGACCGAAGGTCCGACTGCGATGAAGACTGGTGACGAAAAAGCCACGCTAGGTGACGTCTCGTCTTTTTATACTGACGCTGGTTCTTGATGCAACACTTACCAAGACGCCAGGATTGTGTCGCAATACCTGTGGCTATGCATGGATCCCAATATTACACCACGCTCGCAAATCATAATTTTTATAATAAAACTCAGACAAATGTCTTAGAATACACTCTGGAAAGCCCTAGAACCGTCACACACTTCAAGGATGCTGTTGTAACGAACGCGTCTTGTGACCGCTAGTTACATTAATAAACTATATGTTTATTATTTAAAATGTGGAATATTTTAGTGGGCGTTTGGGCGCAGTGTACATTGTACAAGTGTGGAGCGGCAGATCTGAGGAATGCCAGCAGGCCGGTTCCTAGAATTAGCGAGGGGAGAATAGTGAGTGCCTAATGGAGGGGAGATTTGTGCTTGCCAGGTAGACAAACAGGGTGATCGGCGAGAGTTTTCTGTTTTTGCATGTGGCACGACGAACGAGGGAAGAGATATTCGATGCCGGCCGGCCAGCAGGTTCGGACGATGTGATTTCTGGACTGGCTATTCGTGAGTGGGACTGTTGCTGCTGCCTGGATCCGGACACCCGCTATTTTGTTTGAGCAGATGAGCTCAGGCAAAGGACGACATCTGAGGAACTGTGCTACACTGGTCCATACCAGAGAAGACCGTCATCCAATGTGTGGCGGCAGACATGTACATTCGGTAATTATACATCGCCAATGAAGGACACTGTGCTAGCTAGACTTTCAAGTTCATAGCATTGCCCAGCTACGACCCTGCAGATAAGAACTCTCATAGCCCGGAGCAAACATCTCTTTCAGAAGTGAAGTCAAAATGTTGGCTTCGTTTACTGTTTAATTTTTGTGTATTTTATATAAAATACCCTGGCGCCCACAAAAGGACAACTGATTATTTTTAACTAATTTGTTATATATGTCACGTGATTAATTGAAACAAAACCATTTGTGATATCTTGTATAAAGTATTCACGCAAGTTCTACCTTTCATGATAATAAAATTAATTATAATTTTAAATCAGGTAATGAGGTCAGAACGTTACACTGTCCTCTCTAAGATGTCTGTGACCTTCGTAACAGACCTAAAGTTGGTTGCTCTTTTCGTGTACTTTTTCGGTTAGCTTAACATTGACTTCTCGATAGCTCTTTGGGCAGTCGTTACTTTTCATTTTGTATGTATTTATAACATGTGACAAGGAAATTTATCTGTCCCAGGATCAATGGATGGATCTAGGGAATCTCTAAAAGCTTGCAGGATCATAAAGCACGGTGAAACACTGACTAGATGCTATGTGGCCAGTAAAACTCGCCTACTACATTCAGAATTATTCTCTTCTTTTTATAATCAATGTTTTACGCGTCGTTCACTACCGGATCATAAGAGTCGGGAGAGAGTCTTTTGAAGGAGACATTTCGGCATTGGGGTTGATTTATTTCGAAAATACACAATATACAAAGACACATTGTCCACAGCTTCACGGTTTGTTATTTGGTTAATTAAAATTTTCCTCGAAACAGAAGCAATATTTCTGAACAACAGAGCAGCTACATTGGCACTCTTCAAAATTCCCAAATCGAGTTTCACAGTTACAGTTAAATACTTTCAAATCATTTGACAGAGTGAGCCATAAAATGGTAGTAAATAAGGCAAAAACTCTTGGAGTAAATGAAAAAGTGACTTGCTGGGTAGAAGAATTTTTAGAAGGTAGAAAATAAAAACTTAGGGTCGGAAATGCTGTACAAAAAGAAGTAAAAATGGAAGTGCCATAGGGGAGAGTATTGGGACCATTGCTAATCATTATTCTAATGAATAATTGTGTTGATGGATTACTATCAGAAATAAGATTGTTTGCAAATGACATAATGCTATATGAAAGTATCAAAACGGTAGAGGACTGTAAACAGCTGCAGGGTGATCTGGACAGGATATCTAGTTGGGTTGGTAAACATGGAATGAACACAAATGCAAAGATGATTCAGCTTATTAAATGTACAGATAAAACACTAAAAGTTGATTATGGTTATAAGATGGGGAAAGAATTGCTCGAAATGTAAATATATTGGCATAACATTTGATAACAAGCTTAACTGGACAGCATACATTGGACAGATAATAGGAAAAGTTTTTAAAATCCTTCACTTGTTGGATAGGGCGACGACGGGATGTACAAGAGAAGTAAAGGAATTGGATTATTAAAGTTGAATATGGTGCTGTAGTACGGGACCCACATTTTGGGTGTCAAATACAGGAGTTGGAAAGGAAGCAAATAAGGGCTGCTAGATTTGTTTCCGGAAATTACCGCAGAACACAATCATTAAGCAATATGATAAAAGAGCTGGAATGGGATTCACTGGAAGACAGGAGGAGGGTGAAGAGGGCCTTGAGGGCGTACAAGGCGTATATTGGTCATGAGGAACGGAAAGATATTGGTGTAAGAATTACAAGTAATGCATGGAAGGGAAAAGGTGACCATGACCATAAGCTGGCACTCGATTTTATGCACTGGCGTGTGGGAAGATTTGTTTCGTAGGTAAGGGTGTCAGGGATTGGAATAAATCACCAAGAGAATTGACGAATAATTTACCAAAAACTTGAAATAGTTTCGAGATGAAATTTGTAGTGGGTAAAAGTAGGTGGGTGCAGGAAAGGGGGAAGATGGCTGTGTAGGTAAATTGCCACCGTAGTGTACGCTTAATGGCAATTAAATTAAACTAAATATATGTATATATTAGAAACTGTCTGAGTGTCTATCAATTTCATGGAGGGGGATATTCATTAGCGTATAAAAACTATCTGTTGAATGTGTCGTCTGAAAGGGATCTGTCTGTAGTGGAATGTTCGTGGGTGGCAGTCACTACTCCTGAACGCAGGCAAGCATTGCGACAGGTAGGGGAAGCGTGCGGCGTGCCAGCCCCTGCGAGCCTCGCCCGTGTGATCCGCGTGGAGGGGAAGAACCCGCCCCCTCGACCACGGGGTAGCTGCTTCCGGTGCCGACAGAGGGCGTCGTGGTGAACGGTTGCTAATTTCCGGATTGTGCGCCAAGGTTCTTGATTAAAACCCAGACCTCTTCCTAGTGCGTATGGAGTGACCGCGGATGTCTAACTTGCCAGTCCCCTTGATGGTAATACGCTGAATGGACCATCACCCTCTCTCCGTCACGGCCATCCACACCTACACAACACCGCGGGGACCACTCCAGCCTCGGTGGTCACCGACGAGGGACACGAATTCCTTATCCACGGACAGCATTATTCCACTTTAGAGAGCAAATACTTAACTTTGATTGTTAAATTTTGTTTGACTTTTTTCTTTTTGTCGTCAGTACTCTTTCTTTGGCTGATGGTTTTAATATTCAGCTCTGTGGAGTACACTCAGTTTTTTTTTTGCTGTCGTCAGTCTCTCGACTGGTTTGATGCAATCCTCCATCCCTTCCTATCCTGTGCTAACCTCTTCATCTCAACATACCCCTTACAACCCACGTCCTCAATTATGAGCTTCATATATTCTAATCTCTGTCTTCCTCTACAGTTCTTACCTTCGACTGTTCCCTCCACTAACAAATTAACCAATCCAGCATGTCTCAAAATATGACCAACCAGCCTGTCTCTTCTTTCCGTAAGCTTCTTCCACAAACTTCTTTTCTCACCCATCATTTCCAAAACTCGTTCATTTCTTACTTTGTCTGTCCACTTAATTTTCTTCTGTAGCACCACATTTCAAATGCTTAAATTTTCTTTATTTCCGGTATTCCTAAAGTCCATGACAAACTTTTAATTTAGTAAAAGTCTCACTATTTTCGAGACATTTAATTTTTAAAAATTTTCGAAACTTGTGGCTTTTTTCAGTTTATTCCATGCCATTTCTATAAATTAAGACTCTTTGAACTCTGTTTTCTTAAATTTACTCAAGGATGTTTGGGTCATCTAAAATAAGGTTCTTTTTTTTAAAAAAAACGTTAAAAGCATCTAAATATATTTCTTTTAAATCATTATCATCATTTTACTACACATGTTGTAAGTAATAAAGTCTTTTTGACTTCTTTAATTACACTCTTGTGAAGATTGCTAGTTCGGACTCTGTCGTCACCAACAAAATGTTTTAAGTTTTCAAATAAGAAGTCAGAAGCTGCTGCCAGACACCAAACACTTTAATCGTCTTCAGTAGTTTACTGTGACCGCCACCTTACAATATGAGTGAATTGTTATCTCGGAACTTCGTATTTCCGAGGTGCAGGTCCCTGCGCTTGTTAACACTTCCGCCAGCTCGATAGTGAGTCCGCCCACCAACAGTTATCAATTACAATGAAGCGCCTGCTTTCAATGTTCAACATTACCTCACTATATCCTGCACTACTTAATTCATACTTCGCGTTTTCGTCATAGCCGCACATAACTCGACTTGCATCCCCACCGCAACTCCCAGACTCCCTCTCATTGGTCGAAGTTGGTCACGTGAGTATGCAGGCAGAAATATATCATCTCTTTGCCCCTTTGTACTTACAATGTTCAAAATGCTCAGTGGTCTCTTTAGCAGATTGAACTACCAAAAAACAATCGTTTTAAAAGAAGTATAAAATAATTATACCATTAAGATTTTTATAAGGTTTTTTAACGTTTTAAGAAAAAAATAACATTTACGTGACTCAAATATCTTTGAGTGAATTAAAAAAAAAAAAAAAAAAAAAGGCTTCAGAAAGTCTTAATTTGTAGAAATGGCATGGAATAAACTGAACAAAGTCACATGTTCCGAAAAATATTTAAAAAAATCATTATCTCAAAAATGGTGAGACTTTCACTAAAATGAAATTTCGCCATATAGTAGGACATGATGCGACTTACCTGCTGTTGCAGGATTATCCGTTCATTCATCGAGTTCCTCGACTCCCTGTTTATCCTAATCTCTGTCTTCCTCTACAGTTCTTACCTTCGACTGTTCCATCTACTAACAAGTTAAACAATCCAGCATGTCTCAAAATATGACCTACCAGCCTGTCTCTTCTTTCCATAAGAGTCTTCCACAAACTTCTTTCCTCTCCCATCATTTCCAAAACTTATTCGTTTAGTACTTTATCCGTGCACTTAATTTTCAGCATCCTTCTATAAAACCACATTTCAAATGATTCAGTTTTACTTCTTTCTGCTATTCATAAACTCCATGTTTCGCTGCGGTAAAGTGCTGTGCTCCACACAGTTTCAAAAAGTTATTTCTAATTCCTAGATCAATATTTGAAACTAAAAGATGTCGCTTTTTCATGAAGGCTCTTTTCGCTAATGTTATTCTGCTTTTAACATCATTCTTGCTTCCACCATCGGTTGTAATTTTACTTTCTAAGTAGCAAAGTTGATTAACTTCTTCTATCGCATCCGGCCCTATTTTTAGATTTAATCTACCGTGATTAGTACCATTTCTTACATCATTGACTCACCTGGAAAAAATTCTGATCAGATTTAATGCGTAAGAAAAAGTTCATATGTAGTGCAACATGAAATTTATTTTATAGGAAAACGTCATATGAGATGTAAAATAAGTGGCAGAGTAAGTGATTGTAGCTGCCCGGGTACTAACTAATATGTTCTGCTGCCCAAAAACAAGATATAAACAGAAAACTATAACTCTTAGAAACTGTATCGTACAGTAAGCCGTGCTTTAAAGGGAAGATATGCAAATAGAATTTCTAAACCTGTAGCTGCACCAGTACTGACGTATTAGTGAGAACTGGACAATACAGATAAGCGAAAAATGGAGACTGCAGAAATGAATTTTTGCGTTCCACAGCAGATGTAACTCCTGAGGACACACTAAACAGCAAAAACTATCACACCTGATATACATACAGGGCGTGCAGGTATATGACAAAATACTAAACAGCAAAAAACTATCACACCTGATGTACATACAGGGCGTGCAGGTATATGACAAAATACTAAACAGCAAAAACTATCACACCTGATGTACATACAGGGCGTGCAGGTATATGACAAAATACTAAACAGCAAAAACTATCACACCTGATGTACATACAGGGCGTGCAGGTATATGACAAAATACTAAACAGCAAAAACTATCACACCTGATGTACATACAGGGCGTGCAGGTATATGACAAAATACTAAATAGCAAAAACCATCACACCTGATGTACATACAGGGCGTGCAGGTATATGACAAAATACTAAACAGCAAAAACTATCACACCTGATGTACATACAGGGCGTGCAGGTATATGACAAAATACTAAACAGCAAAAACTATCACACCTGATGTACATACAGGGCGTGCAGGTATATGACAAAATACTAAACAGCAAAAACTTTCACACCTGATGTACATACAGGGCGTGCAGGTATATGACAAAATACTAAACAGCAAAAACCATCACACCTGATGTACATACAGGGCGTGCAGGTATATGACAAAATACTAAACAGCAAAAACTATCACACCTGATGTACATACAGGGCGTGCAGGTATATGACAAAATACTAAACAGCAAAAAACTATCACACCTGATGTACATACAGGGCGTGCAGGTATATGACAAAATACTAAACAGCAAAACCTGATGTACATACAGGGCGTGCAGGTATATGACAAAATACTAAACAGCAAAAACTATCACACCTGATGTACATACAGGGCGTGCAGGTATATGACAAAATACTAAACAGCAAAAACCATCACACCTGATGTACATACAGGGCGTGCAGGTATATGACAAAATACTAAACAGCAAAAACTATCACACCTGATGTACATACAGGGCGTGCAGGTATATGACAAAATACTAAACAGCAAAAACTATCACACCTGATGTACATACAGGGCGTGCAGGTATATGACAAAATACTAAACAGCAAAAACTATCACACCTGATGTACATACTGGGCATGCAGGTATATGACAAAATACTAAACAGCAAAAACCATCACACCTGATGTACATACAGGGCGTGCAGGTATATGACAAAATACTAAACAGCAAAAACCATCACACCTGATGTACATACAGGGCGTGCAGGTATATGACAAAATACTAAACAGCAAAAACTATCACACCTGATGTACATACAGGGCGTGCAGGTATATGACAAAATACTAAACAGCAAAAACCATCACACCTGATGTACATACAGGGCGTACAGGTATATGACAAAATTTTATTTCAGTAAAAGTCTCACCATTTTAGAGATATTGGTTTTTTAATAGTTTTTTGGAAAAATGGAACTGTGCTCACTTTATTCCATGCCATTTCTACAAATTAAGGCTTTTGGAATCATTTTTTTTGTTTTTTTTTTTTTTTTTTTTTTTTTTTTTTTTAAAAAACTGACGAAAAGATATTTGAATCCTCTAAGACAATGTTCTCTTTTTTTTAAAAAAAAAAAAAACTTTATAAAAAATCTTAAAAGATATAATTATTTTATACTTCTTTTAAAATGATTGTTTTATGATAGTTCAATATACTAAAGAGACCATTGTGCATTTTAAACATGTAGTAAAATACGATGAGAATGATTTAAAAAAGAATTATTAATTTTTTTACGTTTTTTTTAAAAAAGAATATTGTTTTAGATAACTCAAACATCTCTGAGTAAAGTTAAAAAAAAAACAGGCTTCAAAAAGTCTTAATTTGTAGAAATGGGATGGAATAAACCGAACAATGTCACATGTTTCGAAAAAATTAAAAAATCTCGGAAATGGTGAGATTTAACTAAAATAAATTTTTGTCGTATACAGTAGTATGACCTATTTGCGGCTGCAGGATTATACCTTCATCCCTGGACACAATGCTTATTCCAGTTAACAGATAACGGATCTGAAATGAAGGATAATTAATGCTACCGCATGCGAAGGATGACTCGAGAAAAAAAACAAAACAAAAACAAACAAAAAACCACGATGTAGAACAACAGAACCAGCAAGATGGCGGGGCTCAGTCTCCTTGTGTGGAAAAGTCTATGAATAGAAGAAGAAGAAAGAAAAATGTTAGAAATTAATCAATTTCACGACGCGCTCGATGTTGGACAACATTTGCTATTTTTTAAGCAGACAGATTTTTTACTCCCGAAGTAAGCGATTTCAAAGACCTGCTCTTCTTTGTGATATTGAGAAACCTGAAGTGAAAATTCTTTTACTGAATTATCCAGATTAGTAAACTAGTTGTATTTTTTAGACGAGTGATGATGGTTTTGTTAAAATCTACTGGAACCTCTAGTGTTTCGTAATTTTTTATTCGTTCTTTTGCTGCACTTGTGCTGCGAGCCTTATTAGCCTTTTGAAGATTTGCCAAATTCTGTCCTTAATACGCGACTTCACACACCAGGTGAACATGTCAACAGGTTTCTATTTTTGCAACACATCATGGTGGAAACTGTATCCGTTCATCATATTTCTCTCTTTTCAGAAAAATTACATTTAGTTTTTGTACGCGCTGTAAGTTGTTTAGTTTTAAAGCAAAACACTATTTTTTTCTCATACTTCTTTTGAAGATATTTTTAATTTTCTTTTTATTTCATGCTGTCTTGCGACGTTTTGTTAAACACCTTCTCCTCTGATCTACCAATTTGAATATTTATTTTACGACCCACGGTTTCCAGCCGGTTGCCTTTCAAATTTTTAAATGTGATTCAAACGGTTTTTAATACTTCTCTGTTCATAGCAGACTATCCTTCTTGAAGTTAGCAAAACAATCGTTTGGTGTCTTATTCTTCTTCAATTTACATTCTCTCTTATCTCATATTAACTGTCCTTATCGTAACCTAACAATTATCAAATTTTTACCATAGCAAAAATGTCACGGTTTCCAGCTTTCAATCTAATTTTGATTATTAAATTTTACATTTGACGAAACTTGAATGAAATATACTACTGACCTCTGAGGGGAGAGTTTCCGATCAAATGTAAGCTTGACGGGAGTTCAGCCAGATGGCATCACAAAATCGCAACGTTTCGACAGCTGGCTCCGCTATCTTCATCAGGTGCGGAAAGCTTGAGGTGATGTAAGCTATCTGATAGTCTTCTCGGTAGTGTGAAGTAGAAGAGGCACACACGTCCGCTGTGTTTCTGGCGTCTTCAAGTCTTCACCGGCACTGAACTGGCAAAACCTTGAAATGTGATCAACAAATATAGTGTTCTGTTCCATCTGTAAGAAAGGAGGACTACTCTACAAGCGACAGGTGCACAGCTCTGAAAGGGAAATGGCCGTCGTTGGGAGGGGAGGGGGGTGCCCGGGCCCGCCGGCGAGGGGGGCCCGGTGGCCGGCGGGCCCGGGGTACCTTCGGGGCAGTAGTAGAACAAAAAAGAAGTCCCCATCTGGTCTGAAGGAGGGTCCTATCCGACGAATTCCCCACGGGCCCCACCGGTTACGTCACTGCTTAAGCACGCTTATCCGGGGCCGGGAGTCTCGGCGCCGGCCCTGGAGAGCGCAGCGGGCTCTGCTCGCTCCAGGCTGCGGCGTGAGGTATTGCCCGCCTGCGCTCGTGGGGGACGCACAGTCCACGGTGACGGTGCTCCGGAGCGCGTCGCCAGGCCAACCAGTGTTCCTTCCACTCCAGAGTGGCAAATTATATCAGCATCCATAAAACAATTTTGTATGTTTATTGCATAAATAAGTTTTGTTTCCTTTGTTAACGTATTGTGTCGCGTGTTAGGAGGGGCAAGATGTACAAAATTTTAAAGAAGTCAGGTCTAAAGTATCCAGATAGAAGAATACTCTATAAACTATATAAGAATCAAGTGGCTATAATAAAAGTAGACAATCACGAGAGATATGCATCAGTTAAAAAGGATGTGAGACGAGGTTGTAGTCTATCCCCGTTAATATTCAACTTGTATGTAGAAGAAGCAATGAAGAAAGTCAAAGAAAAATTTACATGTGGCATAAGTTTTCAGGGAGAAAAAATCACTATGATACGATTTGCTGATGACATTGTCTTGTTAGCAGAGAGTGCTGAGGATATTGAGAAGTTACTGAATGGCATGAACAAAATACTGAAGGAAGATTTTGGACTGAATATAAATCAAAGTAAGGCAAAAGCGATGAAATGTAGCAGAAATGATACCAATACTAGCAGATTAAATATAAAAATAGGATCGGATGCAATAGGAGAAGTGAGTGAGTTCTGTTACTTAGGAAGCAAAATTACAACCGATGCGATGGTCGAAGCAGGAATGATGTTAAAAGCAGAATAGCATTAGCAAAAAGAGCCTTCATGAAAAAGAGAAACCTTTTAGTTTCAAATATTGATCTAGGAATTAGAAAGAACTTTTTAAAACTCTATGTGTGGAACATAGCACTTTACGGTAGCGAAACATGGACTTTAGGAATACCGGAAAGAAAGAAAATTGAAGCATTTGAAATGTGGTGCTACAGAAGAATGCTGAAAATTAAGTGGACAGACAAAGTAAGAAATGAACGAGTTTTGGAAATGATGGGTGAGAAAAGAAGTTTGTGGAAGAAGAGACAGGCTGGTAGGTCATATTTTGAGACATGCAGGATTGGTTAATTTGTTAGTGGAGGGAACAGTCGAAGGCAAGAACTGTAGAGGAAGACAGAGATTAGAATATATGAAACAGATAATTGAGGACGTGGGTTGTAAGGGGTATGTAGAAACGAAGAGGTTAGCACAGGATAGGAAACGATGGAGGCTTGCATCAAACCAGTCGAAAGACTGACGACAGCAAAAAAAAAAAAAAAAAAAAAGTTGCGTGGTTTAGCCGAGCGGAAGCTTTTATGCGGCAGACACCTCTTGGATTCGCTTCGATCTCCACCAACTATCGGTGCGATCAGATGAAAAAATTAGGCTGAATACTCACCATATTTATATATTCTTGTTATAGTTTACTTTGTGATCAAGGCTACTTTGAAGTAAACACTGTGTATACATTTATTGATTATTTATTGGTAAACAATCGTACATTGCATAACCTTGGTGCTAGGCTTGGAATCGACCTTTAGAATCTGTTTGGAGGATGGAATGACTTAAGACGGAATAGTTCCTGATTTGATGCAATCATGAAATACTTGAATAGTTCAACAAGGAGTATATATATATATAGCAAGCAGCAGATTACCTCAGTTGAACGAGTCGATAGGTGGACGCGACTGGTGAGCTCTGGCCCAGCGAGAGCGACTGCTAGTAGAGGGGGTAAGGCTGGTTCCTGATTCGCTAGTTGAGCCGTAAGGAGTCTGTGCAATGTCACACGAGAGTCGTGGTTCATAAGACTCGGTAGAGCTTCCGGTGGCTTGAGTTACAGGCTGGGGAACATGTCTGGGTTCCTCTCGACTGTTACGAACTAAATCAAATAAAGACTTCCTATATACCAGGAAAGCAACCATGCGACAGTTCCACCAATCTGATCGTCTAATAGAAGTACTGTCTGTGTGTCCATACGTCGACTGCCAGTAGTGTCTGCCTTCATAAGGCCGGCATTACACTGTAAAAGATCTTTGTCAAAGATCTTTGATGAAAGATATTTTATAAAATATTTTACAGTGTAATGGGGCATATTTTATAAAAGATTTCTTTTATAAAATTTCTTTTATAAAATGTAAGACGTTGGCATCAAATTTTATAAAAGATTTCACCGCCCTGTAAACGTAAACAAAGAAAATGGCGTAAGGGACGTTACCAAAGTTTGTTATGACTGTCGAATCCACGAAAGTCTTTATTTCTGAGTATGAACAGAAGGAAATGTTGTAAACTCAGAAACATATAGACTATTAAGATTAGGAATAAAAAGGTGAAAACTTACGAAAAGTTAATTAGTGCTATGATAGAAGGCTGTACTGTAGAAGACGTAAAAAGAGAAAATTAATGTGTTAAGTAATTAGTTTTTGACAGGATTTCTGGAATAATAACAGAAGTATACCAATGCGTGTGCTATTTTGCAGAATGGTGTAGATCCGTCAACATCAATCGAGTGCAACTCATTGCATATACACGGTAAAAATAAACACCCAATAGTATATATTGGGAAATAATTCTGATGTAGAAATTTATGAAAATATTGTGGTAAAAATTTATTGGACGTATACTTCAGCATCGACCATAATTTTTTTAATTTGTCAAGTTCTCACATTGCAGCTCTTTCATTAAACTTTGATGAACTCCTATCATATCAAGTCTCGTAATCTCACGGTATAACCTAAATATGTTCACTTCTCTTCTTTATCTTCAATAAAATGCATATTATGACAGTTGTACTAAGTGCGTCTGCAAAAGTTTACTCCATTCATTTCAGAGAACTATGACGGAAAATTTTATGTAGTGTAATGGAACTGAAAAAATATCAAAAAATATCTTTGATAAAATAAATATGATAAAATGTTTTATAAAAGATCTTGGACAGAGATGTTTTACAGTGTAGTGCCGGCCTTGGTGCGACGTGTTCTGCAGTCCAGGCTGCCATTGCTCTCTATGTGTTGCAGTGAGCTTCGGCTCGACGGCGGGGCTGTTCCTGGGCGGCTCCCTGCTCAGCTGTGTGGAGCTGCTGTACTACCTGCGGTGCGCACAGTGGCGCTGCAGCTGCGCGCGCGGGCCGTGGCGGCGCGTCCACAGCCGCTCTACTGGCTGCCATTGCTCTGTGTGTGTTGCAGTGAGCTTCGGCTCGACGGCGGGGCTGTTCCTGGGCGGCTCCCTGCTCAGCTGTGTGGAGCTGCTGTACTACCTGCGGTGCGCACAGTGGCGCTGCAGCTGCGCGCGCGGGCCGTGGCGGCGCGTCCACAGCCGCTCTACTGGCTGCCATTGCTCTCTCTGTGTTGCAGTGAGCTTCGGCTCGACGGCGGGGCTGTTCCTGGGCGGCTCGCTGCTCAGCTGTGTGGAGCTGCTGTACTACCTGCGGTGCGCACAGTGGCGCTGCAGCTGCGCGCGCGGGCCGTGGCGGCGCGTCCACAGCCGCTCTACTGGCTGCCATTGCTCTCTCTGTGTTGCAGTGAGCTTCGGCTCGACGGCGGGGCTGTTCCTGGGCGGCTCGCTGCTCAGCTGTGTGGAGCTGCTGTACTACCTGCGGTGCGCACAGTGGCGCTGCAGCTGCGCGCGCGGGCCGTGGCGGCGCGTCCACAGCCGCTCTACTGGCTGCCATTGCTCTCTCTGTGTTGCAGTGAGCTTCGGCTCGACGGCGGGGCTCTTCCTGGGCGGCTCGCTGCTCAGCTGTGTGGAGCTGCTGTACTACCTGCGGTGCGCACAGTGGCGCTGCAGCTGCGCGCGCGGGCCGTGGCGGCGCGTCCACAGCCGCTCTACTGGCTGCCATTGCTCTCTCTGTGTTGCAGTGAGCTTCGGCTCGACGGCGGGGCTGTTCCTGGGCGGCTCGCTGCTCAGCTGTGTGGAGCTGCTGTACTACCTGCGGTGCGCACAGTGGCGCTGCAGCTGCGCGCGCGGGCCGTGGCGGCGCGTCCACAGCCGCTCTACTGGCTGCCATTGCTCTCTCTGTGTTGCAGTGAGCTTCGGCTCGACGGCGGGGCTCTTCCTGGGCGGCTCGCTGCTCAGCTGTGTGGAGCTGCTGTACTACCTGCGGTGCGCACAGTGGCGCTGCAGCTGCGCGCGCGGGCCGTGGCGGCGCGTCCACAGCCGCTCTACTGGCTGCCATTGCTCTCTCTGTGTTGCAGTGAGCTTCGGCTCGACGGCGGGGCTGTTCCTGGGCGGCTCGCTGCTCAGCTGTGTGGAGCTGCTGTACTACCTGCGGTGCGCACAGTGGCGCTGCAGCTGCGCGCGCGGGCCGTGGCGGCGCGTCCACAGCCGCTCTACTGGCTGCCATTGCTCTCTCTGTGTGTTGCAGTGAGCTTCGGCTCGACGGCGGGGCTCTTCCTGGGCGGCTCGCTGCTCAGCTGTGTGGAGCTGCTGTACTACCTGCGGTGCGCACAGTGGCGCTGCAGCTGCGCGCGCGGGCCGTGGCGGCGCGTCCACAGCCGCTCTACTGGCTGCCATTGCTCTCTCTGTGTTGCAGTGAGCTTCGGCTCGACGGCGGGGCTGTTCCTGGGCGGCTCGCTGCTCAGCTGTGTGGAGCTGCTGTACTACCTGCGGTGCGCACAGTGGCGCTGCAGCTGCGCGCGCGGGCCGTGGCGGCGCGTCCACAGCCGCTCTACTGGCTGCCATTGCTCTCTCTGTGTTGCAGTGAGCTTCGGCTCGACGGCGGGGCTCTTCCTGGGCGGCTCGCTGCTCAGCTGTGTGGAGCTGCTGTACTACCTGCGGTGCGCACAGTGGCGCTGCAGCTGCGCGCGCGGGCCGTGGCGGCGCGTCCACAGCCGCTCTACTGGCTGCCATTGCTCTCTCTGTGTTGCAGTGAGCTTCGGCTCGACGGCGGGGCTGTTCCTGGGCGGCTCGCTGCTCAGCTGTGTGGAGCTGCTGTACTACCTGCTGGTGCGCACAGTGGCGCTGCAAGCTGCGCGCGCGGGCCGTGGCGGCGCGTCCACAGCCGCTCTACTGGCTGCCATTGCTCTCTCTGTGTTGCAGTGAGCTTCGGCTCGACGGCGGGGCTCTTCCTGGGCGGGCTCGCTGCTCAGCTGTGTGGGAGCTGCTGTACTACCTGCTGGTGCGCACAGTGGCGCTGCAGCTGCGCGCGCGGGGCCGTGGCGGCGCGTCCACAGCCGCTCTACTGGCTGCCATTGCTCTCTCTGTGTTTGCAGTGAGCTTCGGCTCGACGGCGGGGGCTCTTCCTGGCGGCTCGCTGCTCAGCTGTGTGGAGCTGCTGTACTACCTGCTGGTGCGCACAGTGGCGCTGCAGCTGCGCGCGCGGGCCGTGGCGGCGCGTCCCACAGCCGCTCTACTGGCTGCCATTGCTCTCTCTGTGTGTGTTGCAGTGAGCTTCGGCTCGACGGCGGGGCTCTTCCTGGGCGGCTCGCTGCTCAGCTGTGTGGAGCTGCTGTACTACCTGCGGTGCGCACAGTGGCGCTGCAGCTGCGCGCGCGGGCCGTGGCGGCGCGTCCACAGCCGCTCTACTGGCTGCCATTGCTCTCTCTGTGTTGCAGTGAGCTTCGGCTCGACGGCGGGGCTGTTCCTGGGCGGCTCGCTGCTCAGCTGTGTGGAGCTGCTGTACTACCTGCGGTGCGCACAGTGGCGCTGCAGCTGCGCGCGCGGGCCGTGGCGGCGCGTCCACAGCCGCTCTACTGGCTGCCATTGCTCTCTCTGTGTGTGTTGCAGTGAGCTTCGGCTCGACGGCGGGGCTCTTCCTGGGCGGCTCGCTGCCTCAGCTGTGTGGAGCTGCTGTACTACCTGCTGGTGCGCACAGTGGCGCTTGCAGCTGGCGCGCGCGGGCCGTGGCGGCGCGTCCACAGCCGCTCTACTGGCTGCCATTGCTCTCTCTGGTGTTGCAGTGAGCTTCGGCTCGACGGCGGGGCTGCTTCCTGGGCGGCTCGCTGCTCAGCTGTGTGGAGCTGCTGTACTACCTGCTGGTGCGCACAGTGGCGCTGCAGCTGCGCGCGCGGGGCCGTGGCGGCGCGTCCACAGCCGCTCTACTGGCTGCCATTGCTATCTCGTGTGTGCAGTGAGCTTCGGCTCGACGGCGGGGCTGTTCCTGGGCGGCTCGCTGCTTCAGCTGTGTGGAGCTGCTGTACTACCTGCTGGTGCGCCACAGTGGCGCTGCAGCTGCGCGCGCGGGCCGTGGCGGCGGCGTCCACAGCCGCTCTACTGGCGGCCATTGCTCCTCTCTGTGTGTGTGCAGTGAGCTTCGGCTCGACGGCGGGGCTCTTCCTGGGCGGCTCGCTGCTCAGCTGTGTGGAGCTGCTGTACTAACCTGCTGGTGCGCACAGTGGCGCTGCAGCTGCGCGCGCGGGCCGTGGCGGCGCGTCCCACAGCCGCTCTACTTGCTGCCATTGCTCTCTCTGTGTGTGTTGCAGTGAGCTTCGGCTCGACGGCGGGGCTCTTCCTGGCGGCTCGCTGCTCAGCTGTGTGGAGCTGCTGTACTACCTGCTGGTGCGCACAGTGGCGCTGCAGCTGCGCGCGCGGGCCGTGGCGGCGCGTCCACAGCCGCTCTACTGGCTGCCATTGCTCTCTCATGTCTGTGGTTGCAGTGAGCTTCGGCTCGACGGCGGGGCTGTTCCTGGGCGGCTCGCTGCTCAGCTGTGTGGAGCTGCTGTACTACCTGCTGGTGCGCACAGTGGCGCTGCAGCTGCGCGCGCGGGCCGTGGCGGCGCGTCCACAGCCGCTCTACTGGCTGCCATTGCTCTCTCTGTGTGTGTTTGCAGTGAGCTTCGCTCGACGGCGGGGCTGTTTCTGGGCGGCTCGCTGCTCAGCTGTGTGGAGCTGCTGTACTACCTGCTGGTGCGCCAGTGGCGCTGCAGCTGCGCGCGCGGGCCGTGGCGGCGCGTCCACAGCCGCTCTACTGGCTGCCATGCTCTCCTCTGTGTGTGTTTGCAGTGAGCTTCGGCTCGACGGCGGGGCTGTTCCTGGGCGGCTCGCTCTCAGCTGTGTGGAGCTGCTGTACTACCTGCTGGTGCGCACAGTGGCGCTGCAGCTGCGCGCGCGGGCCGTGGCGGCGCGTCCACAGGCCGCTCTACTGGCTGCCATTGCTCTCTCTGTGTGTGTTGCAGTGAGGCTTCGGCTCGACGGCGGGGCTCTTCCTGGGCGGCTCGCTGCCAGCTGTGTGGAGCTGCTGTACTACCTGCTGGTGCGCACAGTTGGCGCTGCAGCTGCGCGCGCGGGCCGTGGCGGCGCGTCCACAGCCGCTCTTCTGGCTGCATTGCTCTCTCTGT
>CM061920.1:2933315-3057047 GCA_031002005.1 Vandiemenella viatica
TGCGAGTGAATATAACTTTCGTTTGGTGGCATTGTTGCACCTATAAGGATGTGGAACAGAGCTGTGTTTTCTTCTTCTCTTCAATAGCGGCCATCTAAGGACTACGAAAAATAATCCCGTTCATTCATTTTGATCAGTCTTTTCTTGAATTCCAACTGTGTTTTAATGACTGTTCATGTGAATATTTACTGGGCCTATGACTCACTTTCATCAATCCTTTTGACAACTTAGCAACTTTGGAGAAGAAGTTTTAAAAGTGTCTGATGGTTAGCGCTGGCGAATGTCAGTTGTGTTTAGTAAAACTCTTGTGATCCCTGAGTAACTACACGTGTGTGTCAACTTTTGCCTGTAATATGTAATAGTACTTAAATATGACTTCGACCTTTCATTAAGCATAGACCACCGGACTGGCGACCAGGGATCTGCAAATGTGTAAAAGCCGGGGCAGTCAATTTCTTCTGGCTCACTATAACAGTGACAGAGAATGTAGTGAAAATATCTGCATCAGTTATAAATAGCTTTAAAGATAATGCTTAACCTTAAAAATCATGCAATGTGGGACATATTTCTTAGTTTACTGTTTACTGAACAAGTTTAAGAAAACAATGACTGAATATAAATAAACAAAAACCAAGTAATAATTAATACGTTGATTTAAATGTAATATATATTTTTCTTGCCAGTTGCTTGGCTAAGTAGAACTGTCATTGAATTACACCCGTAACCTTTATTTTGTGGTAACGTTTCTGGCCACAGTTAGTACAGTAATGAAGGCCGGGAGCGTTACTTCAGCGCTGACGCTGTCACTAAAATAACCTTATATAACATTCATACCAGTCTTAATGAAATTTGGTATTTGTTGATTAAGCATTGATAATTATTGAGTTAGTTACAAGTAGCCATATAACTTGAAAATAAATTATGCTACTTTTAAATTCAAATTATCAGACAGAAACGGTGCCTTTAGACTTGAGAAAACATGGTCATTAAAAGAATTTGACTTTCATGGACAACAATAAAACTGCTCCAGTAATAAATATTTGGGCTGTACTCTGAAACAGAGTGTGGGTAAAGTGGTCAAATTGTAATATGCATATTCAGGGCCTTAGTTGCTTGGCCACCACCAGAAAATACAGATTTACAAAACTTGGGTGAAAAAGAAAATTGGTCGTAATGGAAATATAGGTTTATTAAAAAGAAATTAGAATATTTTTTGGAATTCATTTCAGTAGCGAGCAGGCCAGTCTTCACACACGCCTAGCTGAGCGCAGTAGTTCGTTTGTTAGGAATGTGCCGAGATGCTGACTCGATCGATATTTCTAGTTCGAACAGACTCTCTGATGTCAATAAAGTTCACCTTCGACGTAACAACAAATTATAGCGCGCTCACTCTTTGGGCAGTCATCGACGAGTAGGTAGCTGATTTTCCGTGGGTAGCTTTCGTCAGCCAGTTTGGGTTTCTAACAGTAAAACAGACTCTCTTCAGTCAAGTCTGTTCACCACGTAGGCCCTGCAAGATCAGGGGGGTGGTATACCTTCTGCCATTTAGCTTTCCATCCAATCATACAATAATCCATTAGTCTACGAATTATTACTCAATCAGATGGAATTAGCATGTCATACAGGCGCTGTCGGGAGGATCCTCTCATTCGTGCTATCTGCTGTATGTTCACGGCTTTCAGTGACCATTAAATGGTACCTCATAACCGCTAGATGCCTGTTGTCATTCGTAATAGGATAGAATATCAGCTGGTCATCCGACACGTACCAGCCTTCCCCTATCACGGTTGCCGAACCTACTAATCTGCTGGTGTCATGTTATTCCTGACGAAATACATCTTATGAATTAGCCCACAAGACGCAAGAGCTCAAGACTATCAAGATAGAAGAGACTTCTGCAGCTGCAAGAACACCACGAGGTTATTTAAACTCTCCTCTAGAGTCCCACCACAGTTAAAGTCCACAACGAACCCAAATCTATCCCTCGGCTACCCTGCCAGTCGGATAGGACTCTTACAATTAAAAGAATTTGACTTTCATGGATGACAATAAAACTGCTTGAGTAATAAATGTTTGGACTGTACTCTGAAATGGTGTGTGCATAAAGTGGTCAAATTCTAATATGCATATTCAGGGCCTTAGTTGCTTAGCCACCACCATAAAATATAGATTTATGAATATTTAAAGATTACAAAACCTCAGGTGAAAAGAAAATTGAAGCATTCAAGATTCTGTTGTTTAACTTCAGTGTTCCTATTGGTACTCAGTTGCCATTCCACTATTGATAATCAAAATCTCTGTTCACTTAAACATCTTACCACAATAGCAACTTTTAAATATGATGAAATGCAATATACCATAATGGCATTTCCTAGGAATTAATTGAGAAAATCCACCACTCAAAAGTACATTTTGTTTCTTTCTAATACTTTCAGAATTGGGCTTACCCCCCACTAATCAGAAATGGAAACTTTGCAGGGTGGCGCTGAAATAAGATTTGGCTCAAAACATGTTCACAGATAATGATCTCAACTGATGGTTCCCAACAATCTTTAGCAAAATATGTGCTTATTGCTGTGCATCTATCAAAATATTGCTAAGCAACAGGAAAACTATATAAGGGAGAGTGGGGAAGACTGTAACAATTAGCATTTGAGATTTTTTTTTCAGCGAGTTGTAGTAACATTGCAAGTATATGGACTATGGATATACTTATCATATGTAACTGACTATATACTGTGTAAATATTTTTTCAAAATCCACAATATTAGGAAGAGAAGCTTCGACTTTGTTTTTTAAGTGCCATTGTCTCATTCCTTCTTTGTGTGGGAGGAATGGGACACCGAGCGTGATGGCGTAATAGTTAGCGTTCTGGCCTCGCATTCGGGAGGACGGCGGTTTGAATCCCCATCCGGGCATCCAGATTTGGGTTTTCCATGGTTATACAATCCAGATTTTACTTTTCCAACATAGTGCACCAGAGTTTTTCCTGTTTTAAATTTTACAAGAACAAAGTTTCCAATTGAAACATTGTTAATTTAATAATTTAAATCCTGCTTGTTGTCTTATGGTTCTGTGATTTCTTCTTCACCATCTTCCATTTTCTCATTTGATTCTGAAGTTTCTTCTGCCATTTTTCTTGTTTCTTTGGAAGGAACAGGTTTATGCCTAGATACATCAAATGGACTAATGATCT
This sequence comes from Vandiemenella viatica, assembly GCA_031002005.1. NCBI lineage: Eukaryota > Metazoa > Arthropoda > Insecta > Orthoptera > Morabidae > Vandiemenella > Vandiemenella viatica. Next base: position 2,936,512 of record CM061920.1, read on the forward strand.
TCCAGTTTCAGTCTTCTCTGTTGTGGCATTCAAGTCACGTTCTCCTGGGTTTTCTTCCTCTTCCTGTTGTTTTTCATGATGCACGTTTTGGATATGGTCGTATCTTCTGTGGTTTATGGATTCTCGAGCTGAAGTTTCTCCTTTGGACTCATTTCCCTCTGTAGGCCTATCAGTTGTGGTTGGTAGATCCTGAGTTGTGGATGTCTTGTTCTGTTGTTTATGGAAATGGACTAAAGAACTGTAATATTCATATTAATTTAGGTTACCTATTACATTTAAAAAAATCAAGTTACTTCAATCAAGGATAACCTGCAGTTAACCTTTACTATTTTCATTTAGCTATCTTCTCAGTTACCATTACTGCAGGAGGTTCCACCTGCAGACCAGTGTCCCGAACCTCCTGCAATGAACCACTTTGAAATTTATGTGCATGAACAAATCACAAAGCAGAACAGTTTGGTGTTAAATAATCATCAAAATATATGTTATCCCCCTACGCTATTGTATTATGACCATCTCTGTTCTCTTAAAAACAAGAAAACCATTCATACAACTCACTAAAATTACTTTTAATGGTGAAAAACATTGTTTTTAGAACTGAACGTGGTGGGTGAACGGTTAACGCTCTGGCCTCGCATTCAGGAGGATGCTGGTTCGAATCCCCGTCCGGGCATCCAGATTTGGGTTTTCTCCAAATCACTCCAGGCGAATGCCAGGATGCTTCCTTCAAAAAGGCCATGGCCGAATTCCTTCCCGTTCCTTGTCCCCAGTCCCATCCCGCCTCTAATGACCTTAGGCGTCGACGAGGCGTAAAGCCAGAAGGAAAAAAAAAATTGTTTTTAGCACAAAATTCAGAGTTTACTACTTTCTGCATTGTAACTTCACTGGCTAATGAGGCATTTATGATGAACATTTGAAGTTAACAGAGGCAGTACGTTCGAAAATATAACAGGTGTCCCATTCCTCCCCACTTTCCTCTAATTAAATTTTAAAAAAAATAAAAAAGAATTTGTTTTTCAGATTGTAAGGATCCAATTCGTTACTTATTATAAATGTATTCGTACTTTACAGTTTCCAGGATTAGGTTTAGTATTGTAGGCAATACCAGATTTAACATCTCTGTTGAAAATATATTGCCTTCTTTCTACAGTAAAAGTGCTTCTCTGAGATCAACACACATAGTTTATTAACTTTAACTAAACGAAAATAATTATCATTTACTTATCCTGTTCCTTTTGCAGTACATTATTCTATTCAAAACAGTTCATTCATATTTTACCTTCTTCATAGCTATCAGGCTTATTTTCTTGAATATCCAGATCATAATTATGTATCCATCCCTCCGGGACTGAACCGTCTTATTATTTTCAGCTTCTTTTCGTCAACCTTTTTAGTAAGCAGAGATCCTCCTATAGTTGCTTCAGTCTGGTTGGACTTACTCTGATCTTCATAAACTTTAATACTGTCGTTACTCTGTATGACCTTAATTATTTAATGACAAAACTGTGGTTTAATAACAGATTAAACAATTAGTGAAGTCGTGCACATCACAAGATTTAATGTTTCATGTGTAAGTTCTTGAGTTTTATTTTCTACGATATCCATCATAACACAATGGTGTAAATTTAATTACTGATGTATTTTGAATTTGTTCTGGAATAATTATGTGCTGTTCACAGTGGAGGAATTCATTTTAGTGTACGAGCTGTGATTATTTTTGTGCAGGCGATGCTGTTAACAACATTGTGAAGTACTACTACAGACGCAGGTCTGACAAGGACCGAGGCAGCCTCACTTTGCTGCTCTGTGGGGAGATGGGACTCGTCTATTGTTTGGAACAGGTTTTCTCGGCAGGTTTCAAATCGGTCCGTCTGTTTGGAAGAAACTTGTACCTCTGGGATTACTTTGGTAAGAAATTAAAAGAATTTTTGTTATTAATTAAGGATGAACATAGTGTATTTAGGTGGTTTCGTGTCTTAATAACATTAAATGTTTACGATATAGGAGCATCCATAAACTGTGTAGCTCCATTTTGATCTTCTGTGAGCCCCTTTCCTCCCTCCCCCCTTGTTGCCTGACTTGGCTTTAGCCTCTACATCCCCCCTTTCCCTTGTGTGGCACATAGCTTTTTTACCTATTGATTCCGGAAGACATTTTGTACTGTTTTCCCTATCGTAAATTACTCGTGGAGATAATTAAATGGCAGAAATAAATATTCACATGCTGTTGTGTGTTCTGTACCTCATTTTAACTGTGACAAAAAATATTAATAAAACACTACATGACTTGGCTCGGGAACCCCTCCTCCCCCATATAGCCCAGTGTAACTTTCTGACCCTCCCCCCCCCAAGACCGAGCCACATAGTTTATGGAGGATCCCTGTGCTCCTAGAGATGATGTATTCCACCTATTCATCTGTAGTTGGTTTTTATAGATACTCCTTCTTATTCGCTGATTATAAATCTGAACACACCAACAAAGAAGATGCAATATTTCAATGGTAAATCAAATGAGTACAGGATAATAATTTTGTGCCAGTCAATCTCTTATCTTTATCAAAAATTTTCTAGTAATACTGTTTACAGACATTCTACCATATTGCATTTACCATTTTCTGTCATTCATCTTTACTTGAGTGCATTATTAGTTATTTTTCTTTCTTTTTTAAAAAGTTCAGACTTTAACCTTGACATTTTGGACGTGTCAGTTTTACTCATTCATAACAATTGAGTATTAATTACATGATTGAAGTATGATCTTTGTGGGTTCGCTGCTGGATGCTGTTGATGAAAGAGAAGCTTCTGACGGCGTAACTGCCGTCATCTTCAGGTGTGATGTTTACGCTGTGACAATCGTCGTCACAGTGTGAGCGTCAAACCTGAAGACGAAGGTATTGAAAGCTTGTCTTTCATCAGCATCGTCTGACAGCAAACTCTCAAAGATTATATTTCAGTGACATACCAGGAAACCCTTTGTTTACACATCAAATTACATGCTTGTCTTATCCAGCCTCAGTAGTGTATAAATAATGTATTGGGACGTGTAATGCCTCTGGAAGATGATTAACATCATGTAGTTTAGATACCAACACATCTTACTTGTTGTTATTACTGATTTTGTGAATTTTTGGATATAGTCTATACTAGCCCCATGTTGAAAATGTTACAAAGTCTCTCTTTAAGTTATGTAAGAACCCCAAATTTTGTGTCATTAACTGTAATAATTTCTGTATAAACAAATGAAAATGTACTGGGTTGATGCATACTTGGCTTAGAAGTGAAAGTTTTTGCAATGACACTAGTCATGTCGAATGTGAAATGATTTTCAGTCCGAGCGAGGGAACAGCTTCACGAATTGGCACAGCAAGGAAATCAGCCAGCTCAATGTTACTGCAACCTCGTGGATCAGGTCGACAATTCTAGTCAGTCTCTCGGCAAAGACGGAAAGTTCCAGCTCTTCATGTGTCTGTGTGCACGGTAAGTCATTAATGTCATGTTACAAACTTTAAGTGTATTGTTGAATAATAGTCATATCCTCTACTGATCATTTACATACACAACATGAGATTTACTTTTAGTAATGGGAGGACATTATTTTCATTTGTAGGAAAGGGAAATTATCAAGTACGTGCAGAAATTTTTTTTGTGCAGAATTTTTTTTGTGCAGAATTATTTTTCTCAAAGAGTGTGTGTTTTTAAGAGGATTTTTTTTAAGTGTGATGATTTTTTTTAATGAGTAATTTAAAAAAAAATAGATATCATGCGCAAAAATTTCACAAATAAAATGTGATGAATAGCGAGGTTGCTGGTTTGTAGTAGGCTCAAAGAAGCGGCTCATCTTATAGCAAAATCTTTCTGAATTCACCTGATGTATCCTATCCTGGAGACCTCTCCACTATGACGTAAACGCCTAACGCTATCCCTTTCCGGAAGCTGAACGGTCATAGACCTCACCTGAATACAACTAAGATGGACAAAACACACTCAGTATATCGATATCTCTGATATACGGTGGGATAACCAGTCATTGTAGATATATCTGTGGTACGTGCTGCTGATAGTTAGGAGTAACCCAATCAGTCATTTGTTGGTATATCTGTGATATGTGGTGGCACTAAAGCAATCGGTCCCTAGCAATGCCAGAGAAGCCACACATTTGTTCTGTACTGTCTGATTCGCGTGACCTTGGCAGTTAATGCTTTTGCCACTTAAGGGTCAAATTCTGAAAACTTTCATTCTTAATTTAAGATGTCACCAAAGCAAATTAATTAATTATTTAAATGATACCTCATTTATCTGTTTTGGTTTGGTATGAAGGCAGATAAATGGCTCATGATAGCAATTTTGTTTTAGAAATGATGGTACTTTTGCCCTTTAAGGATTGAATGCCAAAAAAATCCTTTTTTTATTTATTTATATGGAAAGGACTGATAAAATACTCCCAACACTCGCCACATTTGAAGGGAGGAGGGCAGCAGCAACACAAAACAACACACAAACACAGAAAATACAATAGTTCGGGTGAAAATCCCTTTTTCAAGTTATACGAGTGGCTGCGTCGAACGCAAGTCTTACGCAAGTCCAGTCACTTATTTCTGTTAACTTTAAAAAGGGCTTTCCACCTGAAATATTGTATTTTCTTTGTTTGTGTGTTGTTTTGTGTTGCTGCTGCCCTGCTCCCGTCAAATTTGGTGAGTGTTGGGAGTATTTTATCAGTCCTTTCCATATAAATATTGCCTCATGGCATTTCTTTCCTTTCATTGTTCATTCTTAATTTATGATATACCAAGCAGGAGATCATAGCCATGATTCCTCATTTATTAATTTTTAGGTAGGTATAAAGGGACATAAATGGCTCGTGAGCAAAATACACATTTTAGAAATAATGATAGTTTTACCTTTTCAGAGTTTAATTACAAAAATTCCTTCCTTAAAATATGATTCGCTTAGAGCAGAGACCTTATTCTTTAAAATTATATCTCATTTACTGGTTTCAGTTAGGTATCAAGGGAGATAAAGGGATCGTGACTCAAAAACACCTTTGAGAAATAATGTTCCCTTACCCTTTAAGGGCCGAATTCCAAGAAATTCCTTTCTTAAAACATGATCTCATCAAAGCGGATATCTTATTCTTCAAAATACTGCCTCATTTGCCAATTTTTGTTACGTATCGAGGGAGATGAATGGCTTGTCACAAAACAGGCACATTTCAGAAATAAAAAATAGGTTCAGATTTGATAGAAGCAGAATAATTCTGTTATTCAGTAAGCAAAAAATGCAACTGATGGTCAAAGCAGGAATTATGTCAAAAGCAGAATAGCACTGCTGAAAAGAGCCTTTTCAAAAAGAGAAATCTTTTTTGGTTTAAATTATTTATCTAGGACTCTGAAACAAGGTTTTAAAACTGTGTAATGAACGTAGTTCTTTATGGCAGTGAAGCATGGGCTTTAGGAATACCAGGAAAAAGGAAAATTGAAGCATTTGAAATGTGGTGAAAATTAAGTGCACAGATAAAATACAAAATGAACGTATTTTGGAAATAATGAGTAATGAAAGACAGAATCCAGGGCCAAATTTTTAAGGAAAGTGTGAATGTTAAACTTGTGAATGGAAGTAGCAGAGAAAGGAAGAGGGCACCAATGACCCTGCTATCGACGCTCTCTAAAGCAACAACAACAACAACAGAGAAAGGAAGGAATTGTAGAGGAATAGAAAGATTAAAATATGTGAAGTAAATAATTCAGTACATTAATTCATATGAGAATGATGAAATGAAGAAATAGGAAGGGATGGGAGGGTTGAATTAAACCAATTGGGTGGATGTTGCCCATAAAAATTACAACTATTTATGTTCCCTTTATTCTCCTGTAGTACTTAGGAAGCTAGCTTTTTTCAAAAATAATTAATGATCACTAAAGATCAATAAAAAATTCTCGACCTTCCGGCCACATCCCGGGATGTTCGAGGGTCTAGCTTCCTGTCCTCATTTTCAACCCATTTCAGTTCATTGAAAATGAAATGTCCCAGGAGTGTGATGTTTTGGTGCTGCTGGAAGGTCGAGAATTTTTTATCGGTAGACGACACCGTTTAACCTTCTATCTTAGATCATTAAATATGTTACATCCTTGAGAATCTTTTACAAGGTGGTAGTTTTCTTGTGCTATGTATGTGTACCGACTTCTCTTTCTAAAAGAGTGTGTTATTATTAAATGTCCCCAAGCAAGTTGACACTGTAACTTCTCCAACTGTCCAAATGACTCTGTCAGCAGCCAAATGGTTTTGATTACTGATCGGCTATGTTTCTGGGTGTTTAGTGGATCAACCCGAAGGATTTAAAACTATTCTCTTTGTCTTCTGCGATGATCTAATTTAATATATCATCCCGATGTCTCTTTGTCTTCTTGTCTTGAGGACTATCTAATGTTAGTATCGTCAGGCTGACACCATCTGTATTTCCAGTACGGTGCCATTGATTATAACTATTATTACTAGTTCGCAAGATAATAACAGGTGCATGTGGAGATGAAAACTAATTCTAGTAATAGAACAAAGGCATCTAACTGGTAAAATCTTCTTTAATAGATCTCTAACAGTTGCACATTACAAACAATACGTGACTGCTACAAAGATGAGTTCTGAACTAGCGTCGTTTTTGCCCAAGTTCCCTTAGTGGCAAGATGGATAAAATCTGTCAGTCTCTGGCAGGCTTATCTAACTGGTGAGAGGGGCTGAGGATGTTATTCAACCCACTACTGTCACTATATTCAGCGCGAGTCTCGGTCGTGAACCTCTGAGGAAGACTCGTATTGACGTCAGGGATCGGCATTTCGTACTCGGCATAGTAGCAGTTTGATGAGCAATATCCACTGTCGACACTAACACGTACCTACCGAGTAGTCCCGACGTATAACTTAATATCTTTTAGTTGGAATATTCACAAACATCCCAATAAGAATAATAAAGTCGATTCCGAACACCTTTAATAGATTGTTACCTACCCTGACATGTCAGTCTCCACAAATGAGATGAAACATTATGACGACATGCTCACCAGCATGTCGGTGCACCTGTTGTACGCAATACAGCAGCGATTCAGGGTGGCAAGCGTTCCACTAGTGCTTGGAATGTTTTCAGTGTCTACGCGCAGATTATGGGCACGGAGCCGACGTGTGTCAACATCGAAGACGTGTTCTGTTCGTTTGAGGTCGAGCAGAATTTGGTAGCCAAGTCTGAATGTGAATTCACTATCGTTCTCCTCAAGGCACTGTATCACAATTCTGACTTTGTGACCCGGACATTCGGCCTCATAGAAGATGCCATCGCTCTCACTGAAGACACGAAGCACTCGAGGCCACAATAATATCCGCACAGTCCACTGCTGTCGCGATGCCTTCGATCACTACTACTGGTCCCACGGAAGCACCGAGCGTGGCGGGTGAGCGGTTAACGCTCCGGCCTCGCATTCGGGAGGACGCCGGTTCAAATATCCGTCAGGCCACCGAGATTTGGGTTTTCCGTGGTTTCCCAAAATCACTCCAGGGGAATGACGCAGTGCTTCCTTTAAGGGCTGTGGCCAAATCCTTGCCATTCATTGCTCCAGTCCTTTCCCACCTCTAATGATCTCGACAAATGAGGTGTTAAGCCATAAACAAACATAAGCGAGCCCCTGGAAGCCCAGGTGAATGTCTTCCATAGCATAATACTGTAGCGTGTTGCGTGTTCATCTGACGCTGCAACACATTTCCATCGATCCGCGCGCCAATATCGACGTCTTCACATCCTCCGCCATTTTAATTGACGTCGTCGTTTAGTCGGCGTGAGAATACGTGGAGCCCATCTCCTGTGGAGCAGTGAATGGTGCATTTTGAAACACTCGTTCCTGCTCCAGCAGTGTACTCTGCCACAGACCGCCCCCTATCCTGCTTCACAGAGTGGGCAAGCCTCTGACCTTCGTGTCCTGTGACGAGCCGTGGACGTGCGCCCCCTCGTAGTGGCTTCACCGTCCTGCTCTGCGAAGTAGTGTGTGAACAACTGAGCAGCCTCGCCTGTACACGATTCTCGTCTCCCCTTTTCCAAACATACCGTCACCTTAATGAATACCCCCGTGTCTCTGCGCCACATTGTGACCAGATTGCACTCTGTATTGGGGGGGGGGGTGGTCGTGTTGTATTGGCTCTTCACAATATATCAGATATGTGTGGATAAGCCTTTCTCTCTAACGTTTCTTTAAAACTATTACATGGTAATGACTTATGTTCGGATCTTTGACAATTCATATTTTTTCCTGCCTTCTGTTTGAGCTGTAATGATGAATTAAACACTCATTGAACACTTCTGATTGTATTTAGATGCATTTTATATAACACTTAAATGTATATTCAAGCCATTTTCTAGTTTTGGTCATATTATGATAATATTTATGGTCACATTTTGAAGAAAAATTTAGTAATTTTTTATTAGAACTGGGAATTCAGTAGATGTTACAGGTGAGTAGAAATTAAGATGATTATTCACAGAACCGTATCCCAAACTAATTATCACTGAACTGGTCAGTACTCACCAGTCAGTATTACATTATAGTTATACATCATAGTCAGTCGACGAGTGTCGATATTCCGCCCGCCTTCTAATCTCAACAATGCAGCAGCAGCACGTCTGTGTCGAGCCGCAACAATTAATATTTCACTGTCGCCCATACTTTTGAAAATAATTCTCAGTCGGCATTAAATCTGCAGTGGAGGTGAGTATCACCACGCCGAAAACAAAATTTACTGAAAATGTGAAGTTATCTTATTACGTAAAGAAATTTGGAGAGGAGTATTTTAGTACAAATGAAAGGGTTCTATTCTTTAAATTAACTGAAATTCAAGTGTCTTTAACAAAAAAAATTAAAATTTAATTTCTCAATGGTGCAAGCAGTGAGTGCACGGACGAAAATTATGCTATCTACACTAAAGCAACACTACTACTAGATAAAATAAATCATGTATAATTGATGACGTTTTGATGTATGGTAAATTTAAATGTTCGGTTATATTTTTAGGCCATATTTATACATATTTAGGGCCATATTTGCATGCATATTTCTATTTTTTTAAATATCCAAACCCTAGTGATGACAGCTAAATTTCTTAATTTTACCAAATTGTGAGAATACTACCCAGAATTTTGGGAAATATTAAAGTGAAATAAAATGTAATACTTCAAGGGAAAATGTGTTCAGCTGCTCTAGAAAATTAAAAAAAATAAAGTGGGGTATAGTCGTGTTATGTGTAGAAGTAGCAGATATTGTGTTTGAATTATGGAAGTATATGACAATGATTTTATAAATAACTCCGTCTGCAAACAACTGTTTTGCTGATTTTTATTTTATTTTATTTTATTCCCCAGATGCGTTTCGCCCTAGTGGTGTAGGGCATAATCAGTAGCTCTAAATGTGTTTTTACAATTACTATCTACAGTACAAATCTTTATATATACACAAATATGCGCTCACTTTACTCACATACATAGTGATAATCCTCACATGCCATGCATATTATTACAGTTACTTTCTACATATATAGTATTTATACTACACATACTGTCTACACATATTAAGATTTGTACTGCAGATTGTAATTTTAATAAAACAGGTGTATAAAACACATTTACAGCCTTCGATGATGCCCTACACGACGGGCGAAACGATTCTGGGGAATAAAATAAAATAAAAGTCACCAAAAGACCTGTTTGCAGACGGAGTTATTTATACAATAATTCTTCAACAACTGCGGAAATATGGCCTATCACCAGATCAATACACGACAGTGGTTTGCACTGGAAAAGCACTTTACTCTCGGTTATGCCTCGGAGTCAACTTGCATAATTATGTAGCTGCAGTAATGTGGAGTGGTTACCTGTCGTGTTTCAGGGAGCACCTGCTGCACCACATGTTCCCGCTGCTCGCCGACACCCGCGCCACTCTGGAGATGTACGAGGAACAGTCCTTCCTGCGCAACTCCACACTCGTCACCTTCCTGTCGCAGATTTTAGAATCCCTCAAGGAATTCGATATCGTGCTCGAGAATTCGATTACTGTGGGCATCACTCTGTGACCGAGTACGTCACGGTCGGTCGCTAGTCTGTCTCTCTCGGATCTCATCTCGGACAGTTCCTCGTCGTGGGCCCGGTAAACTTTCCTAACGTGGGTCTCCCAGTGAGAACTAATTTTGAAGTCATTGTGTACCTGATTAATTTCTCATTGGGACTTTGAATTTTTGCCCCGAGTGTGTACGACTAAACCTCGTGGGTCTACTGTGAGCTATATTACAAATTTTTATCCTATATATGTTATTTCTTATTGACAAAACTAAGCTGACGTCAGTTATCGACAGTCAGATTTTGTAATTAGCTGATTAGTTCCTATAATATGTGGAATAATTTTCTTGTATGGTTGCACAAGTGTTAGAAATATTCCGTCAGTTTAACAAATCTAAAGTTTAGGGACCATTTGGCATCAAAAGTTAATATAAATTTTGCTAAAAACATGGCACCATTACTGAATGTTGCTTTTTGGAAGATTGTGAGAATGCATCACATTTATGGAAAAATGTTTCACATCAAGCTAATTTCACTGGTCAAAGTTTGAGACTGTTAAAATAAGGTATGTGGTTGAAAATAGCCTTTGAATTACTCTGAACTCACTAGTTATACTTTTAATTTTTTATTCATATAATTTTGTATGTATGAACTTTGTATAGGGTTAATGTCTTTATTTGAAATTTTTGAGATTAACTACATGACATTTTGTATTTGAAAAATATTCATAGAGTTATAAAACATGTAAGTGTGAATTTACAGTGAATCAAAACTTCGAAGGGACTGTATTACAGTAATCGAAATTGTTACTGATGTTTGTAAATGCTCAAGACATTGTTCTAAGTGATGCAAAATGCGTAAATGCAAAGTAAGGATGGAGATTTGGCAAAACATATAAAGTCAACACTAAAATACACATGCACATCAAGTTGTATAAAAATCCAAATAATGTTTATCTGCTATACAGAAATCTAGCACTGCGTATTTCTATTAAAGTGATATTATTATATGTTAAATCTTTTTGCATGCCTGCTTGTTGGTGCTTAGATTTATAAAATGCATAATTCCGTTGAAACTTGAATCAAGTTTGATACTACATGTTGGTGATTATGTCAAGATGAGAACTGCTGAATGTTGTTACAATTGGAAACTCGAGGAAGTCTGCCCCTTCTTTATTTTTAGCAATCATGTGGCAACTGAACTTTATGGAAATTTGCTTCAACAAATTTTGGAAACAGTCTTGCTCATGTACTGTAAAGTTTTTATGTGAATGCCTGCTTTAGATGTTGATTTTTTTTTTAAATGTATTTGACGTTATTACAGGATAGGGATTCAGTGTACTGCCAGTAAGGATATCTTTTTCACCACACTGCATTGACAAGAAACATATTTGTTTTCTTTCATTTGGTATTTGAATTTTTAAACTTTGCATTGGAGGAAATAATTTTTAATTTTCTTCTTTAGATTTAACAGAAGTATGGCATAACAACTTCTGAACTTATTAGTTTCTATCATTTTTCTTAAATTGTCAGTATAAGGTTTCTTTCTAAACTCAGTTGTCTTAGAACTTTAAACATGCTGAGTGGGAAGGTTTTGTAATGTATAACCAGTTATTTACATTGAGAGAAATTCCAGTTCCTTTTTTTCCCCCTCCCTTTTCCTCTAGACCCAAAAGTCTTTATCACTACAGATATGTCAGCACATAAGGAAATAATTTTACTATGCATATATTTCTGACAAAATTAATGTTGAATTTTGAGTTATTCAGGTGGAGATTTGCTTTTGAAAACAATTCTGGAGCATCTTTTATTTTTTACAAGATAAACAAAATTCATAGTAAAGTATCTTCACAATATCTTCTGCATTCCTCTTGCCAGTGGCGGTGGTAATTAACACGTCTCTTCTTATATGTTTCATAACACCATCTCATTCACATTGTACCTACCCTATGAAAACAACACTGGAGCAATAACTGACTGGGGTAGAACTGGGAAGGAAGAGGTTAATGCTGAAAATATAAAGCCTGTGATAATGGTATTACTGATGAACTGTTCAAGTATAATGAATAAAGTAATTTGCAAACTTAATAGAGATACACGAACTACAAGTGGTAATAGGGGTAGAGAGTTGGTTAAATGAAGAATTGCTAGACAATGAGGTTTTTCTTGATGTTTACAGAGTGTACCGCAAAGATAGAGGAGCATTTGGTGGAGGAGTTTTCATCCTAGTTAAAAAAAAACTACCACAGTTCACTGTGTTCATAGATCAAGACCATGAGTTGTTTGGGGTAGATTTCTGGGGTAATAAAACAGAAAAAATGAGGGTGTTGACTGCTTACCACAGTGGAAAAATGACAGTTGAAGATGAGGCTCTTGGTGGGAAATAAAATTCATACTCAGATTTCAGAGGTGACAATAGAATGGTCATTATTGGTGAGGATTTAAATTTACCAGGTGTAAACCCGGTAGGAAATTATATGAATAATATAAAGGAACAGAGATTTGCAAATACCCTAATAAGGGAAGGAGGATTTATACAAATGGTAGAGCATAACACTAGGGGAACAAAATATTTTGGAAATATTCCTAATGATGACATAGGTGTCAAGTAACTGAAGGAATAAGTGATCATGATGCAGTTCTGATGGAAATTAGAGAATTCAGTAAACCAGCAGCCAAAATTGAAGGGGGAAATAGGTACAATTATAAAAAGGCACAGATTCAAACATGAAGACATATTTCAGGGAGCATTTCAGCAAATGGAAGGAAGGCACAAATACAGTAGAGTCAAGATGGGAAGAGTTCAAGGAGACAATAAGAAATGGGGAAGAAAAAATTATTTCAAATCAGAAAATCAACAGAAGTAAAGTATCTGTGTACTCTAACAAGGAGGTGAGGAGGTTAAAGATGATGGTAATGAGAACATGCCAGAGTTAAGAGACAGTAGGGTAGTAAGAATGATTTGAAAAAGGCAGAGATTTTAAGTAACTGGTTTAGTGAGACCATTAGAAACAATGAATCGGAAACGAGAGGATCTAAATAGGAGAATGAGCTTAACAACACAATTAGAAATGAGCAGATCATTAAATTTGAAATTCATTCTGAGGATATCACGAAGGAACTAAGAAATCTGAAAAAAAATAAAGGGGCTGGTGTAGATAATATTACTACAGATGTCTTAAAGTTAGCCAGATGTGACATTGTACCTTATCTAGAAATATTATATAAATTGAGTCTGGATACTTGCTGCTTAGCAGACGACTGGAAAAGTGCGATAGTAGTGCCGGTACATACAGGAGGGGTGAGAAATAGATGTCGAAAATTACAGGCCAATAATTTTGACGTCACTGTTATGTAAATTACTGAAGAGATTGGTATGCAACATCAGAAATATATGTGAGGAGTGTAAGTGGTTTTCAGGTAAGCAACATGGATTTAGGCAAGGATATTAATGTCAATCTCAGTTGGTTGGATGTATGCAAGATATTTCAGATGAAATTGACAAGGGGGACCAAATTGATAGTGTAACACTACATCTTTCAAAGGATTTTGACAGAGGGAGACATAAAATGATAGTAAATAAGGTAAAAACTATTGGAGTGGATGAGAAAGTGATTTCCTAAGTAGAAGAATGTTTAGATGGTAGAAAACAATAAGTTATGGTAGGAAATGCAGTATCAATAGAAGAGGAAGTAAAAATGGGTGTTCCACAGGGTAGAATATTGGAACCATTGCTATTCATTATTCTAATGAATCATTTACTATCGGAAATCAGATTGTTTGCAGATGACATAGTTCTATATAAAAGGATCAAAATGGTAGAGGACTGTAAACAGTTGCAGGGTGATCTGGACAGCATATCTAGTTGGGTTGGTAAACATGGGATGAAGATAAATGCAAAGAGGAGTCAGCTTACACAAATAAAAAACAAAAGGTTAATTATGAATATAAGTTGGGGAAAGAATTGCTTGCTGAAGACTTGAAATGTAAATATCTTGGCATTACATTTGATAACAATCTTAACTGGGCAGGACACACTGGACAGGTAGTAGGAAAAGGTTTCAAAATTCTGCACTTGTTGGAGAGAGTGATGAGGGGATGTACGGGAGAAGTGAGGGAGTTGGGTTACAAAACTTTGGTCAGACCATTTCTGGAATATGGCAGTGTTGTATGGGACCCTCATTTTACGTATCAAATACAGGAGTTGGAGAGGGTGCAAAAAAGGGCTGCTAGATTTGTTTCTGCAAATTATTGCAGAATGGAATCAGTGACAGATATGATAAAGGAGCTGAAATGGGATTCATTGCAAGACAGGAGGAGGATGAGGAGGGTCATTGGAGTGTACAATATGTATACTGGCGATGAGGCATGGAAAGATATTGGAGTAGGTATGAAAAGTAGTGCATGGAGGGGAAAAGATGACCATGACCACAAGCTGGCACTTGATTTCAGGCACAAGGGTGTAGGAAGATTCTCTTTTTTAGGTAAGGGTGTCAGGGATTGGAATGAGTTACAAAGAGAAATGAATAATTTACCGAAAACGTTGAAAGAATTTAAAGAAAAAGTTTGTAGAAGGCAAATGTAGGTGGGTGCATGATAGGGGGCAGATGGGGGTGTACGGAAATTGCCACCGGAGCCTGTGCTTCATCGTAGAGGATGTCGAGGTATTCATTCTCAGTCATCTGGCCAGTTATGAGAATGAGAGGACCAGCTGAATACCACGATGTAGCCGCCCAAACCTCCCATATGCTTGACTGCAAGATGCAGGCAGTCTGGATCGTAGGCTTCTTTTCCGGTTCTTCATACATAAACCTCTTATTTCAATTTTGGTTCATTCATGTTGGAGGTCTGGATGTGACTACATCTTTCCCCTGCCGTATGTCTCTCCTCTCACTTGATTTAGCTCATGCCGAAATATTGTGCAATTTGTTTGTTTTTGTGTTTTTTACATGTTCTTCTCACTCCTGCCTTCATCTGTGGTAGGCGATGGGTATTTTTTTCCTATCCTATCTAATTCTTAGTTCCCAACGGCAGTTTCTTTGTTTCCATTTCCATTACTGGAAGATAAGAGATGCAAAATACAGCATTTTAATCAAACTGCATTATTCTATGGTTGCTCCTTGCAATATCTCATCCTTATCATGAGTAAAGTTATTTGCTGAATTATTGTAAACTATATTCTTGGGTTTTCTTTATTATTATCATTATTGTTTTTTTTTATCCTGGTCCTCCTGCCTTAATCTGTGGTAAGTGATAGGTTATTTACCATATACTTCCTTTTTTGTGTTACATAATGGCAACATGAATTCTGCATACTTTTTTTAGATAAGCCTGAGGTTTTTTTATGTTTCAAGATGAGTCTGATATTATAGGGTAAATTGTGATCCACTGGGGGGGGAAAAAAAAAAAAAAAAAAAAAAAAAAAAAAAAAAAAAAAAACACCACAGGAACTCCCAGGCAATAAGAATACAACTTTCCACTAAAACCTCAACAAACTTGACAATAACTGAACCTTAAACTAAAGAATTCTTAACCTGTATTTCAACATTGCAGGAGTTGTAAATATGTGTTTAAACAGTACTGAAATGCAGTGGAGGATCCAGAAATATTCTGAACCGAGGCAAAAACTGAGAGAGATTGCCACCCCTTCAAACATTCATTATTTTGCCAGCCCCATTGTCGCCACCCCCAATTGTTGCCACCGTGTCGCTGCCCAGGGCAGTAGTGGAGATGAAGAAAAAAGTTGAGCACTTCAGTTTGTTCCCCCCACCCCCCACTTTTCCTCCTAGAAATGAACAGGCCAATTAGTTTGACATCAGTAACAGGCAAAATGATGGAGAGATTGATATGCAACTATATCAGAAATGTCTGTGATGAAAGAAACTGGTTTTGCAGATCTACAATATGGCTTTATGGAAGGATATTCTTGTGAATCTCAGGTAGTGGGCTATATGCAAGATATTTCAGAAGAATTTGACAAGGGAGGCCAAGTTTATAGTGTTGCGCTAGATCTTTCTAAGGCATCTGACAGAGTGAGCCATAAAAAGTTTGTAAATAAAGTGAAATCTATAGGATTGGATAGAGAAGTTACTTGCTGATGAGAGGAATTCTTAAAAGCCAGGAAGCAAAGTGTTAAGGGAATACAGTATCAAAAGAGGTGGAAGTAAATATGGAAGTAAATATGGAAGTGCCACAGGGTAATGTATTGGGACCGATGTTGTTTGTTACTCTGATGAATGACTGTATTGATGAGTTACAGTCAGAATTTAGGTTGTTTGCAGATGAATAATGGAATATAATAGCTTAAAAACACAATAAGACTGTGAACATCTGCAGGGTGACCTGGATAGAATATCTAAGTGGGTAGGTCAACATGGAAGGAAAATAAATGCAAAGAAGTCAGCTTATTAGGTACACAGATAAAATGACTGAAGTTTGTTTATGATTGTAGGGTGGGGTCAGAATTGCTTGTTGAATCAAGTAGAGCACATTGGGCAGGTGGTAGGAAAGGTTACAAAATTCCTCATTTACTGGCGAGGGTGATGGGAGGATGTAGCATGGATGTCACGGAATTGGTTTACGAAACTTTGGTCATACCATATGCTGATTATGGTGGTGTTTCCACATTTTTGGTATCAAATACAAGAGTTGGAGGGTGTGTAAAAAAGAGCAGCTAGATTTGTTTGCAGAAGTTATCGCAGGACCCAGTCAGTAAATGATATGATAAAGGAGCTGGATGGGGAGTCATTGGAGGAAAGGAGGAGGAGAAGAGAGAGCTGGGAATGTACAGGGCATATGCTGGTGATGGAGCTAGGGGAGATATTGGTCAGAGAATTAGGAATAGTGCATGGAAGGGGAAAGGCGACCATGACTACAAGCTGGCGATCGATTTCATGTATAAGAGAGTGGGAAAATTTCCTTTTGTTAGTAAGGGTGTAAGGGATTGAAACAGATTACCAAGTGAAGAGATGAATAATTTACCAGCAACACTGAAGGAAATTAAAATTTGTAATTTGCAAAAGTAGATGGAGGAATGTAACACTCAGATTAAGCGAGATAAGCAGGGGTAAACAGTCGACTGGGAATTGCCTCAGAGCGTGTGCTCCATCGCAGTTAAATTAATAATAATAAAACTGTGGTGATGTAATCGTATAGATGTTTTAGAGAAAATCTTCTAGCATTTGGAGGATTAATCATGTGTAGGTTTTAAGCATTAATGTTACTCAAACATATCATTGTATGTATAATTTTTTTTAAAATTTATGTCATTAAATTATCCCTATTGTAAACACAAGATTAATGGGTATGACCAAAAAATAACTTTCCTGCTGTAACCAAATCAAAACTGTAAAAATAGATTTTTGGAGGGTTTTACTTGTATTAGAAGAGTGTATATTTAGGCACTGTTGTATTGTTATTATTGTATTTTGCTAGTTATCAAATAGTTTTTGTATGTTTTTGTATGTTTGTTTGTTTGAGTATGCGAAATAATTCTGCTGTCGGCTTTCTTTTTAGAACTGCAACATCACTATTCTGTAGATTGCGCTTAGCAGCTAAGCAGAGCAGGAAATATCTATCAATTCTCCTCTTCCGATTACTCCATACCTCAAATATTAGCTTTTTGTGTTCACTGGTTCTTAATTGATTCTGTCAACATTATGTAATGTCTTTATAATAAGTATATAATACATAAACATGCATGTTATTTGTGATTTGTTGTATTTGTGTATTTTATTTCCCAGTTTTTACGCTATCCTGCTTATTACTGTTTTCCATATAGACCATTTTAAAGCTTTGTATGTTGTGCCCCCTATTTATTTATATTTTTTTGTCACTATTACGCTTTAATGATTTCTGTTTATATTCCCATGTCTCCTGGAACTGTCTTGGACATCTGGTTTTATGACTTATAAAATTGAAGGAGAACGTAACTTTCCGTCAGTAGAATGTGTGAAGAACAAACTTTATAAGTGTGACAAGGATAAAAATCATATATAGAATTTAATTTTCTTTCCCTTAGGATAGGGAAAATAACCTGTCACTTACCACAAATGAAGGCAGGAGGACCAGAAGAAACGCGAAAAAAGAAAACAAATGTATTTGATAGGTCTGGATGCGTGCATATCTTTCTCCCTGACATATCCCACACGAATGAGGTTATTAACCACAGAGGAAGGCAGGAGGGCCAAGCAAACACACTTCACAATATTTCAGTTTGTAAACTTAATCACGTCAGAGGCGAGACATACGGCAGAGAGAAGATGTGTACACATCAGGACCTGCCGAACGAATGAATGAAGAAACAGGAGGTAAGAGTGGGGGCTGAACCAGTGGAAGGGGAAGTTAAACAATGTAAATATTGGGACAGAATAATATCTGTGACAATGAGTCGCGGTAAAATAAAAATATTCACCAGACGGAGGTCGCTGTGTGTACGTCTGACTCTGCCTAATGCCTCACCTCTTGCAAGAAGAGAATGTTGTGATGCAAAATACTGTGTCACTTGCGATTGTCTTCCCAGCCGCAGTCATCCATGCTATGTGCTGGGTTTTATTTCCCTATCATTTCTTAATTAAATAATAGGTGCTAAGTAAATAGAATAACACAATCAACCACCAATTATTTCAGATGATGGTTGCACGGTGTGAACACACACAAAAGACAATATACAACTGAGGAAGGCTGGGGAAATACGAATCCGACACTAACCACAGATTAAGGCGACTGGGAACGATGAACGTAAAAGAGATTAACGGGAGAAACGCAATACTTTTGTGGTTAGCCTTACTCTGGCCAAGAGTGAGACACCAGGCAGGTTCCAGCTGCGTATAGGGTCATATTTGCCTGTCATTCCTTAATTTTATCACCTTAAAACATTTTTCTGATCATTGCTATTAATATATATATAACTAAGGAAGGATAGGGAAATATGACCCAACACTTACCACAGATGAAGGCGGCTGGGATGACTAAGAAAAAATCAAACACAAGAGAAGCGCAATATTTCGGCCTACAGCAGCCTTAAACGTGCAGAAGGTGAAGCACCAGGCTGCGTCACATGTGTACACATAGACGGCCGACTGGTGAATGGCGTCTCAGGCGCAGATGGTCGTTTAGGTGGAAAAGGGGGGGTGGGGAGGAGTAAGCTCAAATATTGGATCGATAATCGATACTGATGCCGATATGTTGTTATTGAAAGAGGTGAATAATAGCTGGTTGGGGATATATATATATATATATTAAACTCTGGTTGCCCTAACTGAAAAACAGATGTTCAAATTATTGATTTTGTGGGAACTGGCATGTTTTGCAACTGGATGACCCTCGTTGTTAGTATAAACTGTCTGCCTGTGGCCATTCATTCTGATAGCTAGGGGATTGGTTGTGAGGCCTATATAGGAAACAAAATCTTGGGAACTTAATAAGCATGATGATATTCGCATATCTCTGCCCACCAGACCCAGCACTTATTATCTATACCATTTACATTTTTTGTATTTCTGTACATTTATTTTACTTTTCACTTGTAGTTATATATGTATCCCCATATTATTCACCTCTTTAAATAATAACATATCATCATCAGTAGCTTACTCTCCCCCCCCCCCTTTTCCACCTAAACGACCATCCGCACCTGAGACGCCGTCTATGTGTACACATGTGACGCCGCCTGGTGCTTCACCTTCTGCACGTTTAAGGCTGCTGTAGGCCGAAATATTGCGCTTCTCTTGTGTTTGATTTTTTCTTAGTCATCCCAGCCGCCTTCATCTGTGGTAAGTGTTGGGTCATATTTCCCTATCCTTCCTTAGTTTTATTGCCTTAAAGCTTTTTCCTGCTCATCGTTATTATATATATATCTATATATATATATATAAATTGGCTCTAAATTTTAAAATTTTTAGTGACATGCACTAAGACCCCTCCTATAAACCTGTTACAAATTTTGAGATTGGAATGAAAGGCGCTAAATAGTGAAAAGAAAAACAAATTAGGTTAAGGAAATTAGCCACCATTTACCTTTAGATGATGGATTATAATTTTTATTTTACCATCACTGACACAGATATTATTCTGTCCCACTATTAATGTTAGTCAGTTTCCCCCTCCACCGGTTCAGTCCCCACTCTTCCCTCTTGATTCCTCATCGGTTTGTTCGTGTGCTTTGTCCTGATGTGCATACATCTTCCCTGCCATATGTTTTGCCTCGGACAGGATTAAGGTTGCAAACGAAACTATTGTGAAGTGCTTTCTTTTGTGTCTTGCCTTTATTTTTGGTGAGGGGTTATTGTCCGTATCCTATCAGTTTCAGCATTATGCAATTGTTCTTTAACTCAGGTGAAACATATTCTGAAATGCCTCTTTTGCATTACACACCTTGTGCAATACTCTTCTATTGAGTGCTGTGCTCTGTCTGGAATGGAAACTTCCAAGTTTTCGCTCACCAATTGAGTTCCTACTATGAATGCTAGGGTGAATAATGAAGTGGAATTTCATAGTAAATGTCAATAAATACACGGTTTTTAATTTTCTGTCAATGATTGGTTTTACAATAAAAGCGCAAGATTTGAATTTTAAATCAAACATGGTTTTCCGTAGCAAAGTGTTGAAGTATTTATTGATTTATAAATTACACATTTGGGAATTACGTATGGAACAACACACCCAATAAATAAACACTGCGACATGCACTTCTGACAAAATTTTCAGCAACAGTTTTGCATAATCGTCGTGGTATTTTATTGATTTATCACTGAGTTTCAAATTTTAATGCTACTTTGGTTGTGGGCTTCTTGGCATAAATCTTAGGCTTCATGAAACCTTAGAAAAAATAAAAGGCAATGTGAATTAAATTGCAAGATTGTGATGGCCACTTCATGTTGAGAAAATAAGTGTTGATACAGTCAGACCATGGTTGTTGCACGGGCAGTATGGCAAGTGACTCAACACTGCTGAAATCACGTGTCTGCAAGGGCAATATCTTCCAACTGAGGCACAAAGAAGTGGATTATCATAGTGGCACACTTCTCTCAGGAGTTAAAACCTCTCCATTCATTCAGTGTTACAATGTTTGCTAAGAATTTTCATTGTTTCACACTAGAAAAAAATTGCTTTAAATCATGATGTTGATATAAAATGTATCGTGGCTTGCTGTGTGGAATCGGGCAATATTAAAATTGTAATAATTGAATCACTCCGTAAGAAGTACCGTAATGAGAATGATTCTGATCTGAGCCGCAGCAATGGGAAACAGTTCAGCCTGGAAGTGCTGAAAGAACCGCACATTTAAATCCTGGCAGGTTTCACCATCTGAAAGACCCACTCGTATTTCAACTGTCACTCGTGTGCTCGAAGCGGCCTCTGCATTTACTGGAAAACGAAAACAAAAAACCTCCTCCCTAGGTTTTTCTTTATGTGAGATTACTTGAGCCTTACCTGTAATAGATTCAAGTAATTTATGAAATATAAGGGACTTTCACTTAAGTCAATCGTCACTTCAAACCTTCCTCTAAAATTCTCAAAAGGTTATAATTAAATCACAAAATTACAAAATGATAACAGAAAATTAGAGATTAAATAATTTCCACTATAATTGCTCCTTAATGCACAGTTTTCTTTTAAGTATCTTTGACTCTCCAACTGGTGTATTATTTAAATTACTATCACAAGTTCCTTATAAACGAGATATTTTACACCAGGTAATAATTTCTCCCTCTTAAAAAAACCAACACAATTCTGCTGCTACCACCAATAATACCTTAAAACTTACTAATACTTTTTTCTAACAACTCGTAACTACTTTTTTCAATAACACAAAAATTATGAGTTTGCTAGTTCAAATTACTAAAGTTCCTAGCAGTTCCTATCAATTACTTGCAAACTTGTTGCACAATTATAAATATTATAATATAGTATTGTATTATAATATTCAGTTTCTAAACTGGAGCAAAGTACTCAGCAGGATAGATGTGCTGCTACCACTAAGTAATGACTAGTAATTAATTTGATTGGTATTTTTTGCTTCCCCCACTTCTGATTACATGAATATAAACTTAGCCCTTGTTAGTTTAAACAAAAAACCTAATTGGAGTGATTATACTGAAATCCTCACTTTTGATGGACAATAACATCAAAATACACTAACAAGTCAACTTACTCCACATACCAGACAATAGACGAACTTGGACGGTTACTACAAATAACTAGACGCACACGGTAATTTGAAACACTGTCACAGTATTAAAATTTCGCTCTGGACCGGACATCCTCCTTACTACCATGACTGGTGATGAAAGAGCCTCGCTTGGTCGTTGCACTACTAGTTATAGACTTTGCCAAAACAACATTTCTTCTGATCCGATCCTATGGCGTTCTTACCTCCCACGAAGGGTCGTGTCGCAATCTTTATTCCCTACGGGTGAATTGTAGTATTTAATAACACTCTCAATTCGTAAATCTGGTGATGAAACTTGGAATAATGTCCTAAATACACACCATAAAGCCCTAGAGCTATCAGAAACTCAATCAACATCATCAGAGTTAGGAATGGTTTTGAAAAGGGACATTGATTCTGACACTAGGCAAAAAAAAACTTGTATATATAAGAAAACGTCTCTGCAGAATTCGCCTCTCCTAAAATTATTCAGCTTTGTTGAGCATGTGGTTCAGTTTTAATATCGTTGTGGAGTGAGGAGCCCTTGAATTAAAAAGCGATTAGAGTTTCTGTAGTGGGACACAAACACTCACATTTTTTAATTGACTATGGCCAATGAAGCTATAAAATTTATACTTTATTTTATATAACACCTCTCTTGACTGTTTCTATTCCATTTGTATAGCATTTTTCAATTATTCTACTCTAAAATCTGTGGAGAATCATTGCATATGATTTCTGTGTGCTTGTATATTAAACAATTGTAGTACAATGTTATTTGATCTGTTTGAAAGTTGGTGTGTATATACAGTTTTAAATATTTCTTCCTATAGAAAGGGAATGTAATTTTTAAAAGGAAGTTGTCAATTTATTTGTAGAA
Organism: Vandiemenella viatica; assembly: GCA_031002005.1. NCBI lineage: Eukaryota > Metazoa > Arthropoda > Insecta > Orthoptera > Morabidae > Vandiemenella > Vandiemenella viatica. The sequence continues at coordinate 2,959,621 of CM061920.1, forward strand.
TAAACTGTCATATTCACATATTTGTAATAATAAAGTTTGTGTGTATATTTGATTGTATGTGTGCAAGAATAAATACTCGGTCTTATGTACAAATTTCAAAATAAATTTAACTAACTGTGATAGATATGTGTTGATGCATGTGTGGAGATTCATAACAGTTCACCATTCACAATACATCTTTCTGAGGCCATCTGAAAATTTGTTACGACGAGCACAAATTCAAAATATTGTCTATATTTTGTTTACATACTGGATGTTCTTCGGTAAAGAACTATACTAAATCAGTCATGTCCACTAGGCGTAAAGTTACATATATAATTAATGTTAGAATCATCGTTAAATGTTAAAACAAGAAAAAGAATTTATTAAATTTGTAAAAAAATTATTAACATCTCTGTTTGATGTATTTAGACTTTAAATTATGCATGAGGAGAATATTTCTTGGCAGTCACTCTTCTGGCAGTTCATAAGATGTAAGGCTGTATCCAATAAATACGATTTTGTTTTTAGAAATGTGTGTTTTTAGTATTTGAAATTTGACCATCTATGCCACACGTTCCCATCTCCCCATTCCTTTTTCTGAGGGGGCAAATATATGGAATAAGAGATAGAAGATGGAAGAGAGGAATAATGTTTGGCCTTTCCCCACCCTCTGTCTTAGCCTAGTAGAGATGGTTGCCACGACGCTGTGAACAAAACCAACAAAGAGAAAAGTCGATTGACCAAAGTGTTTGCAAGCACAGTGTAATTCAAGAGTATATGATACTTTAGTTTATCACAATCAAATTTTTGTGATAATGGAATTCATAATCTGATGGTTGGTCAATAAATATATACTCTATCTGACAGAGACAGCGCAGGTCCGTAGCAAATGAGAAGAATGGTCCCTTGGTTTTCACCGTCTGGGGCAGTGTTAAAGCAAAAAAAATAAAAAAAGGTCGCCCATCTGTTCTGACGGGGAAGGCCCCCCGAGAATCCTAGGTGCAGAAGGCACGGGGGCCATAGCAGTTTCTAACTCCTGCTACGTGGCTAATCCGGTACTGCTATCTGATCGAAACTAGCCGAGCAACCGTAGGTGACACTTAACGGAACACTAGATGACAAAACAGGTGGAGCTGCCTGTAGGAAGGAGGTGGGGAGTAGAGGAGCAGTGACGGTAGAAGGTGTCTGTTGGGAAAGCTCGTCGTCTTTGAACCTGTGCTAGTCATTGGGTGTCACCTCGACCGGTGACATTCCAACCGTTCCGTAGCTGCTCGAGTCTGCTGTCGGTGACGCGAGTGTGAAGTGGAAACGTGAAGCACCGACCACAACTAAACCGAGACCAGGCAGGCTTTATTTAATAGAGGACACGGACCATCGAGCATAGCATAGAGTAGTTGTACAAAATCATAAGAACTCAGTGGAAGAAATCTGTCGAGAGTTCAAAAGTACAGTGACCGTACGTCGGGAATTAAAAAGAATTGAACTGCTGCTCAAACATGTCTGTAGTCAGTGCTAAGTGACGCATGACGTGGTGTAAAGAGCGACGCCAGTGGACTGGAAACAAGCATTGAATCGCACTGTACCCTATGGCCCGGGTGGGCAAGTGCTTTGGCTTGGCGGTCACTTTGTGGAAGAGGTGTTTAGCTGGGAGAGCTGCACCCTTTAAAATGATTACATTTGTTAGCTAACTTTGTGTTTCTGAAAAGGTACAAATTGTTCTATAACATCAATAAATATAAATTAAATATTTAAAATAGTGGCAGTTTTATTCAATTTCTTTGCTGTGCTAATTTTTTATAATCTATAGCAGCAAGCAAATTTAATTTCACTTTAATGAGACAACTGTACCCTATCACAGTTTCCTACAATTTTTTTGAGACCGGGAATTATATTGTTGCTTGAGATTCTAATAACAGCATGCAAATTGATGTCTGTCAAAGAGCATTTATATTTACTTCAAGCAAGAAAAGCTTTATTTTTTAATTGCAATGGAGCGCACGCTCCAGTGGCAATTTCCCTGCTCACCCATCTTCCCCCCTTTCCTGCACCCACCTACATTTGCCATCCGCAAATTTCAATTTTAAATTGTTTTCAACATTTTTGGTAAATTATTAATCATTAACTTATTTCAATCCCTGATACTCATACCTAAAAAAAGAGTGTCTTCCCACACCCTTGTACCTGAAGTCAAGTGCCAGCTTGTGGTCATGGTCATCTTTTCTCTTTGATACATTACTTTTAGTTCTTACACTAATACGAGGCGTATTCCAAAAGTAAGGTCCGTTTGATCATAATAAAAACATCGTTCAGGATACAAGGTTTTTATTAACGTCAGTATGTAACTACATATCTAGTTCACTTTTCCACATAATCGCCGTTCATATCTATACACTTTCTGTAACGCTGTACCAGTTTCTTTAACCCCTCGGCATAAAAGTCTGCTGCCTGGGACCTGAACCAATTGGTAACGCTCGTCTTGAGTTCTTCATCGGTTTGAAATCGTTGTCCACCAAGCCACCGTTTCAAATGCAGGAAGAGAAAATAGTCGCTTGGTGCAAGATCTGGACTGTAAGCAGGGTGGTCTAGGATTTCCCAACGAAACTCTTGAATCTTCTCTTTGGTTTTGGAAGCGGTATGCGGGCGTGCATTGTCGTGCAGGAGGATGATGCCAGACGACAGTTTCCCGCGGCGTCGATTTTGGATGGCACGTCTCAGTTTGGTGAGCGTTGCGCAGTACACGTCAGCTGTAATGGTTGTCCCACGGTCCATGAATTCGATCAAAAGGAAGCCCTTTTCGTCCCAAAACACGGAAGCCATCATTTTGCGATTCGTGTACGGCGATTGCTTACACTTTTTTGGTTTGGGTGAACCGGAATGTGGCCACTGCATTGATTGTTGTTTTGATTCTGCGTTGGTGTACGCTATCCACGTCTCGTCTCCCATAACAATTTGGGAAAACAAACTGTCTCCATCTTGTCTATAGCGCTCCAAAAATTGTCGTGCGCTATGCATTCGTTGCTCTTTGTGCTGAGCGGTGAGCAGTTTTGGCACCCACCGCGCACAAAGCTTCCGATATCCAAGCTCTTCAGTGACAATCCTGTAAATTGAGGTTCTAGCAACATTTGGGAATTCCATAGCCAGACCACTAATCGTCAAACGCCGATCACTTCGCAGTTTTTGGTTAACTTGCTCGACGATGTCGTCGGTCCGAATACTGGGCCTGCCACTCCGCTGTTGATCGTGCACATCTGTGCGACCACTTTGAAATTCTCGACACCAGTGTCGAACTTGTTTCTCACTCATTATGTTTGGTCCATACACTACACACAATTCGCGATGGATGTCCGCAGCTGACGATCCTTTTGCCAACAAAAATCTAATCACACCGCGCACTTCACAACTGGCGGGAGCTACGATTGTCGCGGCCATTTCGAACTGCTCTCAACAATAGATATACGGCTACTGCGGCACGCCAACAATACTGCATATTTACCAGGAGTTGGTAGATGGCGCTGCAGGTGGGAAACGTCATTCAGGCCTATCATCTGTGACATCTTGTACCCCGGACCTTACTTTTGGAATACGCCTCGTATCTTACCATGCCTCATCACCAATATGTGCCTTTTACACTTCCATGACTGTTTTCACCCTCCTCCTGTCTTCCAATGAATCCTATTCCAACTTTTTATCATATCTGTGACTGACTGCGTTGCCCGGTAAGTTCCAGAATCAAATCTAGCAATTCTTCTTTGCACCTTCTCCAACACTTACAATTAAATTAAAAAATATAGAGATAATTTTCCCAACAGATTTCTTAATACATAGAAATTTTCAGCAGACAAAGAATTCTAAAAGTCGATCAATAGATGATAGAAATGTTCACTTTGATCCCATGTGAGAATAATCTCGGGGATGTGGAACAGTACATACACTTATTAGTAATGTCAATATTACTATATAATTGATAATATTATTATATATTGACAACAAGTTAGCAACAACCCATTAGTATAACCAATATCTCCTGTAATCTACAAATACAATCCCGAGTTAATTAATACTTATTATGTGGAACAGTGTATACACTTGTTACCAGCATCTAATAACCAGTTATTTTCTTACCAACCAGTTACCATGAAAGGTTTCACTGTAATTTGTGACTACATATTATATTATGTTTGTTGCTATTTATGTGGAACAGTACACACACCTATTAGCAATATCAATTATATTACCAACAACTCATTTGCAGTCAATTACTTAAAAACCTGTTCATATGATAATTTTTCACAGCAGTTTTTGAGTGCATGCTATCCCATGTTAGTTACTATATATGAGTGAAATTTTGTAAACAGTATAATTAGTTCATTTGTCAAAAGTTTCAACAGAAAGAAAAACCATATATCATTTTAGTAATTGTGGATAATTTTGTCACCTTCCCCTTCCATACACCATATATACTATTTTATCAGTCATTCTTAGTTACCAAATTCCAAGAAGAAAATTCTTTCACAGAGTAAAATGGGTTCTGAAGCAGAAACTCTTTCAGTTTGGACTTAAAGTAGTTGGGTTTTTGTAGATAGCATTTAATTTATGTTGGTAATACATTGAATAAGGAAGCTCCAGTAAATGTTAACCCTTTCTGTACAATTGACAGTGATTTGTAATCCTTGTGAATATTATATTTATTCCTAGTATTATGGCTATGTATGTCAGCATTAAGATTGAAGTGTTCAGGATTTTCTACTACAAATGATAATACAGAGTATACATACTGTGCTGGCATTGTTAGTACACCCAGGTTTTTAAATAGATTTCTGCACGACGTCTGTGGGCTTGCTCCAAAAATAGTTCTTATAGCACGCTTTTGCAATTTAAATACCCACTGTGCTTGTGACGAGTATCCCCAGAATGAGATGCCATAAGTGAGCAGGGAATGAAAATATGCAAAATACACTAAATTTCTGGTTTCTATATTGGCTATTCTAGATATTACCCTCAGTGAAAATGTTGCAGAATTCAGTTTTTTAAGTAGTTGTTGAATATGCTGTTTCCAGTTCAATTTATTTGTTATCACCCAGGAATTTTGTGAAACTGCTTTCATTGATTGCTTTTCCTTCTGATATCACATTATAGCTGTCCTTTGTTTTATTTTTTGTAACATCTGAAATAACTGTGTCTTTTCTACATTAAGTATTAGTTTGTTGGCATTAAACCACCTGTTAATTTTCTTTATAACATCATTTGCTGTGTTTTCGAGGATTTGTGCTGATGGGTCTTTCAAGGATATGCTAGTATCATCTGCAAAGAGCACCATGTGTTCATTATCACCTAGTATATGTGGGAGATCATTTATATAGATTAAGAACAGCAGAGGGCCAAGAATTGAACCCTAAGGCACACCACATTTAACTATACCCCATTCTGAGTTTATAACATTTCCTGTATTAGCATCTTTCAGTGATACACATTGCTTTCTATTTTCCAGGTATGATTTAAACCAATGTCCTGGCTTACCACTAACTCCATAGTGGTGTAATTTACCTAGTAGAATCTCATGATCAACAAAGTCAAAAGCCTTAGCAAGATCACAGAATATACCTAGGGAATTTAATTTTTTATGCATTGATTCGAGTATGTTGTTTACAAAAGCAAAAATTTCTGAATCTGTTGAAACGCCTTGTCTAAAACCAAACTGTACTTTACTGAGTAGGTCATTCTTTTGTAGATGTGCATACACCCTTCTGTACATTGCTTTTTCAAAGATTTTTGAAAATGCTGGTAGAAGTGAAATGGGTCTGTAATTCTCAATTTTTGAGGTATCACCCTTTTTATAAAGCAGTTTGATTATTGATTTCTTGAGTGAGTCAGGGAAGATACCTTCTTCAAAAGAACTATTACAAATATGACTAATAACTCTAGTAATGCTGGTGTTACATTGTTTCACTACATGGGTTGAAACCTCATCATAACCAAATGACTTTTTATTTTTGAGGGATTTAATAATTTTTTCAATTTCATTTTGACTGGTGGGAAATAGAGACATAGGTGCTGTTTTTGGTGACAAGGATTTAAGTATTGCTATAGCATCCATATTCCCAATATATTTTCCTTTTACTTTTTCAGCAACTGTTAAGAAGTAGTTATTGAAAGCACTTCCTACATAAGAGGGGTCAGTTACAAGCTTATCATTAATGCTTATAGATATAGGTTTAAGTTCAAGGGATGATACAGTTGTTTCTCTTTTAATAATGTTCAGACACTTTTTATCTTATTATCTGAACTACTAATCTCATCGTTTATGGCCAAACGTTTAGCTTCTTTTATTACTTTGGTTAAAATTCTACAGTAAGTTTTGTATTGTTGTCTGAGAGGCATATTATCAGTATTCCTAACTTTTACATACAATTCCCTTTTATGTCTGCAAGATGTTTTAATACCAACTGTAACCCAATTTTTGTTTACTCGTTTTTGACCAATTGGAGCTAGTTTTGTAGGGAGACACCTTTTGTAAATTTCTAAAAACTTTTGGTGAAAGTAATTGAATTTATTGTTTACCCCTTTTAATTTATAAACAGTGCTCCTTACGTCATTTAACATTTCTTTCGCAACGTGATGCTGTCACAGTCAGTAGTAATGGAATAAAAGAGCAAATTGAATGTAGACTTAGTTTTCTGAAAGTCCTGACATCATCTTTATGATCTCATCCTTCAAAATATGCAGATTTGTAATCCTAGCAGAAACCCTGTCAGGTGGCAGCTTTTTCCCCTAATAGAGGGAGATTATGAAATATTCCCTTCTCCTGCTTGCCTTGCAAATAGACCTAGTTTTTCTGCTTTGAATGATTTTATATGCTTCGCCATGTGCAAACAACCCCTTTGCTGCAATGATATATTCAGTTCATTGAATTTCTCAAATACAAAAAAAATACAAAAAAAATCCTGACTTTCTTGGTGGGCCACAATAAAAGTATAAGCTGGCCCAGGGGCCACCACGTGCCCACTCCCACCCCGTGGCAATCCGAACAAAGGGTTTGCGTTTGGCAAATTCCAAGAGAGTGGTACCTGTGATAATGTGTAGCGCCAACAGTGAAGTACAGAGGTGGTGGTGTTATGGTACAGAGGTGTTTGTTGTGGTTTAAACCATTGTGTACTGCATACGGTAGAGGGCCAATTTTGAGACGACGATTGGTTGTATTTGCATGACAATGCACCTTGTCATAAAGCTGCTTTTCTGAAGGAATGGTTTGTGGACAGTAATATTCCTGCAATGGACTGGCCTGGACTAGTCCCAAACGAAATGGAACACTTTAGTGACGAGTTAGAATGTCGACTTTGCTCCGGACCCGTGCCCAACCTCTGCCACTCCTCTGGTTTCAGCTTTTGAAAGCCAGTCAGTAAGGTAATGGGCTGACAACGCTAACTGTCTTATTAAAGGTGTGTGATAATAATGAGAAGGAAAATGCTTTAGGGAAATGAAAATAAGGAATGGTAGGAGAAATAAATCCAGCACATCAGAGATGAAGGTGGGTTGGTATCAATAAATACTAAAAGACAGACCCAAAAATACAAGCACATGCAACACAATATTTTGGTATTGAACTCTAGTCTTGCAAATAGATGAAACATGGTGATGAGATCAGTGAGACAACTGATCCCGCCATGTTTCTTATCTACTTTCAGAACTAAGGTTCAGCACTGAAACATTGTGTTATATTCGTTTCTCTTTTCAGGTTCATCAATGCCCAGTCTCATTCGTCTATGGAAGTTGTTCACAATTAGTGGTACGCGTACCCCCAGGGGTACGTGAGAATGTTTTGAGGGGCACGTGCGGTAAACCTCTTGGCTAACCTAATCACTACGATAACTTTATCCGTCTCAGGTTAGGTGGTGGTATGTGGTTTCGAGCCATCTTGTGGGAGTTGTCTTGATCACGCCTGCAATCATACGCATAGCGTAATTAAGTTGGGTGTCCACTTTTCTCACGTGTGGGCTATTCAACCAGACCGGGGCACAGTACTCGGCAGCCGAGAAGACAAGACCCGGAGCGGAGGGTGGAGGCCGAGGTACCACATAGTTTTTGAATGATATTGTTTCTTGTTTTTAGCTTCAGTCATTTTCGTTAGATGTGCATTATAGGATAATGTTCGATCAAGGGTAACACCCAGGTACTTTGGTGTCTTATTGTGGGTAAAAATGGTTTCTTCGAACCGTATGTTAAGTTCCCTTCTAGCGAGTTTGCTATTTAGATGGAAGCAGGTAATCTCTGTTTTAGAACCATTGGGTTTGAGTTGCCACCTATGGAGTACAAGAGAATAATGGACAACAGAAACTTAGCGATCTGCACCAAGGTATTAAGGATGCCAACATCAACAGGCTTCGCTCTAGAAAACCGCCAGTGAAATCGGCAAGGGATGCTATTTGTGAAGATTTTAACATCACCAAAGCTTGGATCCAGCAGCTTACCTTGCATCACACAAAAGCCACCAGGTTTTGATTTACCTCGTAAAACTTGGTCCACACTCAACAGAATAAGAACTCGGCATGGCAGATGCGCACACTCTCTATACCAGTGGGACAAGCAACCATCCCCCTTATGCGAATGCAGAGAGATTCAGACTATTGGTCATTCATAAACTATATTAATAAACTAGATATCTGTCTTTAATCTTGTAAAGCTGCAGTGTATATATTTTATCAATATTCTTAAAAGTGTCTAAACTGCCATACGATAAATAATAAAATAAAACTACGATAACTGAGAAGAAAAAACTATCACACAAATATTGGATCGGCGTTGAGAATTAATATTGTAGTCTTCTTGGGTGATTAGCCGAGTGAGCAAGGTATTGTCCCACGATATTTCGGCGATCGAAACTCTGTCGCTATCTTCACCAGAAGATGGAACTATTCTAGATTAGATCTTGTTCTGAGCCAAGTCTACATTTTACACAATATATTCACTTCACTTTGTGAAATAGAATGCTTTCTCTCGGTATTATACATCGTTTATTTAGAATCAAAGCTGTGGTGACTTGGCCATTATGCATACCATGTTGTCAAATTGATGTGATTTGTTGTAAGGTAGATAATGTAACCTAAGACTGAATATTTTCCATTTTTGATTAGTCTATTTATTTTAAAAAAATTGTTTAGATTTAAAAACAAAAAAGAAACCCTCGAAATATGCTTAAGAAAGGTTACAAAATTTTAATGTCAATTTGCCAATTAAAATATCGTTAACTGTTAATTTTTATCATTAAACATTAAAATTGATTTATTAATTTAATTAAAAAAATTTTAGTATTTTATTTGTTAACAATTTAAGTAACATTGCTTTAAAAATATGCTTTAAAAAACGTTTGGCGCCAATCCCGCAAAAAACCAGCGGAATTGAAAAATTAACGGTTCGCTCGAAAGTTCGGTCTTTCTAAAAAATTATCTCGTGTACACAAAATGCTCGCTCACCGCCACCAAATAATGTATGTTTATAATGTGTTGTATGCATTACAATTGCATAATTCAACCCGTGTAAAGGACGTTTTAATGGAACAATCACCAATAAGGATGGACCAGAAATATACAAAGTTAACATTTATACTCGGGAGATAGAGGGGTTCTTATGCTGAGTCCAATAACTACGGCAAAACCATGCTTTTGCACCATTTAATTCTACACAAACGATTCTGATAATTACAAGAACATCATTGGCGGCATAACTAGTACAATAGTAACAGTAATAGTAACAGTATATAGAGCACCATCGGGAAACTTTTCTCTTTTTATGAACCAGTTTGAACTCTTATTAACATTTTTAAGCAGAAAAGAAGTCAACATAGTAGTATGTGGTGATTTTAATGTAGATTTTCTAAATAACTTACCCTGTAAAGTAATGTTAGAATCATTAGTCAATTCATTCAATTTAACTCAGGTAGTTAATTTTCCAACTAGAATAATGAATAATAGTCACTCAGCTATAGACAATGTTTTCCTAGATACCTCAAAATTCAGTTATACCATCAAGCCATCCATCAATGGACTTTCGGATCACGATGCCCAGTTATTAACCATCAACACTTCAATAGGAACTAGCACTAAGAGTAATGTCTTTAAACTTCAGCGTGTAATAAATGATGAGTCAGTTACTTGTTTTAGAAAGTGCCTGAATGCCACAAACTGGGAACAGGTATACAGTACTCAAGGTATGGATGAAAAATACAACATTTTTAGTGACATTGTATTAAATTTCTTTGAAAGTTGCTTCCCCTTGAAAAAGTGTCGTGCTTCTCAAAAAGAACAAAAACCTTGGATAACTATTGGCATTAGAACATCATGCATTAATAAAAGGAAGTTGTATATTGCCTCTAGGAACAGTGAGAATGCTAATGTTAAAACACATTACAAACAGTACTGCAAAGTACTGAAAAAGGTTATTAAAGAATGTAAAAGTATGTACTACAAACATAAAATTCATGATTCTGAAAATAAAATTAAAACAATATGGGACATTGTAAAAAAGGAAACAGGAAAGAGTAATCAAACAAGTAATGATATTTTTGTCAAAGAAAATTCAGTAGAATCTAATTTCTCAATTGCTGATAATTTTAATAAACATTTTTATCTGTTGCTGATAAGTTGACTGCTAATAGCTCAGTGACACACAGTATGGATTTTGTCAAAAAAGGCTTCCAAGAAAAATTTAACTCTATGTATATAAAATTAGCTACTCCAGAAGAAATAAGAAAAATTATCAAATCCCTTAAGAGCAAATACTCAAGTGGTTATGATGGGATTTCCAGCAGATTAATTAAATTGTGCTCCACAGAATTAAGTAATATACTAAGTTATCTATTCAATATATCTCTACTTGAGGGGACTTTTCCAGAAAGGCTTAAGTATGCTGTAGTTAAACCACTCTATAAAAAGGGAGATAAGGCAGCCGTATCGAATTACCGACCAATTTCATTACTAACAGCCTTCTCCAAACTTTTTGAGAAAGCAATGTACAATAGAGTTTATGAACATCTAAAAAATAATAATATTCTAACTAAATCACAATTTGGTTTTCAAAAGGGTCATTCAACAGAACAAGCTATATTTGCATTCACTGACAATATTTTAGAAGGAATAAATGATAAATTAATTCCTGTGGGAATTTTTTGTGACTTATCTAAAGCATTTGACTGTGTAGATCATAAAATTCTGATACAGAAACTTAAGTATTATGGTATAGATGGCATTGTTAATAAATGGCTTAGTTCTTACCTTCTAAATAGAAAACAGAAAGTGTCGATGGAGAATTTTAAGGCTGCCTTAAGAGGTCCACTGTTTTCTGAGTGGAAATTAATCAGATGTGGAGTACCTCAGGGTTCTATATTGGGGCCACTATTGTTTTTAATATATATAAATGATCTACCCTGTGTTTCATCTAAAAACTCAAAATTTGTCCAATTTGCAGATGACACAAACATAGGAATTAAAAACACTCCAGATTTATCTACAGAATATATTTCAAATTATGTCTTTGAACTGATTAATAAATGGTTTACAGCTAATGGCTTGTCTTTAAACTTTGATAAAACTCAGTATATGCAATTCAGTACATCACACAGATTAACACCTGATATAGACATAAAATTTGCAGGCCAGTCCATTCAAGAGGTAGAGAGTGTGAAATTTCTAGGTTTGTGTATTGATCATAATTTAAATTGGAAAGTACATGTTTCTGACTTACTAAAGCGATTGGGAGCAGCCACGTTTGCAATTCGTACAATTTCAGCTTTAGGTGATCTCCGTATGAGGCAGCTAGTTTATTTTGCTTATTTTCACTCCTTATTGTCATATGGAATAATATTCTGGGGCAATTCTACCCATAGAGATAAAGTGTTCAGAGCACAAAAGCGTGTAATAAGAATAATGTGTGGGGTTAGCAATAGAACTTCATGTAGAGAGCTGTTCAAGAAGTTAGGTATTTTAACATTAGCATCTGAATATATATACACATTAATGTCCTTTGTAGTCACAAATTATACTTTGTTTGAAACAAATAGTAAAATACACAATTACGGCACTAGAAGTAAAAATGATCTTCACAAGACTTACAAGTCATTGTCATTTGTTCAAAAAGGGGTCCGATATTCAGGGATACATATCTTCAATATGATCCCAACACATATTAAATGTCTAGTAGATGATAAGAATAAATTCAGGAAAAAATTGAAAGAATTTTTAATTGACAACTCCTCCTACTCTGTCGAAGAATTTATTTCTAAGGTCTCTTAAAAATAACTGCCAGTATCTTGTGTAAATATAGTTCAAATAATTAATTTACCATGTATGCTATGACTGTACATCTCCTGGTGTATGTATTTAGTTTGTTATGTAATTGTTTATAGTACCATATATGTTACGACTGTACATCTTGTGGTGTATGTATTATTCTGTTAAATTTTTTTTTTTTTTTTTTTTTTTTTTTTTTTAAATGTACCATGTATCCTATGACTGTACATCTTCTGGTGTATGTATTATTTTGTAATGGAAGTGTTTAATGTACCATGTATACTATGACTGTACATCTAGTGGTGTACTTATTATTTTGTTATGCAACTGTTTATCTGTAAATTGACAACTTTCCACATCCCACAGAGCCAGTCTCTTATATTGGGATCAATGGAAAATGAATGTATTGTATTGTATTGTAATTCTGGTACAAACAAACAATTACACACATGAATATAACCGGTGCAAAAGTCAAGAGGTGGCGGACAGTTATTGCATTAACAGTATCGTTGTCAGTCAGAGATATGCCACGACTATCTAACCATGGAGGAAGGAAATATATGGAGACGACGCAAGAGACCTTCACCACGCAATGAAGTGAAGCAGGGCGGAGGAGGTGTGGGGGGCATGGCCGCTTCCATACAGACAGGGGGAATATGTACAAAAACCTCAAGGGGACTCTAGGATAAACTTGACGCCGCAATCTGGTGATGGATTATTATGTAACTCAATGACAAATAAAAAAATAAAGACTAACATTTTTTGATATCCTGCTTAGTTTTCAAGATATTCTGTCGCAAATGTGAAATGGTTTTGGTTGAAATTCAGAAGAAAAAAATCGTTAAAAGTCAAATTTGGTGATGAATTCTTATTTAAAAAGACGCGACAAATGAAAAATAAAGAATACACATTTTCGATATCTCACCTAGTTCTCGAGATATACTGTATCAAAAGAGAGGTGTCTTGAGTTGAAATGGAGAAGAAAAATTTCGCAAAAGTCAAATTTAATGATCGATTCATATGCAACACGACGAGGCAAATCGAAAATAAAGAATAAAACTTTTCGATATCTTGCTTAGTTTTCGGGATATACTGGGATTGGGTTGATATGCGGCCTGGACCAGAAATTAATTCTGCCAAAGCTACAATGAATTCCATGCAGAATGGATATTTCAGTTTTTTTACTACCACTTGTGGTTAGGTTGAAATGCGGCCTGGACCAGAATAAAAATAGTTATTTTGTTACCATACATCGTAAGCTTAATTGGGAATAGCTGGAAGTGGAAGTAGTTTCCATCGCGATACACGTTTTGTCAATAACTTGGTTCTCATGAAATTACTAACAGTAATAGATAAATTCTTTGTCCCTTATGGAACAACAAAACCATTCTGGTACAGACTGTATTTAGACCTAACCACAATCTCCATTAAATTGCCACTACAGAATCAAACTATGTAGACATACCCACACACGCGTATTTGAATCGCAAACTGTATTTGCGGTAACAACATCGTTTGCTTCTTCAAGATTCCTAGATTGCATAGCATAATTTAACACATTTAATTTTATCATACATTGTCAGTATAAACTGCAACGTGACGAAAGAAAGCGCAATACTAAATTAACTGAACCGCGATGTAAAACACACCCCTTTAAATCTCATTTTCAACACTCGTTAAAAACTAATGCTAGTCTATTATGTGCAAAATAGCAAGGTACGCTGATTTTGTACACTACACCAACAAAAATTTGAAAACAAAGTAATCTCATTGAGAGCTCTGACTCAATATTTATAGACATGCTCCAAAGTTTGCAACTTCTACCGCCCACTTCAACAATGATAATTAGAATTCAACTTACTTATGAAATGATATTCCAGGTTCTTTCTTGTCTGGCCTATTTGTGCAACCGTATGCAATACAAGATGGCATTATAAAACACTTATACACATTACAAAATGAAATAATCACTGCATCTAACACAATGTGAACATCGCATTTGTTTGAAAGCGGCATATCGCCGCTGCCGCCACTGCGCATGCGCGAGAGTTTAGAGCCTGCAGCTCAAGATCCCTCGCAATACGGCGCCGCAAGGAACAGAATACTGCGCAGGCCGTTTGCAATAGGCTGAGGCCGGGGGCGCGCGATTAACAGTGGTCGCGTTACCGCGAAGTTTGTATTACCAGGACGAAGCGGCAGTTGAGTCCAGCGTCCTGGATCGAGCAGTTGTGGTGGCGTAACGGTTGAGTGGGAAGTCAAAGCTCCCAGGGCTTTAATACAACAGCCCGGACAGTCGATGTTAAAACAACACTATGTCTGAGGGCTGCTCAGCACAGTGTTTTCCTTCTTTTTTTCCGTTTTGCCCTCTATGGAGCACCTGGTTCTTAACTATGGTGAGCTTTCTTTTTGGCCTCGCACTGTGGTTGTATTTTCTTTTTTGAGTCAATTTCGCCCCAGATCCCGGGCGCAGTGTGTTGGCTGTTAGTGTCCTGGGTGTGAGGTGGTAGATGAGATTGGACTAAGACAATGAATCGCCATTTGATTTCCGTCATAGTGAAGTAGGGCAATTTCATTAGTGGGCAGGGGACCGGAAAATGTTACTTAGGGATCGTGCATAAACTACGTGGCTTGGTCTAGGGGGGGGGGGGAGGTGTTGGCTGGAAAGCTACATTGGGCTAAGTGAGGGAGGGGTTCCGAGCCAGGCCACGTAACTTTTCTTTCATATTATTTGTCACAGTTAAAATGAGATACAGAACACACAGAAGCATGTAAATATTTATTTCCATCATTTAATTATCTCCGTATGTAATTTACGATAGTCTGATAAGAGAAAGCAGTGCAAAATGTCTTTTAGAATCAATATGGAATAAAGCTACGTGCTACATGCGAAAGGGGGGGGGGGTAGAAACAAAATTCACGACTGGCTACATGGGGGGGAGGGGGGTTCACAGGTGGCCAAAATGAAGCTACATGGTTTATGAACGCTCCCTTAGGAAATTGATCTACGGTATTCCTCAGGCTGTAAAACAAGGCTTCTCAGTTAATTTTGGAGATAGCCTGCGGGCCACATAATGCTAGCCTACAGTTACGATGGATATTTAAATATAACAAATATATAAGTAACGCAGTATAATTACAATATTAAAGTAAAAACCATCGATGAGACCTTTGTTTTTGAGGTAGCATATTGTAGACCGCTGTTGTTGGTTCAGGTCTTGGGTTGAGCAGCATTGTTGTAAAAAATTATAAAGCGGAAATGTGTGTGAATCGTAAGAAGGTGCTGCCATCAGCTCCGTCGCAGTTTGTTGATAAATATTAATATAATAATCAGCAGTGTGACACACGGCCATATAGCAAAAAGTGATCAACTCGTCGTGAGATTTTTAAAACTTTGGATTGTAAAACGCATTCCCTTTGTCGTTCTCTAAATTTCTACGTACACAGAAACATTTATAATCTATCTGTTCAACTTGGTTGACCTAGATGAGTACAGAGCTACTCGCCAACAATTTTCATGTCTCCTTCAGTTTTTCAGTGCACATGCGTACAGTCTGTTCCGCTCTAAGTTGTGTTCGCAGTTCAGCCACTCGCTGATGTGATTCAAGCCTTGCACGAGGCATTAGCCCGGCAGTTGATATCACACTGACTAGTCTTGATGACTGTCCGCCATTGTCCGCCCACGAGCCAATTGCCTCGATCGCGTGGCTGGATCAGCCGCTGCTGCGACGTAACCGACGTAAAACAGTCCAGTACGTACGACAGTCTTGTTCGCGCCATTTTAATTTGCAAACATTTTGGAGGTAATATAAGCAGGGTTGCTGCAGTTAGAATCGAACTAAACTGTTCTACCTGCAGATACACTGTTCAAGTTCTGTCTGAGCGACACTACTCCGAGACTGAACTGGCTGATGATGACAGGCACGATCAGCAAAGATCAAAAAAACATTTGCAAAGATCCATTACCAGGAAAAAGCAGAAAAGTACAATTTATACGAACAATGTAAATGATTCAGTATAAAGGATGCGAGCGGTCTTGTTTAACGTGTCTGACTGGGAATAGAAAGGTCCCCAGGTCGAATCTCTGTCTCCGCGGGGATTTTCATAAGCCCTTAAACCGGACCTTCACCTATCCCACAGCTTGCTGTCTAATGTGAAGGACGCCAGAATGCTTCCGTGGTTTGGGTTTTCCGTTTAAACTGGAAGGTCCCCTATACGCGGTGCAATTAGCAGGTGAGGTTATGTAGCTACTACAACAGGGCGGAAAATAGAATTATTTGGGATCTCCTTTCCAACAATGCTATGCGATTATTTGATTTGGTTATCAAGGATAAAATTCAATAACAATTAGTATAGGAATCCCCTTATTCACTCAGCTTCTTTCAATATTTTTGGCTCGGCTGTCTTCGATGAGTTATTATTGTTATTAACTTGCTGGTACCCACGACTTCGTTCGTGTTTGTAAAGAATTTCGATTGGCAGCTACCGACATCAAACTACCATAGTGCACGATGGGAGACTCGATGCTATTACCACACACAAACGCCAGTCATCTGCGGTATGTAGTTCAGGCAGAAAAGTAAAATATACGGACACACATGTCTTTGGTTGAAATACGAAAATATCCCTGATTGAGCAATTTCAACCACCATATCTCCCACACTCTCACAGTTACCGAAATTCGGTCAACGTTGTGATCGACGGGTGACTCTGTGCTACTACCACACACAAACACCAGTGATCTGCGCTAGATAGTTTTGGCTGAAAAGTGATACACCATGACACATACGTTTTTGGTTGAAATATGAAAGTGCCGCAGGTCGACCAGTTTCAACCCCCATATCTCCCACACCCCCATAGCTACTGACATCTAACCACCATAGTACACGATAGGAGACACGATGTCACTACCACACACAAACACCTCTGGTCTTTGCTATGTAGTTGTGGCAGTAGAGTGACATATACGAAGACACATGTCTTTGGTCGAAATACGAAAATGCCCTGCATCGACCACTTTTAACCATCATATCTCCCACATCCCCACAGCTATTGACATTTGGCCAACGTTGTGCACGACAGGAAACTCCATGCTACTTCCACACACAAACACCAGTGATCTGTGCTAGGTAGTGGTGGCTGAAAAGTGAAATATAAGAAAATAAACGTCTATTTTTATATATATATAATACTTTAATTGCAATGGAGTTAACACTTCAGTGGCTATTCCCATAGTCATCTAATTAATCCTTTTTATTATTTTTTTAATTTTATTTTTTAATTGGATTGTTAAGTTCCTTGCCCATTTAATTTTCCGATTTACAAGTTTTAATTCAAAATTCTTAAGCGTTTTGAATAAGTTATTCGTCACTTGGTAATTTGTTCCAATGCATTATACCCTTATCAACAAACGAAAATCTTCCCACTCCCTTATGCATGAAATCGAGCGCCAGCTTGTGGTCATGGTCGTCTTTCCACTTCCATGCACTATTCCTAATTGTTTGACCAATATCCCTCCAATCCCCATCACCAACATATGCCCTGCACATTCCCAGCAATCTCTTCACCCTCCTCCTTTCCTCCAATGGCTCCCAATCCAGCTCCTTTATCATATCAGTTACTGACTGGGTCCTGCGATAATTTTCTGAAACAAATCTAGCTGCTCTTCTTCGCACACCTGCGAACTCGTCTATTTGATAACCAAAATGTGGGTCCCAAACTACACCACCATATTCAACCAATGGTCTGACGAAAGTTTTGTAACTCAACTCCCTAACTTGTCTGGTACATCCTCTCATCAGTAGAACTGAAGTGGTTCCAGCTGGCTGTGAGTATCTTTGTATGATAAGAGTATCTCTTGTTTGTGACGTGTGTTGTTTGAGGTTGAGTTTGGGGACGAGGTAGGACTCCAGCCTGGTCACGTTGCACCTCCCCGCCGCAGCGAGTGGGTAGACTCTGTCAGTCCTCGCGCTGCGTGTAGCCGCGTGGCGGCGGCTCAGTGCCCGACGGGCGGCCGAGCCAGCAGCAGCGCCGCGGCGGCAGGTGAGCGCACCACGCGGAGTAACTACAAAGTCTATACGCGATATCTATGACGAGTTGCGCGCATCACATTCATAGTTTTAAGTTTAACAACTGTCGGCAGTCCCCAACGACTGCCAATTGTTGTTTTACTATAGTTATCTATAGTTATTTTTTCTACCGCGGACTGTGGAGTATTTGCTTCAAATTCGATAAGCAGGGAACTAACATACTTTATCCAAATCAAAATAAACACTGGAGGTTCTATTGAAGTCGTCGATTTTAGATTATTTTTACTTAATTATCTCACAAACATTGATACCTATTACATTAAGATATCTCTCCTATATCAACCAGGAGCTGTATTTAAACCACAAATCTGAAAACAGTAAAATCTAACATAATTCCTAAATTTGTGAGCAATGCAACTGAACGCTTTTATCTCTAAGTTACGTTGTCGTAATGTGATTCTATGTCAGTGAAATCCAGACTGCATTCCATCCTGATGTATGGTTCGTAAATTTAGTTCCTCTAGCCATTGTCGGCTGGTTGTAGACATGCCATCTGCCTACCTGCTGACGAAATATCTACCAAGCCGTTAGGTTTTTTGCTTATACCTTTGCGCTTCATACATGTTGACATTGGACATTCAGATCAGAAAGGACTGGACACAAGGACTGGGAAGGAATTCGGCTGCGTGTGTAATATTTCGTTGTGCATCGTTTCTGCTTGTTGCCTCTGCTTTATGTTATGTTATATTGTTATCTTCGAAACACAGCCACCTTTCTTCTTTTAAATTATTTTGTACGAAACAATTTTTTTTTTTTTTTTTTTTTTTTTTTTTGCTGTCGTCAGTCTTTCAACTGGTTTGATGCAATCCTCCATCCCTTCCTAACCTGTGCTAACCTCTTCATTTCTACATACCCCTTACAACCCACGTCCTCAATTATCTGCTTCACATATTCTAATCTCTGTCTTCCTCTACAGTTCTTACCTTCGACTGTTCCCTCCACTAACAAATTAACCAATCCTGCATGTCTCAAAATATGACCTACCAGCCTGTCTCTTCTTCCTGTAAGCTTCTTCCATAAACTTCTTTTCTCACCCATCATTTCCAAAACTCATTCATTTCTTACTTTGTCTGTCCACCTAATTTTCAGCATTCTTCTGTAGCACCACATTTCAAATGCTTCAAGTTTCTTTCTTTCCGGTATTCCTAAAGTCCATGTTTCGCTACCGTAAAGTGCTGTGCTCCACACATAGAGTTTTAAGAAGTTCTTTCTAATTCCTAGATCAATATTTGAAACTAAAAGGTTCCTCTTTTTCATGAAGGCTCTTTTTGCTACGTAGTGCTATTCTGCTTTTAACATCATTCCTGCTTCGGCCATCGGTTGTAATTTTGCTTCCCAAGTAACAGAACTCACTCACTTCTCCTATTGCAT
This sequence comes from Vandiemenella viatica, assembly GCA_031002005.1. Taxonomy (NCBI): domain Eukaryota; kingdom Metazoa; phylum Arthropoda; class Insecta; order Orthoptera; family Morabidae; genus Vandiemenella; species Vandiemenella viatica. The sequence continues at coordinate 2,979,338 of CM061920.1, forward strand.
CCGATCCTATTTTTATATTTAATCTGCTAGTATTGGTATCATTTCTGCTACATTTCATCACTTTTGTCTTGCTTTGATTTATATTCAGTCCAAAATCTTCCTTCAGTATTTTGTTCATGCCATTCAATAACTTCTCAATATCCTCAGCCCTCTCTGCTAACAAGACAATGTCATCAGCAAATCGTAGCATACTGAATTTTTCTCCCTGAAAACTTATGCCACATTGACATTTTTCTTTGACTTTCTTCATTGCTTCTTCTACATACAAGTTGAATATTAACGGGGATAGACTACAACCTTGTCTCACACCCTTTTTAACTGATGCATGTCTCTCGTGATTCTCTTCTTTTATTACAGCCACTTGATTCTTATATAGTTTACAATGTATTCTTCTATCTCGATACTTTAGACCTGGCTTCTTTAAATTTTGAACATCTTGTCCCACCTAACATTATCAAAAGCTTTTTCTAAATCAACAAATGCCATAAACATATCTTTGTTTTTCTTGATCCTCCCTTCAAGTATTAATCTTAAAGACAGAATTGCTTCCCTTGTACCACGATTTTTCCTAAACCCAAACTGATCTTCACCTACTATCTCTTCTACTACCCTTTCCATCCTTCTGTATATTATCCTGGTCAGTAATTTTGAAGCATGTGTTGTTAGGCTAATGGTGCGATAATTCTCACATTTGTCGGCTTGTGCTTTCTTTGGAAGTGTAAAGATGATATTTTTATTAAAATCAGTTGGAATTTCTCCTGTTTCATAACTTTTTGATATCAGCTTGAATAATCTTTCGATTCCTTCCTCGCCTAGGGATTTAAGAAGTTCTGCAGGGATCTCATCAATTCCAACTGCCTTATTTGCTTTCAAGTAATTCAGAGCTTTATTAAATTCTGTCCTCAAAACAGGATCTCCTAAGTCATCAATGTCGACATCACCTTCCTTTTCCAATACACTATTGTTCAAGTCGTCCCCAACATAGAGTTTCTCAATGTATTCCTTCCATCGGTTGGCTCTATCTTCTGAGCTTAAAAGAGGTTTCCCATCGGCAGTTTTAATGTTCATGCCTCTTTTCTTCATTTCTCCAAAATTCTGTTTGATCTTTCTATATGCAACATCTACTTTTCCTACGACCATTTCCTTTTCTACATCTTCACATTTTTCTTGTAGCCATTTTTCATTTGCTGTTTTGCATTTCCTATTTATTTGATTTCTAAATTGTCTGTACTGCTCTCTTCCTGAATCATCCTGAGAATTTTTGTACCTTCTCCTCTGATCCATCAGCTCCAAAATTTCTTCTGTGATCCAATGTTTTCGGACAGCTTGTTCCCTAAAGCCTAATGTTTCTTTGCCAGCTTTCATTATTTCGGTCTTTAATGCATTCCATTCGCCCTCGGATGAGCTCCTTTCACAGTTACTTCTTAGACCTATGTCTACCATTTCTGCAATACAATACAATACAATACATTCATTTCCATTGATCCCAATATAAGAGACTGGCTCTGTGGGATGTGGAAAGTTGTCAGTTTACAGATAAACAGTTGCATAACAAAATAATAAGTACACCACTAGATGTACATTCACAGTATACATGGTACATTAAACACTTCCATTACAAAATAATACATACACCAGAAGATGTACAGTCATAGGATATATGGTACATTTAAAAAAATAATAATAATAATTAACAAAATAATACATACACCACAAGATGTACAGTCGTAACATGTATGGTACTATAAACAATTACATAACAAACTAAATACATACACCAGGAGATGTACAGTCATACCATACATGGTAAATTAATTACGTGAACTATATTTACACAAGATACTGGCAGTTATTTTTAAGAGACCTTAGAAATAAATTCTTCGACAGAGTAGAAGGAGTTGTCAATTAAAAATTCTTTCAATTTTTTCCTGAATTTATTCTTATCATCTACTAGACATTTAATATGTGTTGGGAGCATATTGAAGATATGTATCCCTGAATATCGGACCCCTTTTTGAACAAATGACAATGACTTGTAAGTCTTGTGAAGATCATTTTTACTTCTAGTGCCATAATTGTGTATTTTACTATTTGTTTCAAACAAAGTATAATTTGTGACTACAAAGGACATTAATGTGTATATATATTCAGATGCTAATGTTAAAATCCCTAACTTCTTGAACAGCTCTCTACATGAAGTTCTATTGCTAACCCCACACATTATTCTTATTACACGCTTTTGGGCTCTGAACACTTTATCTCTATGGGTAGAATTGCCCCAGAATATTATTCCATATGACAATAAGGAGTGAAAATAAGCAAAATAAACTAGCTGCCTCATACGGAGATCACCGAAAGCTGAAATTGTACGAATTGCAAACGTGGCTGCTCCCAATCGCTTTAGTAAGTCAGAAACGTGTACTTTCCAATTTAAATTATGATCAATACACAAACCTAGAAATTTCACACTATCTACCTCTTGAATGGACTGGCCTGCAAATTTTATGTCTATGTCAGGTGTTACTCTGTGTGATGTACTGAATTGCATATACTGAGTTTTATCAAAGTTTAAAGACAAGCCATTAGCTGTAAACCATTTATTAATCAGTTCAAAGACATAATTTGAAATATATTCTGTAGATAAATCTGGAGTGTTTTTAATTCCTATATTTGTGTCATCTGCAAATTGGACAAATTTTGAGTTTTTAGATGAAACACAGGGTAGATCATTTATATATATTAAAAACAATAGTGGCCCCAATATAGAACCCTGAGGTACTCCACATCTGATTAATTTCCACTCAGAAAACAGTGGACCTCTTAAGGCAGCCTTAAAATTCTCCATTGACACTTTCTGTTTTCTATTTAGAAGGTAAGAACTAAGCCATTTATTAACAATGCCATCTATACCATAATACTTAAGTTTCTGTATCAGAATTTTATGATCTACACAGTCAAATGCTTTAGATAAGTCACAAAAAATTCCCACGGAATTAATTTATCATTTATTCCTTCTAAAATATTGTCAGTGAATGCAAATATAGCTTGTTCTGTTGAATGACCCTTTTGAAAACCAAATTGTGATTTAGTTAGAATATTATTAGTTTTTAGATGTTCATAAACTCTATTGTACATTGCTTTCTCAAAAACTTTGGAGAAGGCTGTTAGTAATGAAATTGGTCGGTAATTCGATACGGCTGCCTTATCTCCCTTTTTATAGAGTGGTTTAACTACAGCATACTTAAGCCTTTCTGGAAAAGTCCCCTCAAGTAGAGATATATTGAATAGATAACTTAGTATATTACTTAATTCTGTGGAGCACAATTTAATTAATCTGCTGGAAATCCCATCATAACCACTTGAGTATTTGCTCTTAAGGGATTTGATAATTTTTCTTATTTCTTCTGGAGTAGCTAATTTTATATACATAGAGTTAAATTTTTCTTGGAAGCCTTTTTTGACAAAATCCATACTGTGTGTCACTGAGCTATTAGCAGTCAACTTATCAGCAACAGATAAAAAATGTTTATTAAAATTATCAGCAATTGAGAAATTAGATTCTACTGAATTTTCTTTGACAAAAATATCATTACTTGTTTGATTACTCTTTCCTGTTTCCTTTTTTTACAATGTCCCATATTGTTTTAATTTTATTTTCAGAATCATGAATTTTATGTTTGTAGTACATACTTTTAGATTCTTTAATAACCTTTTTCAGTATTTTGCAGTACTGTTTGTAATGTGTTTTAACATTAGCATTCTTACTGTTCCTAGAGGCAATATACAACTTCCTTTTATTAATGCATGATGTTCTAATGCCAATAGTTATCCAAGGCTTTTGTTCTTTTTGAGAAGCATAACGCTTTTTCAAGGGGAAGCAACTTTCAAAGAAATTTAATACAATGTCACTAAAAATGTTGTATTTTTCATCCATACCTTGAGCACTGTATACCTGTTCCCAGTTTGTGGCATTCAGGCACTTTCTAAAACAAGTAACTGACTCATCATTTATTACACGCTGAAGTTTAACGACATTACTCTTAGTGCTAGTTCCTATTGAAGTGTTGATGGTTAATAACTGGGCATCGTGATCCGAAAGTCCATTGATGGATGGCTTGATGGTATAACTGAATTTTGAGGTATCTAGGAAAACATTGTCTATAGCTGAGTGACTATTATTCATTATTCTAGTTGCAAAATTAACTACCTGAGTTAAATTGAATGAACTGACTAATGATTCTAGCATGACTTTACAGGGTAAGTTATTTAGAAAATCTACATTAAAATCACCACATACTACTATGTTGACTTCTTTTCTGCTTAAAAATGTTAATAAGAGTTCAAACTGGTTCATAAAAAGAGAAAAGTTTCCCGATGGTGCTCTATATACTGTTACTATTATGAAAATTTCATTATTGAATCTTAGCTGTGTAGCACAGGCTTCGAAATGTTGGTCAACACAATATTTGCTAATACTTATATCCTCAAAACTATAACCATTTCTAACATAAGTGACAACTCCTCCTTTCTCCAAGTTCGTTCTACAATAATGAGAAGCTAAATTAAAATCAGTTACATATGACATACCTATTCCTGCAGTTATATGGTGTTCAGACAAGCATAAAACATCAATTCTACTGATATCATTTAATTCATTTATGTGGACTAGCAATTCATCCACTTTATTTGCTAACCCTCTGATATTCTGATGTAGTAAATTAATCCCTACACAATTTTTAGTTTCGGTATCTGAAAACTCATTATTGTTTAAACTAATTTCTCTTAAAAATCTCCGCCTAATACATGATCCTAATCTAAAAAAGGAGCTGCCCTAACACCATTAACAACAGATATCTTTTCATGTGAATTTGTGGCCCCAATTAATTGTTTTGCTATGAGATCTGAAAGAACCCCCTTCCCTCTACTATTGAGGTGTAGGCCATGCCTAGTATAATCCCACCTATCAATAGCATCTACAGGTACCAAGCCCATGCCGGAGCCAATATCAGACATAAGATACCGTTCCAGTTCCAGATTCACTCGCCTCACAGCAGAGTTCATCTGTGGCCGATCATAACGTCTCAAGACCGACATCACACTGACCCGAGTGTGGCACGTTGCTTCTGCTATTTTCTCCAGGTCATCTCTGATGCTATACCTATCATTCCTGCCCAAACTATTTCCCGCTCCTCCCACTATCACTACATGATCCTCATCTGTGAAATCCTTACACAAAGAACCTATATCTTCTACTACCTGACCAAGACTAGCACTAGGTTTGAAGAAACTCATGACCTGGAAACCTGATCCTAATTTTTCCTGTACCAATGGCCCAACACCTCGTCCATGGCTACTACCTAGCAGCAAGACTTTCTTTTTCCCCAATCCCTGCCTACCAGACTTAACTACACAGTTTTTCCTACAAGTCTGCTGCTTTTTACCTACACCTACAACTACAGAAGGCTCATCCCTGTCTAACTCTGGCAACAGGGCAAACCTATTTTGCACCCCAACAACAAAAGAATCAGAAGCCCTTCTTGTTCTAATTGCCCTTTTCCCTGTCACCAGTTCCCAACCATCTCTGTTTCCCTCCCTGCGCAGCCTATCCAACTCCTTTCTAGCCTCTATCAGTTCAGCCTGAAGGGCACTAATCCTTTTCTCCTGCTCCAATATCTTCCTACTTTTGAAACAGTCTTTACAAAACCATGGGAGAGCCTCCTCAATTTCCCCAACTTCGACGCCACTACAAATCGCACCCCAATGAAACCATTTCTCACACCCTTCGCAAAAAATTCCAACCCTCAAAAATCTACGGCAATGTCCACACTTTTCACTCATGATTACAAGAAACTAACAACAACAAAGTACACAATACGAGAAACAAAATTTGTTGAACTTAACCTTACAAAAAATCTGCTAAATTAATTCACAAGTAAGCTTTATCTAAATATATTTTCGCTCTATAACAAAAATCTGAGCTTAAGCCGAGCGTTCAAAAACGTAAACAAACACAGAAAGTAAACACGGAACAGACCAAAGCACTAAATCACAAATAATTTTTTTTTGCACGAATAAAAACACTCACTAACGCTCACAGTAGTAAAATGTATTACAATTTAGAGTTTCGAATTACTATTACAATCAAAAATAACTATTAACTATATTTATTTATAATTTAAATACACACGTTCGTGCGGTACGTGTTTCCGCGGTATTCCAAAGATTTCCTATTTTTCTCTTGTGCTAGATTGTTTCAGTTTATTCACTGCCAGTCTGTTCTGCTTATGCTGCTTCCTTATTCGCTTGAATTTCAGCCTGCACTTCATTACTATCAAATTATGGCCAGAGTCTATGTCTGCTCCTGGGTACGCTTTACAGTCTAGAACTTGATTCCTGAATCTCTGTTTGACCATGATATAATCTAGCTGATATCTGCCTGTATCCTCAGGACGTTTCCAGGTGTATATTCTTCTTGCATGGTTCTTAAACAGTGTGTTCGCCACTACTAGCTTATATCTTTCACAAAATCCTAGCAACCTGCTTCCTCGCTCATTTCTTTCTCCTAGACCAAAACATCCTACAGTATTCCCCTCTTTTCCTTCTCCCACTATTGCATTCCAATCACCCATGATTATTAGAATTTCTTCCCCCTTCACATATTGGATTAATTCTTCAATTTCAGCGTATATTTTTTCTATTTCTTCGTCATCTTCCTGTGACGTTGGCATATATACTTGTTCCAATGTTGTTGGGACGGGCTTAGTTTCTAACCTCATCAAAATAAGCCTGTCACTAAACTGTTCATAATAACTCACCCGTTTCCCTACTTTCTTGTTCATTACAAATCCTACACCAGTGACTCCATTGACAGCTTGTGTGCTAATTATCCTATGTTCCCCAGACCAGAAATCCTGTGCGTCCTTCCATTTAGTCTCACTAATCCCAACAACATCTAACTTAAGTTGTTCCATTTCCCCTTTTTAAGTTTTCTAACCTACCTGCCCTATTCAGACTTCTAACATTCCACGCTCCAACTCGTAGAATGTTTCTATCCATTCTGATGACTCCTCCCTGAGCAGTCCCCACCCGGATATCCGATTGGGGGACTATTTTACCTCCGGAATATTTTACCCAGGAAGAAGCCATCATGATATATGTAATTTGAGAGGATTACATGCCCTCGGGATACCCTTTGGGTCTTTAATGCAGTGGTTTCCCGTTGCCTTCTGCATTCCCATGCCGTTGATCATTTCTGATTCATCCGCCTTTAGGGGCCGTTTCCAATCCCAAGGGTAAGAGGGTGCCCTGAACCGCTCCCCGCTCTTCCGCCCTCCTTTCGGATGCCGTTGGCAAGCAGTGGGTGACTCCTTATACCGGGAATCTTTCAGTCGCCAGAGCCTCGTCCGTGCAAACAGGGTGCACCATGTGAAGGAGAGGTTGACATTTGGTTGGAAAAGACTAGTATAATCTCTCCTAAACCCTTACACGAAACATCTAACTACTGAAAGATGCGTAAACAGTTATTTGTTCTTGTAATAACTTCATTTTGTTAATTATCTTACAATCTTCCGCCAACACCAACCGAAACTAAGCATAGATAACATCTACATCGGACTTCCTTCTGAAGTCGCTCGATTCGCCATCTCTGTCAGCAAAAAAAAAAAAAAAAAAAAAAAATTACGAACAAAACCGAACTTCAATTGGTTCATATACACTGATCAGCCAGAAGATTATGTCCGCCTACCTAATAGCCACTATGTCCGCCTACCTAATAGCCGGTATGTCCGCCTACCTAATAGCCACTATGTCCGCCTACCTAATAGCCGGTATGTCCGCCTTTTGCATAGATAATAGTGGCGGCGCGTCTTGACATGGAAGCAATGAGGACTTGGTAGGCCGCTGGAGGGAGTTGGCACCACATCTGCACACACAAGTCACCTAATTCCCGTAAATTCCGGGGAGGGATGAGCTCTGACGCCACGTTCAGTCACATCCCAGATGTGTTCGATCCGGTTCAGATCTGGCGAGTTGGGTGGCCAGCACATCAATTGCAACTCGCCACTGTGTTCCTGGAACCACTCCACCACACTCCTGGCCTTGTGACACGGCACATTATCTTGTTGAAAAATGCCACTGCCGTTGGGAAACAAGGTCGTCATGAAGGGGTGACCGTGGTCTGCAACAGTGTACGATACTTATTGGCCGTCATGATGCCTTGCACGAGCTCCACTGGACCCATGGATCCCCACTTGAATGTTCCACAGAGCAAATTGAGCTGTCGCCAGCTTGTCTCCGTCCCGCAGTACAGGTGTCAAGAAGCTGTTCCTCTGGGAATCTACGGATTCGCATCCTTCCATCGGCATGATGAAGAAGATATAGACATTCATCAGACCATGCAACGCTCTGCCACTGCGCCAACGTCCAGTGACGATGGTCGCGTGCCCATTTCGGTCGTAGTTTGCCGATGTCGTGGTGTTAACATTGGCGCATGCATGGGTCGTTGGCTGCGGAGGCCAATCGTTATGAGTGTTGGGTGCACTGTGTGTTCAGACACACTTGTGCTCTGCCCAGCATGAAAGTCTGAGTTCCGCCACAGTTCGCCGCTGTCCTGTTTTATCGGCGTACCCATGCTACGATGTCCGACATCTGTAATGAGGAGTGGGCACCCAACCCCTCGACGTTATGACGTGGTGTCACCTTGGTTTCGCCACTTGTTGAAGACACTCACCACAGCACTCCTCGAACACTCGACAAGTCGTGCAGTTTCCGAAATGCTCGTGCCGAGTCTCCGGGCCATCACAATCTGCCCTCGGTCAGATTCAGATAGATCGCGCGCCTTCCCCATTCTAAACATGGATAGCACGTTCACTGGTACTACATGCACCGTGCGTGTGTCTTACTAAGAGTTATTCCTTGTCAGGTGACGCTGCGATCGCCTGGACGGGTTTATATCGATAGTAGGTAGGTAGTCATAATGTTCTGGCAGTGTATGTTTGCTTGCGTAGCATAAACTTATTAGTCCGTGATCACCACACGTGGCCTTTTTGATGGAACCACCTCGGCACTCGCCTGGAGCTGTTTGGGGAAACCACGAAGAACCAAAATCTGGAAGACCGGACGGGGATTCCAACCCGCGACCTCCAAGTGCCGGGACTCCACGCTAGGGTGCAGCACCCTCGAGTCCGGCCCCACCTGATTTTTTTTTTAATCAATTAAAGTTACCACCTCTCGAATGATGTGCAGACAACCGATGACCTGCTAACAGACAAATCAACATACAGATATTCATTAACATGTACTGCAGCCACAAGCTTCAGTTAACAAGAAACAAATAATATAAATTATCATTGAAACCTAAAGATAAACAATACTCTTTCAAAGATATTCACGCCATCAAGATTGTTATGTATATGAATCAGATTCTGAGATTTTCAGATTTTCGTTATTCGACCAACTCATTTTGTAAATGTATTGACAGATGGTGTAAATATGAAATGCTGAGAGCAGATTAAAGCCCTTTCTTCTCCATAAATTTTTCTCGTTGACTGCTCAGTGTAATGCGAATATCTGTGCTGTTTCTTTGTACATTCTGAATATATCGTAACATTGACATTTATTTAACTAATGATAGCTTTTAAATCAATTGTTTTGATAGATACGTATAATTAAATCTGAAAATATACGTTTAGCGACGTCTTATAGATGTTGAAAATTGAAATTTCTCATCGGCTTTCAATAAATTACTTTAAAAAATGGAATAATCAAAAATCTTCTCCACCAACAACTTATATATGTACTGAGAATTTGGTTGGTCTCACGGAACTGTGTGCTTTCATTTGTTAACGTGGGTCGCGTTAACCACCTCACAACCACCTTACCGAGCGTGGGTGAGTGGTTAGCGTTCTGGTCTCGCAACGGGATGATGCGGGTTCGAGTACCCGTCCGGGCATCCAGTTTTGGGTTTCCCATTGTTCCCCAAATCACTGCAGGCGAATGCCGGGATGCTTCCTTCTAAAGGCCATGACGGAATTCCTTCCCGTTCCTTGTCCCCAATCGCATCCTGTCTCTAATGACCTCGACGTCGACGAGGCGTAAAGCCATAAGCAAAAAGAAAAGAGCATAACCACCTCATAACCACGCCATTCGCTGATAACACTGCTGTTCAGAGATATTTAATTTTTTTTTTAATTTAATTTAATTGCAATGGAGCACAGGCTCCAGTGGCAATTTCCCTACACACCCATCATCCCCCTATCCTGCACCCACCTACATTTGCCCTCTACAGATTTCATCTTTAAATTCTTTCAAAGTTTTCGGTAAATTATTTATCATTTCTCTTGGTAACTCATTCCAATCCCTGACACCCTTACCTAAAAAAGAGAATCTTCCCACGCCCTTGTGCCTGAAATCGAGTGCCAGCTTGTGGTCATGGTCATCTTTTCCCTTCCATGCACTACTTTTCATGCCTATTGCAATATCTTTCCATGCCTCGTCGCCAGTATATGACCCTCCTCATCCTGCTCCTGTCTTGCAATGAATCGCATTTCAGCTCCTTTATCATATCCGTCACTGATTGCATTCTGCGATAATTTCCAGAAACAAATCTAGCAGCCCTTCTTTGCACCCTCTCCAACTCCTGTATTTGATACATAAAATGAGGGTCCCATACTACACTACCATATTCGAACAATGGTCTGACCAAAGTTTTGTAACCCAATTCCTTTACTTCTCCCGTACATCTCCTCATCACTCTCTCCAACAAGTGCAGAACTATGAAACCTTTTCCTACCACCTGTCCAATGTGTCCTGCCCAGTTAAGCTTGTTATCAAAAGTAATGCCAAGATATTTACATACTCGTATTTCCGCTGAATCATTCGTACGTGATTATGATTCACTGGTGAGATATTAAGAAAGATTTCTCGGTAAGAGCCGGAACTGGCGTGTGCTCGCTACCCGCCTGCCAGCACAGCCGAACGCATCGCTCAGCTCGAGTCCTGCGAACCAGACTCACAGCAACTAGAAGCTCAAGTGCAGGTGTGCTGCTCCATAACGGAATACATAGAAACATTACTGATCCAGCTGCTAGGAATGTAGAACATCACCAGCGACACTATCTCACCCTGCTGCACAGGAGAGACCCGACTGCCTTGGAGCTGAGTGGCTGTCAGAGCGACCTCTCGCGTCAGCTGACTCTGCGCTGTCACACTCGGCTGGTTGACTGACATACTGACTCACCGGAATATCTTCTATATTAGTATTAAAATATTCTTCCCTCTGGAACAATGTAATCTTTTATTCCCTGGACCAAAATAACTAGTTGGTCAGGAATAACGAACTACTGCGGCAAACTTCGGCTTGTGCTCACCTCCCGAACCACGTGGCCTTTTGTCTAAAACATGAAAAAGGTGTAAAACCGAAATATTGTACGTGTTCGTTATGTATATGTTTTTGTTCCTCTCATATGTGTTTCACTCGTCGCGGACTTCAACTTATGTGAGTGATGAGTCATTGTCCATATACTTTTTTATTTGAATTGGAGAGTAGTTAATTAATATTGCCGAAAACTTACAGTAATTGAACAATTTCTCGCGCTACAAAAAAATGTTTTTATTTGTTATGGCTTTGCGGACTGTTGGCGTCGTGGTCATTAGAGCCGGGTGGGGATGGGAACAAGTAATGGGAAGGATGCGGCCATGGCCTCCCGAGGAAACCATCCCGGCATCCTCGTGGAGTGTCCACAACCAAGATCTTACAACAAGCACTACGCTCTGGCCTCGCATCGGGAGGACGCGGGTTCGATCCCCATGCAGGCATCCAGATTTGGGTTTTCCACGGTTTCCCCAAATCACTCCTTTAAAAAGGCCATATCCGAATTCCTTCTCGTTCCTTCCTCCCCGCCCCATACTTTCCCGCCTCTAATGACGAAGCGTAAAGTCGTAAGCAAAAAAAACAAAACAAAAAACAACTTGTCAGTGATTGGGGACTGCCGGCAAAGGAAGAAACTTAAAGCTATGAATATCATACGCCCAACACTTTCTACTGGCTGCGAATTCCGCCCCTGTCTTACCCTCCTTAACCTAACCCGGTAGTCCTACCAGGCACAGAGGACCTACAGTTTAACGTGGAATCCGAACCACGGAAGCGTCTACTTTGTCCAAAACCCGGAGGTTGGTCGAATCTTGCCGAGGGAGACGTGCCAAGCTATTGTGTCACTGGCACGAAGGCTAATTCCTTTGTTCAGGGGTCTGCAGTTTAATGTGGAATCATAACCACGGAACGTCCCGGCGTAGCTCATATAATTCCTTCTCACTGCGGGATTTCAACACGCGACTGAAGAGAGAAACTTTCGGAAGTGCCTTAACCACTGAACTACCAGACCCCCTTGTGTTGCAATGTAAGTGTAGTAAGTACAATCAAAATCAGGTAACAACTGTGGGTTTGTATGAAGAATGCTGACGCAGATTAAGGTCAGGGGGGAAAGCAGGAGCGGGTTTAGGTTTTTTCTATTTATTTTAACGTATACGTATGCAAAGTTCCATCAAAATCTGATAAAAAGTGTTCAAAAAAAAACTCAGACGCGTATATAATACGTGATAGCATGTCGGTGACGTGAATTTATAGATTTACTCTCACACTACAGCCCGCCTATACAAGTTTTGAGTTAGAAAAATAAAATTACAACATTACCTTAAAGTACCGGAAAAATCACTTGGTAAGTAACACCCAGCCTCTACGCTTGGAACCACGAACGACTGAAATCTGTGTGGCGGTGGTCAACTGGAGCCTGAGTATCTGCCAGTGAGCTGATGCTGTGCGCTGTATGCCAGCACCTGGAGCGGCCGGATGTGAGAGAATTACCTGCGAGTACTGTCGGACGGGAGGACAACCTGTCGGAGGGTACGACGTTGCAAAGATTAGAGGTCGACTGGCTGACGGATGACGTAATTGACAAAACAGTTGCGGGGATTCCGTAAACGCGTTGGAAAATAATAAGCCGACTGTCCTTCTGGAAAGGAAACGGGGGAGAGTGGTGGGGAGCAGATGAGATAGTCAGAAAGAAATAGAGACCTTAGTTGTAGTGAATGAGTCCTTGAAAAGAGAAATAAACAAAGGACTAGTAAAAAAGTTCCACACCACTTGAAATTAAGGTAGGGTTACCAGAATTTTTTCTCCAAATCCGGGGACGCTTCACAACTTTTTCACCAAAATCCGGGGACGCTTTCGGCATTTGTCCTAATTACGCGTTGTATTTTTACAAATTATATTATTAAAGGTTGGGTTAACTTAAAAGCCACATACCTATTGTTTATATTTTGTATTTTAAATAAGGATCACAGACAGCCATGTTGCACACAGCAAGGATACTTGATTTTCCAAAGCTGTTGTGTCCAAGACGCAGTATCCTTGTAATTTTCTTTTAATCCTAGGCACGTACAAGGAAAGAAGTGCACTGCATATCTCTTGCTTTAAACGAATGCATTAACAAATCAGGGCTTTTAAAGAACTCTCGCTTGATTAAAAAAAATCTGAGGACAACAGTTAAAATCCGGGGACATTGCGGGGACGAAATCTGTCCGGAGACAGAGAGCTAAATACGGGGACTGTCCCCGGCAAACGGGGACGTCTGGTAACCCTAAATTAAGGCAAATACAGTTAACATGGACGCGAATAAAATAAGTCAACAAAATTACATCTAAAGTTAACAGAAATGATGCAGCGCTATGTTCGAGACTACACTCGTCTCCACACAAGAAAAGGTTGCTTACAGATTTCGTTTCAGTCGCCGAGTGGTGTGTGAGTTTTCAGTTAATGGCAAAAGGCACTTGGTAGTTGTCTGCCCCCTTTTAATCAAATGCACTCAGAAAAACGGGAAACTGCTGCAAAGCGGAGAAGAAGAGTGTCGTCTTTTTGATGGTCAGCGCAGTTGGCAGTGGTTGCGCTCCTTGGCGGAAATAATTCGCACGCGAAGACTGCGCTTCTCAGTCACTAGTCACAATTTAGAACCGCCACCTTTCATTCTACACTTGTTTTATTTTTCTTTATTAAAAAATAATCAAGATTTGACTGTTTAAGCCATATTTTTTTTTTTAAAATGCTTAATGTCTCTTAACAGCGAGGTCTTTAGAGACGGGAAGGGATGGGGGTAAGGAATGGGAAGGAATTCGGCATGGCCTTTGTGAAGGAAGCATCCCGGCATCTGCCTGGAGTGATTTGGGAAACCATGGAAAACCCAAATCTGGATGCCCGGACGGGGATTCGAACCGCTGTCCTCCAGAATGCGAGGCCAGAACGCTAACCGTTACACCACCACGCTCGGTGTTTAAGCCATACAAGCAGCTACAATGCTTTTGTTTATATTTAGGAATATACCAATGCTTCGTACGAAACGTTTCGATATTAATGACAGTAAAGACGAACAAAACCCTGGATTACCAGGCGGAAGAGCTGTCAACTCACAACGCCCAGACTATTTGTTAGCAGTGTTTATTACTTCCGACTACCGTCTCCTTTGACGATAATGACTAACCCTGTGGCAGGCAGGCACCTCACATCGCAGCGCCCGCGGGAGCATTTCTCCCTGTTCCGTTTGTCGTCGCCAGCTTCGCTCAGCACTTTCGACCTCCCTGTTTGTAATCGAAGCCCTGTGTTTGTGTCGACGTGCTAGCAGGCTCGCCGATGTTTTGTAAGCTTCTGTCTGCGGCGGTATTTCCACACAACCTTCACCGCAACATTGTTTACAACAATAGTCGCGTTGTTGTCGCCCAAACAGCAGGTGGCACTGCCTGAAGGGCGCGCCTTAGGGACTGCACTGTGCAGCAGACCCGAGCCGCAACTCGCAGCAGAGTCCACCTCGCTGACACACTAGTACTCCCCGTGCAGCGACTCACTGCAGACATCACAGGAAGTGAAACTGACGAGGGAATTCAGAGAAATGCTGTTTCCTATAGCCAAACGGAGTGGACGTGTTCCGCACATAATATATGTAGATACGACTAGCAGTTACCCGCGACTTCGCCTGTGTTATAGTATAACAGTTACATTAATAACAGTAACAGTGATAAATAGGGTTCGGATCTTTAACACAAGTCATATTTTTCTGCCTTCATTTTGAGCTGTAATACTGAATCAAACACTGATTACTCGTTTCTGATTGTATTTAAATGTATTTTACATAGCATACAAATGCATATTCAGGCAATTTTCCTAGTTTTGGTCATAATACGATAATATTTATGGTCATATTTTGAGGAAAAATCTGGTAATTACTTAATAGTACCGCGAACTCGCTAGAAGTTATAGATGAAAAGAAATTAAGATAATTGTTCACATATTTTACTCCTATAATACATTGGAGGATAAAACAAAACCAGTTGTCACTAAATTGGTCATAATTCACCAGTCAAGAATTAAAATTGTATGTTATTGTTATTCTTAAAACGTTAATGTTCCGCCCGTCTTTTAATCTCGACAACGCAGTAGCAGCCACGGAGGAAGGAAATATATGGACACGACGCAAGCGACCTTCACCACGCAATGAAGTGAAGCCGGGTGGAGGAGGAGTGGGGGAAGTGGGGAGGCATGGACTAACCCATACAGACACGGCGTATATGTACAAAAACCTCAAGGGGACTCTAGGATTAACGTAACGTCGCAATCTGGATATGGATTATTATGTAACTCGATGAGAAAAATAGAAAATGAAGAATAATTTTTTTGATATCTTGCTTAGTTTTCGAGATATTCTGTCTGAAATGTGAAATGGTTTTGATTGAAATTCAGAAAAAAAAGGTCAAAGTCAAATTTGATGACGGATTATTATTTAAAAAGAAGAGAGAAATAAAAAATAAACAAAATTTTTTTCGATATCTCGCCTAGTTCTCGAGATATACTGTATCAAAAGTGAGGTGTCTTGAATTGAAATGCAGAAGAAACATTTCGCAAAAGTCAAATTTAATGATCGATTCTTATATAACACGACGAGACAAATCGAAAAAAAAAAAAAAAAATTTCGATATCTTCGGGATATACTGGGATTGGGTTGATATGCGACCTGGACTAAAAATTAATTCTGCCAAAGCCACAATGAATTACATGGTGGACATGCAGAATGAATATTTCAGTTGTTTTTAATACCACTTGTGGTTAGGTTGAAATGAGGCCTAGACCAGAATAAAAATAGTTATTTTGTTACCATACATCGTAAGCTTAATTGGGAATAGCTGGAAGTGGAAGTAGTTTCCATCGCTATACACGTTTTGTCACTAACTTGGTTCTCATGAAATTACTAACAGTAATAGATAAATTCTTTGTCCCTTATGGAACAACAAAACCATTCTGGTACAGACTGCATTTAGACCTAACTACAATCTCAGGTCAGGATTCAGCACAGTAGATCACATCCAAGTCATCAACGAAGTAATAAGTCGAGCAAATGAATATCAGATGCCCCTCTGTTTGGCCTTTATCGATTTTGAAAAAGCTTTTGATTCAGTCCATCACTCTGCAATCATGCAAGCCCTTTTAGAACAAGGAGTGAATCCCGGCTATATTGACTTACTGTACAACATCTACACCACTTCCACTGCTTTTGTCAACATCGCTGAAGTCACCAAAGAGTTCCCAGTAGAAAGAGGGGTAAAACAAGGAGACTCTATATCCCCCAAGCTATTCACATCAGTCCTAGAGTTGGCAATGTCAAAAATCCAATGGCAAAACCGAGGTTTGAGAATAAATGGAAGAAATCTCAACAACTTAAGAGTCGCTGATGATATAGTTTTACTCTCAAACAGTCTGGAAGAGCTCAAAGAACTGATAAATGAACTAGAGACAGCGTGCAGTGAAGTGGGCCTTAAAATAAATATATCAAAAAGCAAAATCATGCAAAACAAATGGGCAGAAAAAGATAAAGACAAGGCGGACATGAAAGATTCTGGTATTGAGTTCGTAGATCAGTACATCTATCTTGGCCAACTGATCAATATGAATGGTGACTCAAAGCCTGAGATCTACAGACGGATAAAGCTGGGCTGGAGAGCATATGGAAGAAATTCCATAGTTTTTAAATCGAACATGCCAATACATCTTAAAAAACAGGTATTTGAACAATGTGTATTACCGGTCCTCACATATGCCTGCCAGACTTGGACCCTAAATAGTCACACGAAGCAAAAACTGAGAACTGCCCAGCGAAGTATGGAAAGAGCAATGCTAGGGTTTACAAGAAGAGACAGGAAAAGGGCTGTGCACATCCGTTCAATAACTAAAGTAACAGACATCTTAAAAAGAGTCATGATCCAAAAATGGCAATGGGCCGGTCATGTTGCTCGCAAAAGAGATGAAAGATGGACAACGGTAGTGCTGGACTGGATACCGAGAAACCTGAAAAGAGCAAGAGGAAGACCCCCGGATCGCTGGGATAAGGATATACGTCGAGTTACAGGCGTGAACTGGAAGAGGGCGGCTCAGGATCGATCGGCCTGGAAAGAACTACAGCAACACTATGTGGAATTAAATTCTAATATATAGCTCATTAGGCTTAAAGAGGCTACATCCTGAAAAAAGGATTGATATAGCTGCAATAATAATAATAATAATAACAATCTCCATTAAATTGCCGTTACAGAATCAAACTATGTAGACATACCAACTCACGCGTATTTGAATCGCAAACTGTATTTGCGGTAACATCGTTTGCTTCATCAAGATTCCTAGATTGCATAGCATAATTTAACACATTTAATTTCATCATATAGTATAAACTAAAGAAAGCGCAATACTAAATTAACTGAACCGTGATGTAAAACACCCCCCCCCCTTTAAATCTCATTTTCAACACTCGTTAAAAACTAATGCTAGTCTATTATGTGCAAAATAGCAAGGTATGCTGATTTTCTACACTACACCAAAAAAATTTGAGAACAAAGTCATCCCATTGAGAGCT
Organism: Vandiemenella viatica; assembly: GCA_031002005.1. NCBI lineage: Eukaryota > Metazoa > Arthropoda > Insecta > Orthoptera > Morabidae > Vandiemenella > Vandiemenella viatica. Next base: position 2,997,280 of record CM061920.1, read on the forward strand.
ATGACTAAATATTTATAGACAGGCATCGAAGTTTGTAATTCCTACCGCCCACTTCAACAACGATAATTAGAATTCAACTTACTCATGAAATGATATTCCAGGTTCTTTCCTGTCTGGCCTATTTGTGCAACCGTATGCAACACAAGATGGCATTAAAAAACACTTATACACATTACAAAATGAAATAATCAGACACAGTGTGAACTCGGCATTTGTTTGGGTTACAATACCACTGCTGCCGCCATGCGGGAGAATTTAGAGCCTGCTTCACAGATTTAACGTCACTTCTCCTCCATATATTTCCTTCCTCCATGGTAGCAGCCAGTATACCCGTGGCGAGCTGCGTCAGTCAATTTTAGTGTCGCCAATACTTTTAAAAAAAACTCCTCAGTCGGTGTTAATTATGCAGTGGGTCAGTGAGTACCACCATTTTCTGAAAGTGCGAGGTTACAATTACTTAAAGGCATTTGGAGACAAGTATTTTAATATAGACGGAAGAATTCTTTTCGGTAAACTATGTGAAATTAAAATGACTTCAACAAAGCAATTTAATATTTAATTTCCCCATGGTGTATTGAGTGCACGGAAGCAAATTATTCTGTCTACATGAAAGCGACACTACTAGATAAAGGGTGTGGGAAGATTCTCTTTTTTAGGTAAGGGTGTCAGGGATTGGAATGAGTTACCAAGAGAAATGATGAATAATTTACCGAAAACTTTGAAGGAATTTAAAGATAAAATTTGTAGAGGGCAAATGTAGGTGGGTGCAGGATAGGGGGAAGATGGGTGTGTAGGGAAATTGCCACCGGAACCTGTGCTCCATTGCAATTAAATTAAATTAAAAAAATACACTGATAAATTATGTATAATTGAACATCTTTTGATGTATAGCAAATTTAAACGTTTGGTCATATTTACCCGTTTTTAAGGTCATATTTGCATGCATATATCACTTTTTTTGCCATAAAGATCTGAACCGTAGTAATAAATATTTACTTACATTGTATTGCAAAAAAACATTTTAATAATATTTATCCTCTAAAAAAGTTATTTCCTAATTGGATTTTGGCTTTATTTGGACGATATGTTGATTGGATCAATTATTTCTAATCTTTCGCACTATCACGTAATTTCGTTAAGAGTTTTCCTTTGCTTTCACCACCTCCATACTACTGACGTCATCATTTCAGCCGCATATGATTAGTACCAACGGGTCAAGTTTCTGTCGCGATGCAACGAATGTATTAATGTGCATGTGAAAGACGTACAACATCCCTACCACGCTTCTAACAGTCTGCCCTCTTCTGTTACGAGCTCATACAGCAGTCTTCTCTTCACCAAAACAAACTTAACTATTTCTTTCCTCAATTCAGTTCTTACTCTTAAATATTTCGATGAGAGGTATTATATAATAAAATGATGTACACTTCATTTATTACAGAACGCGTCCCGAAGCAAATCAAAATTACAAAATCTTAACAAATTTCCTCGTTGCTAATAATATTTTTCAACTCATCTATACATCTCTCATTCCCTCAAACATTCAAACTAGAGACTGGTGCCTCAGCACTGTACCACCCTACGCCATGTCTTTGCTTTTCAATCATCTCTACGGTTGCAACGATATATCGGTCAACCGATAATATCGGAACAAAATTATCAATATTTTTAAGTGGTCGATACGATAATATCGATATGTTCCAGTGAAATATCGAAATTTACAAATCTCTTAGCATTAAAAAAATCCTGGAAAGAAATGTATGTATGGCAGGGACCAAATTTGATTAAGCCAAACACTGATTTAGCTCTATAACAAAATCGATAAAATCGTTTCCTACTCTGTAGTTCCACTCCGTTTCGTACGCATCATTCGTTCCTTATTCATTTATGTTCGCCGTTTTGTGATTTAATCTGTTGCGTTACACTCGCGTTCGTTGGTTGTTGTTTCTCTCTAGGGCGTATTACAGTATTCTAAAGAGGGTAAAAATATGACCTCATAATTAATCCAATTGCTTATTTTATCAGTGTTGATAGTAGACCTTTTAATACAATTGAAGGCAAAGGTTTTAAGTCTTTAATAAAGAACTTACCACCGTTATACAAAGTCGTGAAAGTATCGAAACAAAAATTGATAAAACATATGAAAAGTTTCAAAAGTTGTGAAGGAGAACTTGAAAACTATGAAATCTTTTTTTTTAAAATAATATTATGTATACATGTTAGAGTAATACTAGCTATTTGGAGGTTACAAAACATTTTCTGATGCAAAAAGAATTAAAATCAATCATGATTGGTATAGGAGTTGGATTAAAATATATTCAAAATTGCAATCAATCATTTACTCAGCGTAGCCTCGTCGGTACCTGCAGGCAGGAGCCACTGTCACTCAAACTAGGAATAGACCTCACGGGGAAAAATCATGCAAAATACTATTTTCAGGATCTGTTGACACTGACTATTTACAGGCACAAATATTTCAATAAACTACCTCAAATTTATTACTTGGTTTTGATTAACATACTTATTTCTAATATAATATATTAAAATATCGATATTATCGAGGTCGATGTTATCGATTATCGATATCTGCCTGGCGTCGAATTAAATATCGATATGTTTATCGATATTGATAATAACTTGCATCCCTAACCATCTCCTACCATGGAGGAAGGAATATATGGAGACGACGCAAGGGACCTTCGCCACATACTGGAGTGAAACCGGTTGGAGACAAGTGGGGAGGGGAGGCCGCCATATTGCTTGACCAGAGAAACACGGAAATATGCACAAAAACCTCAAGGGAATCATAAGACAACCGTGGCACCGCAATTTGATGATGGATTATTATGTAACTCGACGAGACACATCAAAAATGAAGAATAAAATTTTTTGATATCGTCCTTAGTTCTCGAGATATACTGTCCCAAAAGAGTGGAGTTTGTAGCATTACCGATACTACAATAACATCCTTGAAGTAGGCGTTCCATGCCACGGGCCGGTTAGTACTCTTTTAAGGAAGTTTCCATAACAACGGCCAACGGGAGACACACAGATACTAAGAGATTCCTTAGAGCAGCAGCTAAGGAGAGCTTGCTAGGAAGAAGTCCGATAATGTATTTAATGAATGTATTTAATTTAAAATAAAAGAGTGATTTTTAACTGTGCAAAAAGGGACTAACAAATTAATTATTTGATTAAGCTGCACAAAAGATATCTTCCGAAATAATATAAATAGAACCACATCGTAAATACAAGTCACGGCGTATTTCTTAATAAATAACCAAGCAAACAGCATATAAGAAATACGACATGGCGAGCCGTTCCAGGACTTGTTTTTAATAATGAAGAAACAAGAAACTGCATATAAGAAACACGACATGGCGATCGTGCAGTGGACTTAGGTGCTGCAAGGAAAAAAAAAAACTACGTTAATTTATGAATTTGAGGATATAGAAAAAATAAAAAAAAATCAAGAAAAGAAGAGAGGAGAATCCTTGGAATTTGAAAGCACGCAGCGCTACTAGCGGCCGAGCGGGAATCAGCAGAGACAACAACAGCTGAGTCGCGTGAAAGTTCAACCACCAGCTACGAAATACTTAAAGTTAAGTGTTTTCAAGACTCCATTATCTTTATTCTTGTAATAAAAAACTTGGTGATAGTAACAAGAAAGTTGACTGTGACAGAAGCGATGTACGGGCAGGATTAGTTTTACGTTTTTTTGAGTTAACATAAGCTATCCTTTCGAATTTTCGTTGTTTGGAAATCTTTTCCGGAACCTGTTTTTTGTTATACAAGCACAATTAAGTGACCATATTAATTTGTTGTTTAAAATGGAGAGTGACCAAATCTTTACTGATAGGGACTCCATGCGTCAACAAAACATAACAGATGATGATTTCTCGCAACTGGCCCCAGAATTACAATCGACTCGCGTGGAGAACTTTTTACTAACAGAGCAAAGTCATGTAGTATCACAAGAAATAAGTGCACCAGACTCAGAAGTTTCAGTTGGGAATAACGAACATGAAATAGTCACTGTAAGTGCATTAGAGAAAATACTATTTAGATTGGGAGCACAAATAACAGCACAAGTAACTACACAAGTAATTACACAAGTAACAGCACAACTTACTACACAACTAACAACACAATACACAACTTACAGCTACACAAGCACAATTAAGTGAAGAAATAAAAACCTCTAAAACGTCTTTAGAGGATCGTATAATTAGATCAGAAACTGATGTACAGGCAAAGTTAGATAAGTATGTAGAAAGGGCTGAAAAACAGTGTACAAGGATAAATGAGGAACTAAAGATATGCAATAAGAGATTTATTAAATTAGATTTAGAATTACAAAAGAACGAAGAAAAATTTGACAAAGTATTCAGTGAGATCGGAGAATGTAAGGAAATGTGTCAGGCAAGTACGCATGAAATGCAACGACAACTTAGAGTTGTACATTCAAGGGTCGAAGGAATGGAGGGCGAGATATGTAGTAGGCTGAAAGATACTGAACAGCTGAACTACGTCTTGGAAAAGAGGCTTACTGGGGTTGAAGAGGACGTTAAGTTACGATATAAGGATATGGATGACCAATTGGTGGGATTGAATGACAAAGTGGAGAAGGTCGAAAACATTTTTCAGGAAGTAAATAGAAAGTTCAGAACCTCCCACACTCACTATTTAGCTGGCCTACCCAACCAGGTATCATTAAACATCCCTGAAAAAATTGAGGTGGAACACTTCACAGATCAAGGGGGGGTGCACCCGGTTAGCTTTATAAGAGGGTTTGAAAACTTTTAGAAGTTTCAATGCTTACGATGATTATGAAAAGATAAACTGTGTGTATAAACATTTAAAGGGTAGTGCCCTGCATTTGGGGAGAACGACAGATACAAATCGGTAAAACTTATGAAGAATTCAAATCAAGTTTTTTAAATAATTTTTGGTCTAGTGAGAAACAACATGAAATTAGACGGAATTTATCGAATGGTAGAAAGTTTCAGCCTGGGCGGGAATCCCTTAAGGATTTTCTACTAAATGAGACGTCTAATGTCACTATTTAGACAACCCACCACCAGAGAAAGAAGTGATATTAGACATAGCCCACCGGATGCCAAAAGAAGTCAAAACCCTTTTAGTAATGCATAATATCAAAACAATAGAAGAGGCAAGTGAATTTGTACATCGATATGAGACACAATGTGATAGGGAGAGATTTTTTCAAGAACACACAAATAGAAATAACTTCTCAGAGGTGAGGCAACACCAGCAAGAACCACGAGTGTGTAATGACTATGATAAGGGAAGGAATGGAAGGGAGTTTTCGCAACAAAAGTTCAGAGGCAATGTACGTGGGCTAAGTGGAAGAGGAAAGACAGTAAGAAATTATGTACCGCAGAGAATAGTTGATAGGGAGGAAGGTTCAGGTGAAGCTCGTACTAACAGACAAGAGGACAATAATGTTACAAAAAATTGAAAGTTGCCGAAGTTATGGTCCGGGCGGAGGCAAAGATAGAAAACGGACCCAATCATGAGAATAGTATAATACCAGTACGAAGTGTTTTTTTTTAATAATCCTCGTGAAGACTTAATAGAAGAAGAATTTCAGAGTGAAGAGCCAATTGTCAAAGCACCAGTTATAGTAGCATCAGGTATATGGAAAGGAGGTAGAAGTATTACTGGATTCAGGAGCTGAAATTTCCTGTATATCAGAGAGTATCTTTGAAACTTTTCAAAACCTTGCAAAGGAATCACAGATCAAAATTGAAACATTACCAGTTAGTGGCATGTCAGTAGTGACTGCAACGGGAGGAAGGAGTAAATGGATAAGGAAACAAATATTATTACAAGTAAAAGTGGGAGAACTTGGTTTTGACTTTGGTGTTTTTGTAGTACCTGGCCTCACGACTGATTGCATTCTAGGCATGGACTGGTTAAGGTGTTTTAAAGCCATCATGGATTTTGAACATGGATCTCTTGAATTCACAATGCAGGGTAGAAGATTGAAAATACCAATAGAAATTTTTTGGAAAGAGAAACAGGAAACAACTGTCCTTGTCCTAACCTGGGGAAATGCTGCAGGTTTAACAAAGGAACCTAAATTTCATGAGAAGCTAGTTAAGTTTGTAGTACGAGCTATAAAACCAGATATAGAGGCGAAAGTCGAGGAGAAAAGTTTTACAATAGGGAAAGATTGTATTAATGAAGAATATCGAAACATATTAAACAACATATTACATGAATTCAATGATGTGTTTTCTGATACCCCGGGTCTTGTGAAAGGTTATGAATGTAACTTTACAGTCAATTGCAAGACACCGTTTTACGTTAAACCATATGTTATACCGGTTGCTAAGAGAAAACAAGTGGAGGAAGAAATTGACAGAATGATTAAATGGAAAGTTATAGAAAGGTCTAATAGCCCGTTTAACAACCCGCTGGTAGTTGTTAGTAAAGCTGACCAATCTGTTCGACTCGTTCTGGATGCAAGAACGTTAAATAAGTTTCTAGTGACTGAGAGGGACCACCCCCCACCGGTGGATGAAATATTGCAAAATCTCGGGGGTAAGAGATTCCTAACTTCATTAGATCTAACTGCGTCTTATTGGCAGATACCAATAGCGGAAACGTCTCGGAAGTACACGGCTTTCTTATACCAAGGACGTAGTTATCATTTCCGAGTGTTACCTTTTGGTCTCAATAATGCAGTAGCAAACTTCATCCGGGCATTAGACTTAGTCTTAGGAAAAGACTTACTAGACAAAATATATGTGTATGTAGATGATATATTAATTGCGAGCGAGGCTATTGGAGAACATTGGCGAACTTTGAGAGATGTATTAACTGCTCTAAGAATGGGTGGTATGACAATAAGACTAAAAAAATGTGTGTTCTTGACGAGTAAAATTGAATGTCTGGGTCACATTGTTACCCCTGCTGGAATCACTCCGAATGCGGAGAATCTTCAGGCAATAAGGGATTTCCCAAGGCCGAAGAACAAAGAACAATTGTTAAGTTTTCTAGGCCTCTGCAACTATTATAGAAAGTACATTAAAGGACAAATACTGAATAGTCCACACTTTGAGAGATTAAAAAAGAAAAATGATCACTGGCATTGGACTGAACAATGTGAACGTGACTTTCAAGAAGTAAAAGACACCCTGCTTAGGAAGATAAACTTATATGCTCCAAATTGGAACCTACCTATATGTGTTGCAGCAGATAGTTCGGATTATGGTCTTGGATCTGAAATTTTTCAAGAAGTTGGAGAAGGTGAGAATGTAGAGCGAAGACATCTAGCCTTTGCAAGCCGGGTGTTAAACAAGTCAGAACGTAATTACTGTGTCACTCAGAAAGAAGCCTTAGCAATAGTCTGGACATTTCAGAAATTTAGGTATTTGCTACTTGGAAGAAAAATCATAGTTTATACAGACCACAAAGCGCTAACCTTCCTGATGCAATGTAAGCTAGTCCATGGTAGATTGACCAGATGTGTTTTGTTATTACAAGAATTTGACTTTGAAATCAAATATATATCAGGCAAGGAAAACAAGGTGGCTGACGCCTTGTCGAGAATACCCCTTGGATTGGATGAAATTGAATCAACACAGTTAGGAATGAAAGACACACACATATACTATATCAAAGGGGTATTAGGGGAGAAGGAGGTGAAACACTGCTTGCAATTCATGAGGGAAGAGCAGGAAAAGGACAGTTTAATAAAAGAAGTTATGGACAAACTACAAGGGAAGGACGTCCATAACAAATTAAAATTGTACTACTTAATGGTCGATGGAGTTTTGTTCAAGAGAAATCATGAAGACAGTGACGAGTGGAAAGTATGGGTGCCTGAAAAGTATGTGACTTATTTCATTCTACAACACCACTTTAGCTACGGTCACTATGGCACTAACAAGTGTTATAAAATTATGAAAGAAACATTGTACTTTCCGAACATGGCTCGACGCATTCAGAAAGTTAGTACCAATTGTGAATTATGCCAGCTAGTTAAGGCTGATAATGTCAAGCGCGCTGGAGAAATGCAATGTGTAGTGCCTAATGAACCAAACGAATTAATTCCTTTAGACATTTTTTGTCCACTACCAAGGTCTAGGGGGGGTGTAACCCAAATCTGTGTAATACTGGACGTTTTTTCGAAATATATAAGGTTATATCCTCTAAGGAAGGGTACGGCCAAAGCAATTTGCTCAAAGTTGATCAATGACTATATTCCTTGTGTGGGCCAGCCAAGAAAGTTATTAACCGACAATGGACCTCAGTTCCTAAGCAAAGTATGGACTGAATGTTTTAAGAATTTGGATATCGAATTAATTAAAACATCATTCTACCATCCCCAAGGAAATGCCGTTGAAAGGGTCATGAAAGAAATAGGGCGTTGGTTTCGAACATATTGCTGTAATAACCATAAGAAATGGGCCTATGAACTAAATGCGATAGAAGATGTCATTAACACAATCCCTCACAACTCGACTTCTCTAACACCTTTTGAACTTATGTTTAAGAAACAACCACCTCGTATTGTATATGAGTATGTTCGATTCCCAAATACTGACTGTGACTATACCGACAAAATTAGAGTAGCCTTGGAAGAATTGAAGAAAAACGCTCAAAGACGAAAGGAAAACCATGATGCATGTATAAAACCAACAACATACAAAATTGGAGATTTAGTTCTAGTACAGACACATTATAAATCTCAGCCTTAGAGAATGAGATTAAGAAGTTTTAAATTCTTATATGAAGGGCCATTTGAGGTAATTGGTAGAGACCACAGTAACTAACTCCTACACAATTGCGTACCCAGGAGGGGGTAAAATTAAAGGAAGGTACAATATCATAGCTCTAAAGCCTTTTAAATGCATAGCTAGTTTAAAGTGAATGAATGAAAAGATTTAACACTGGTGCCGGGCATAGGTGTGTAAAAAATAAACTCCATCATATTGGAATTTCCTATTATTATTAAGTTGTAGTTAGCATATTATTATTCAGTGCCACAAAACACTTGTAAATAGTACTGATTGTTGTGGCTGCGCACAATTCAACTGTAATGATAGTAAAAGTTTATAACCATTAAGTGGAAGCTGTCACTTACCAATATTGATGATCTCGATCAAATGTGCAGTCTTCGGCTGTTACCACAGCATACCATTACATAAAAGTTTATTGTCTATTAAGACTTTCTCTTAGTAAATATATAGTTTGTAAGGTATACCGGAGCATTAGAATGAATAGAATGAGTGGAGAAGAAACGAGGTGTTACTATGATAGAATAAATGTGTAATGAATTAAGTAAAATATCATATAGAGAGGGTACAACAGCACAGTCAAGACTCAGTTCCTGTAAATAAGGCCACTATCTAGGCATTGCCTTTAAATGATACCGAAAGGTTCGGGATTTGGTTAACACAGGCATAACTGAGGTCCAGGTAGAACCTTCAAATGACTCTGTTGTTACATCTCAGAGCCTAGATATGAATATTCAAGATGAAGTAAAGTGGAGACAAGTTATTACTTATGGGGAGAATATAATGTAATGTATTGAAGAAATAAAATAAAAATGAAGCTGTGATGATGACGCTAGATTAGCAAGAAACAATGGTGTCCCAGTTTTATTAGCGAGGGTTGATTGTACTGGTCCAGGGACCAAATATGTGATTTAAATAATGTTGCCGGTTATACAACAGTAAAATGGTTCAAAAGGATCGGTCTTATGATGAATATAATGTACCAAGGGCAGGTAATAGAATTTTTTAATTATTTGAATGGTATGCTTGGTAAACAGGCGGAGGCCATGACAGCTAAAGATGATGTTATTAAATAACAATTCTGTAGTATAATATACTTACTGTAATTTTGGTTTTTTTAAGTGATAAGGACAGTAACTCTGTGTCGAAATGTGTGTTACAGACTATATGCCGTTCCAACCAGTAGCGGCTTATGGAAAACCACAAGGGAAAGTTACCTCAAGACATCGGTCCTCGTGATATGTAAAAATGTGTTATTAGCCAAATGTAAAATATAAGCTCTCCTTACCTAAAAGGTAACATTTACAGGAAAGTTTACCATAACCATTTATAATGGTATGGATGTCAAATGGTATGGTAAACTTGGGGGGGCTGTAGCATTACCGATACTACAATAACATCCTTGAAGTAGGCGTTCCATGCCACGGGCCGGTTAGTACTCTTTTAAGGAAGTTTCCATAACAACGGCCAACGGGAGACACACAGATACTAAGAGATTCCTTAGAGCAGCAGCTAAGGAGAGCTTGCTAGAAAGAAGTCCGATAATGTATTTAATGAATGTATTTAATTTAAAATAAAAGAGTGATTTTAATTTGTGCAAAAAGGGACTAACAAATTAATTATTTGATTAAGCTGCACAAAAGATATCTTCAGAAATAATATAAATAGAACCACATCGTAAATACAACACGGCGTATTTCTTAATAAATAATACCAAGCAACAGCATATAAGAAATACGACAAGTTTCTAGTTGAAATTCAGAAGAAACGTGTCCCCAAAGTGAAATTTGGTGATAGATTCTCATGTAACACGACGATACAAATCGAAAATAAAGAATACAATTTTTCGATATCTTGCTTAGTTCGCGAGATATACTGTCTCAAAAGTGAGGTTGTTAAGTTATGAGGGGATTCAACGATAACCGTGGCGCCGCACTTTGATGACGAATTCTTATGTAACTTGATGAGGGAAACTGAAAGTAAAGAATAAAATTTTTGATATCTCGCTTAGTTCTCGAGATACTGTACCTTAAAGTTGACGTGGTTAGGTTGAAATGCGGCCTGAACCAGAAAAACACTATCGCCATATCCATATTTGATGATGAATTCGGACGTAACTTAATGAGCAAGTATTTCTTTTTAACTTGAATAACAAACTGTTTATTTCTACAGTCCTTAAATTTTAGTTGATGTTCAAATAGGTTATATTTTCACATTCTATTTCAGTAATTGACTAGGAAGATTTCAAAATCTAGAAATATACTTGTAGACATATTTACAAACAGAAACAAGTCATATCTGAAATTAAAAAAAACAACATAAGTCAATGTTTAGAGCTTTAAAAAAAATTAATACTTCATAAAACCTCATAGTTTCTGAGCTTACTTAGAAGATATTGTACTGGTAGTGGCCTATATAATTTTGCTAGAAAAATCAGTACATTCAAAAATCAGAAGCTAACAGCTAATAATAAATAAATTGTTTGTTCTCTTCTGGTATACACCGCATTTCAACCTGCAAACATTTCCATTAATATTGCCGCTACAAAACCAAACTATGTAGACACATCTAAACACAAGAAATGCATCGCGAACAACATTTCCGTCAACAAAGTTTATTTCATCACGTTTAGTAGTTCGCACAGCACAAATTATCACGATTAATTTCATCGTGCAATTTCAGTGTAAACTTAAACGTGAGTAATGCATGCAGAATACCATATTCACTGTGTCGCGATGTAAACATGACCCGTTTAAATTAAACTTCCAACATTTGTCTACAATAAGGAGAGCTTTTCAAGTGCAAAATAGTAACATATTCTAATTGTCTACACTACACCAACAAAAATTTGAGAATAATATGATCCTATTGTGAGCAATGAATAAATTTATAGCGAATGGCACTAATGTTGCGGTTGCCTGTCAGATACTTCAAGAACGACAATTACAATGTGACTTACTTATGAAACGCTATTCCAGGTTTTATCCTATCTCGCCTGTTTGTGCAACCATATGCATCACAACTTGGCATTATAGAAAACTTTAGAATATTAGAAAATGAAATATTCTCAGCAGCTGACACAGTGCAAACACCCCAATGTTTTGGTACTCCTACGATATCTGCCGCGCAGGCACAGTTTTTTCACGAGGTTTCACGGATTTCGCGTTATCTCGTCTCCATATATTCCTTCCTCCATGTCTCCTACCGATTGCACTGAATGTATTATAGCCACATGACGAGTGTTTTGTACTAGCTGGCGAGCCTTTCTTGCGCGGCAGCAACAATAGATTCTCTAACTCCATAACAAAGTTTCATTATTACTTCAATCTTTAATACTAGGAAATCAAAATTTATAATTACTTTATAACAAACTTGAAATATTATGGCTCGGTATGGGCTGATTACATGTGGCACGTATTTCACAAGCGGCAGAATTAGTGGAGGTTGTGGTTAGGAGGAAATGCAACCTTGACTAGAATGACAACTGACACGTTTTGTTGAAGCATAAGACACGATGGAATTAGTTTTATTTTTTACACGATGTGGCAAGAGGTTTTAGGAATCCTATTTAATTTTTAATTTCATTTGTTCCATATTGCTGTCGTCATTAACTCTATAGCACGTGAGAAATTCAAACTTCATGACGATTTAAACTACAAACGGGAAATGTACATTACAAAATCAACGTTACCGGTATGTAACAACAGTTTTATTTAATTAAGCAATTGTGAATAATAAATTACCAGAGCACTGTATTCATGACCACAAGCTGGCACTTGATTTCGGGCATAAGAGTGTGGGAAAATTTTCTTTAATAGGAAAGGGAGTGAGGGACTGGAATAAATTTCCAAGAGAAGTGATGAATAACTTACCGGAAACACTGAAAGAATTTAAAGCAAAAATTAGTAGAGGTCAAAAGTAGGTTGGAAGGGGAAACGGGGGGGGGGGGTGTAGAGAGATTATCAATTATTATTATTATATCATTAAAAGCGAAAGTAACTCGGCGTTTCTGTTGGTAAACGGCTAATCCGATCGTGATGAAATTTGACAAGGAGATTCTATTTGACATTAGGAAGGAAATAGTATCCTATTTTCTGAATAGATAGTACATATTGTCATGGAATTATGAAAAACTATCTGCACTGTGAAAGACAGACGCATAATATGTACAATTTTCTGTAACGCTTAGCATCAGCATGGGTTGTTAGCGCAGTGGAAAAGGCACCTCCTTCGTTGTTAGCAATGTGATATCCGGTTCAAATCCCGATGGGAGCAGACATTTTTAAGAATTTTTTTTCATCGTGTGAGCAAAGCCCGGGAGATCCGTCGTAAGGATTCAATGTTAAAGTGTAGGTCCCATAAATTCAGGGGAAGAACGCGAGACAAATTGTAGGCGGCCGAACAGTGCCGTAAGCGTTTACTTTATTTACGCTGTACTGGACCCTCAGGCATTGTTTCTATCGCAGGCAGTTTGTGTGTAATCAACAGTAATAATATCATAAATGTCTCTCGATGGCTATACCGATATTGATGGAATTTGCCCAAGGAGAGACACAGCATACTTTTTTTCCTGTATGAATAACAGTTTTAGTCATGAAGTTTTGATAACTTATTGTAAGTCTGTCGCTCAGACTGCGCTTCTCTCGCAGTCTGTTAGTGTATGATCTGTTAATAAATTTCATTTACAGAAAAACTTACTATTATAACGTTTGATTTGCGCTGCACTGTACAATTACTTTCTGTCTGCCTAAAAGAGTCTGGCACCAGTTATTTGTCTTTTTTGACATGCCTCGCAGGCGTAAACCAGATCTAAGGTGTAGCTCTAGTAGAGCACGAGCAGCTAAAGTTATTAGAACGCAAGAATCTGATGCTAATACTGAAGAAAGAAGAACAGACCAAGCTGAAACAAAGCTGCCGTCAGTTACCCCCCCCCCCCCACTTTATCGTATCCTCGTTTGTTTTTCTGTTTTTAAATATGTTGGAAATTGATTCTCTTCAAGAGACGGGTTCGAAGGTAGAGTGGTATAGTGATGGCCTCTCACGCCGACTCGGTGTTGGTTGGACTGGTCACTGGCGCCTCGTCACTCGTCTCGCGAGTAATGCGGACGCGAGCGTTTACCGGCCCACGGCGGGGCTTGCGAAACCTGCTGTGTGGCCCACTTGGCCTTCAGGCTCCACACACAGCACAGGTCAAACGACGCCCCTCAGCCACTTCCCCTGTTGTGTAACGAAACCTTCAAATCTTCATCGAAGTTGTCTTTGCGGTGATTATTCAAGACGCACACGGCGCATGCGCAAGCCATATCCTCCTGAAAACACAGGAAGCCTCCGCGGGAACTGTGGGAACACAGGACTGTGCCGTCTTCATTCCACCCGGCTGTATACTCGCAAAGATTACGTCATATCACTACGACGGGAAAGCCTGCACTTCACGGACCGAGCTTGGTGGTGTAACGGTTAGCGTTCTGGCCTCGCATTCGGGAGGATGGCGTTTCGAATCCCCGTCCGGGCATCCAGATTTGGATTTTCCATGGTTTCCAAAATCACTCGAGGCAAATGCCGGGATGCTTCCTTCAAAAAGGCCACGGCCGAATTCCTTCCTATTCCTTGCCCCCCATCCTTTCTCGTCTCTAAAAACCTTGCTGTTAAGAGAGGTTAAGAAGCAAAAAAAAAAAAAAAAAAAAAGGCACTTCACGTGTACTACATTTCGTCTGCAAAATTTTTAAAACAAGTTGCTATTAACGAAAAAACTGAAGGTAAATTAATCACAATTGCAGCTGATTAAATTTCCTACAAGGGAGCGTCCATAAACCACGTAGCTCCACTTTGGCCTCCTGTGAATCCCCCCCCTCCCCCCACACAGCCTGATGTGGCTTTAATCACGTAGCACGTGGCTCTTTTCCCCTATTGATTCAACAAGATATTTTGTACTGTTTTCTCTTGTCAGACTATCATAAATTACATTCCGAGATAGTTAAATGACAGGAATAAGTATTTACATTCTGTTGTGTGTTCTGTACTTTATTTTAACTGTGACAAATAATATGAATAAGAAGCTACGTGGCCTGACTTGGAAACCCCCCCCCCTTTCCACGTATTCCAGCATAGCTTTCTAGCCAACCCTCCCCCTCCCCCTAGACGGAGCTATGTAGTTTATGAACACGAACGGCTGAAGGACTTTTTTGAGTGATTTTTACGTATCTGCTGCATTTGTTAGCAGTTTTCGAGATGTTGTTCTGTAGGTGGGTAATCATGGCGAATTCCTTCAAGTCATCGCTCGACGGGATGAGAAGTAGGAAAAGGTTTCAAAATCTTTCACTTGTTGGAAAGACTAATGAGGGGATGCACTAGAGAAGTAAACAAATTGGGTTACAAAACTTTGATCAGACTATTGTTTGAATATGCTGGTGTAGTATGGGACCCACATTTTGAGTATCAAATACTGGAGTTGGAGAGGGTGCAAAAAAGGGCTGCTAGATTTGTTTCTGGAAATTATCGCAGAATACAATCAGTAACAGATATAAGAAAAGAGCTGGAATGGGATTCATTGGAAGACAGGAGGAGGGTGAATAGGGTCATTGGAGTGTAGAAGGCGTATATTGGTGATGACTGATGAGGCATGGAAAGATATTGCTGTAAGAATTGAAAGTAATGCATGGAAGTGAAAAGATGACCATGACCACAAGCTGGCACTCGATTTCAGGCACAAGGGTATAGGAAGATGCTGGTTGTTAGGTAATGTAATAAGTTACCAAGAAAAATAACGAATAATATATCAACACGATGAAAAAATTAAAATTGCAATTTGTAGAGGGCGAAGTAGGGGGGTAGATGAAAGGGGGAAAATGGGTGTGTAGGGAAATTACCATCGGAGCGTGCGTTCCAACGCAATAGAAACAAAAATGTTTCCAGTTCACTTTGATAATCTGCAAAAGAAGAATTGCAGACTTGGTAAAAATGGCGCGGTAAGGAATTTGGAATTTAATGATTGCGAATCATTCGAAACGACACCTCAGGGAACTCTTAGAGGATTCACCAGATTTTGTGATGTGAGTGTTCTCACATTAGATACGTCAACTTCTAACAGACGGATCAACGGATATGTACGTCTCACCTGCGAGCATACATACAATCTATGGAACTATATGGAGACATCTTGGCGGCGTGCATTAATTACCCGAGGTGTTTTTCGTCTGCAATCCGGACCACCACCCCTTGGTGAGTATTCGTGAAATCTCGAGGTACTCCCCCCCCCCCCCCCCCCCGTCCTCCCCACTAACGAACTCGTAACCTTGGATTCGAGCTCTCCTGCTGTCCTTCCATCTCGTCGACATCGGGAGACCTCTTTCTTTTTTCTATTTTGCTCTAGTGTTCTTCCAGGAAGTAAAAAAGATCACGTAAATTTCTGTCGACACTCCCCCCCCCCCCGCTCCCCTATTTGAACTCACGTAATTAATGCACGCCCCCTTCCAAAAACGTTCCTATGATTACAAGAGTTCACTATCCTCAAACACCTCAAAATACACTATTGTTTGCGAAAATTGCAACACCAAGAAGGAATGGTACGGATGTAGAAGATGTGTAGAATAATGTAGCCAGAACAAGTAGTGACAATTACACAGAGATGGCGGGCACGTAGGCCTAGCAGCGCCTTGCATCGCGTGACCACACGGGTCAGTGTTACGCCACGCCCAGTCGCTACGGAGCCGTCAGACCGAGTGAAAGAGCGCCATATCAGCATGAAAGAGTGGTCTCCGGCAAGTGGATCTGTCGCACGGCGATAGTGAAGCTCGTACAGTGGTGCGCGTGAGAGTCGGATGTTAGAACCGCACCATGTGACCACAGCGTGGGGATGACCGCCACAACTGACTTATCAGTTTCGTCGGAGCTCTGCGACGGGTGTGGACATGTGTAGGTCTGCTGGGGGCTGCATGCGCGCCGTTGCGTCGCTCTCAGTGACGAGAAACCAGCAACGACTCAGACTACAATGGCAGCGACTGGCGTGTCGAGTGGAAAAATGTATTGTTTCCTCTTCAGCTCGGCAGACAAACGCCGAGAACGTTGGTTTGGGGCGCCATTGGCTGTAACATACGACATCTCATCCTATGTATTGATAGTAATCGCTGCCTCAGGCCTGAGACATTGCCCCTCCTGGAAGCGGCTCCACACGCCATAACTCAGCAGGGCAACGCCCACCCACATGTCAACAGGAACGTGTGTATCTGATTCCTAAGGCCTCCGCCGCTGCCTTTGTTGGTGATTAATAGATGTTCTTGGTATGCCGCGTTGTTTATTTCATAAACTGAGCTTTTGGCTGACATCCTACAGGCGTCGTCAGAGATTTTCTGTTGACATAGCAACGAGCGCCAAGCATTGCAGAGTAAAAGGCTGTTATCTTCGCTGATGTTATTGCTATTCTTTAAAATCCTGCTGCCTATTTCACACTTCGAGGTCTTCTCTCCGCAGCAGCCTCGTGTCTTGAAATTTTATTTCGTGCCCGGTGTTAACGGCATGGCGAACTACGGCGGACTTATTGCTGTTGTTGTGTTTACAGTGGCGGATATGTTTCTTAAGGCTGTAACACGGCAGCTGAAAGCCCAGATTATGAAATAAACAATACGGCATACCCAAAAAATGTATTAATCATGAACGTCTGTATCTTCTTTGAACAATGATGGGTTGCACTGCTTCTCTGGTCATCACATACTCCTGGCATGTTGTCTACTGAACATGGCTGATACGTAGTCAGTTGGCAACTTGTTCATTCTCGTCCCCCTGTAACTACTGCCAATGCTGTGAAACTGCGTGGCAATGTGTTCCCCAGCGGCTTAGCCAGGCTCTCTTTCACTGTATACCACGTCGTCTACACACACTGCACATTTAACGGTCTCACACTCAAATGCTTGTTCAGTTCTGTAATTCTAATCAACTGTGGAATAAAAACCATTGTAATAACATGTTACATTTTTGGTGTTGCAATTTTCACAAACAATAGTGTAAACATTCTTACACGTTTCGTTTAAACTTATTGGAAAACGTGTGTACTCCCACTTTCACTTACGAGTGTAGTGAAATACTTTGTCCACCAACCTATTTGAGTCAGAATGACAGGAAACATAAGATTAGAGAAATAAGGTCCCGCACTGATATTCTTATATGAATGCTCTTTTCCATCGTACCATTCGGGATTGGAATGCACAACAAAGAGATTAGGTTCGATGCTAAAGTGAGCACCCTCTGCCAAGCACAATTTTGTGAATTGCAGAGAATAGATGTAGATATCTGTCTTATTGGAAAGACTAATTATAAAATTCAATCACTCACTAATTTTCAAGGTTCTCAATATAAAATGCGGATGGATGACATAGTGTGAAATCCAGTTAATGATATCACATTGTGTTAAGTGATTCTGCACTATCTCAGAAGACTGTCCATTGTCAGAAAGTATGGTGATGACACGGGGAGAGGTCCCATAATTCCAATGTTTTGGTGTCACAGCCTGGGGAGCCTTCAGGTGCGACTTCAGGTCACGGCTGGTAGTTATTGAGGGATTTCTGAGAGCACAATGGTACGTGATGGACATCCCGTCTTCTCGTGTTTTACCTCCAACATTTTCTATACGATAACAATTGTCCATCCATGACACTTCATGAAGTATCTGTGTGATGTTGAGGGACTCCCATGGCCAGCAAGATCTCCAGATCTGTTCCTGATAAGACGTGTGACCATCTCGGATGTCAACTCCATCACGGTGCCAGTATCCAGGATATCGAGGACTAGTTACAACAGTAGTCAGCCAGGTTGCCTCGGGTAGGATACATCGGCTTTATGACAGCCTTCCCAAATTAATCAGTGCGTACATCTAGGCCACAGGGGGTGCAATATCATACTGATAAATGGCCTCAAACTGCCATGTTCATTGAAAATTTGACTCAATTTTTTAATAACTAAAATAACATCACAACTTGTGAAGTTCCATTTTGTTACCTCCTCCCGTTTTGTCATGCAATGTGGTTTTTCCTCTATTTATAGACAAACACAAGGGTGCATCAAATATAAACAAGCCTTTTGCAAAAAAATATGTAAACATTTTCAAAATAAATTCTAATTTACATTTTTCTTATCTTTCTGCATTTTTTCTGTTCTTATCTGAGCACTTACTCAAATGATAGATAATTTTTTAAGTCTAAGATCATAAAAAGTTTCGCGATGTGTGTCAGACGCATTGCACAACAACAACTGTACCTCCTTATTCATTGTGTAGTGCTGTTCCTTCGGTGGACCAAACATACAGAAGTCACATGGCAACAGGTCTGGATGGATGTTCTGGGACAGCTCAATGCAGTGTGAACCAATTTTCTTTTTGTGTATGTGTTTTTTGCTGCCTCCTGTTGCACGGAATTATCAAGGGGATGCAAGACACTTCTGGTCGGCATGCCATGCCTTTTTGACTAACTGCCAACTCTAACTTGACTAAGATGATTACAATAACAGGCAGCATTAATGGATCGACATTCTTGAAGAAAATCAACGAGCAGGACATATTTACAGTACCAGACCAAAGCCTTCATGTTCTGTGGGACAATGATGCCAACATGCTCCTGACCTTTGTTAAATTTCTTGCACCACTCTTTTACCTGAGCCCCTGACAGGATTCTTTCCTCAAACTGTAGGAGTAAACAGAGCTGAATTTCAACAACATTTACGTCTTTCTGACGAGAAACTTAACAGTATCACATTGTGCAACTGCAGAGAGTAACTCTTTCTCACTAATCGTGATTGTCGTTGAGACTAAGAAGCCCTAGGCACGCCAACATTATTACTGACTTTGACATGAACATTCCCTCCCCTTTCTCTACTACCCAGACCGTTTCAGACTCCTCACGTAAATGACGGACATGCAATTTAAAGAGGTCCGTTTATATTTGATCCTCCCTCGTATTTAAATTCTGCCAAAGAAACTAATGGTTTATGAATGCCATAATGCAAGACACATTAATTCAAAGATTGCGCTGTCTACAGACAGGTGGTGACACATGACGTGTTATGTTCAGTGACTCCTGCTGCCAAAAGAAGAGGTGTCTCCCCAACCTATGCACACATAAAACAAACTAAAATGTAGGTAAATATTGAAATTTTTTAAGATATAAAGCAATGGATAATCACATGACTAGGGAAACTGTGACCAGAGCATGTGCTCAATTGGAATTAAAAATTCAATTCAAATATGGCATCAAAAAAATTACATATTTGGATTCCACAGGAGAACATTTAACAAAAATGTTTTCTATAATCAAATCAACAGAGCCAAATCTGAATGCCAGTTATGCAAAAATTGGTGTATGTTTTGTATCATTCAGATAATTTCTACCAATGTGCAAGCAGCAAAGGTGTATAATTCCTACAGATGAAAACAAACAATAACGCCAAATGAATAAGACAGTATACGCTGCTACAAAAAAGCACCATTTAAGGCTACGCCATGGGTTGTGAGTGACGTTATCATTAATATCTCCCAGGTGATCCACCATGAGCGCGCACGACTCGCCGGGCGTCTTCGGCTGGGTCGACTACCTGCTGTTCGTGCTGACGCTCCTCTTCTCCGCCCTCATCGGAGTCTACTTTGCGTTCATCGACCCCAAGAGACAGAACACCAGGGATGCGTACCTGATGGGTGGTCGCAGTATGGGCGTCTTTCCCATATCCATGTCTCTCATAGCGAGGTGAGTAGACCAGTACCACGACACGTCGTAATGCTCACAGTGCTTCATAAGTCATTTAAATTGTCTTGGTAAGTATCTATAAAAATAAAAATGAGCTCTGAAAAAATTTCTGACAAACATGTAATAAATTAAAATATAAAGACAAATACATCATTTATTTTTGAAGAGCACATATCATCTTTCTAAAATCTTACAGGAGTCAGGTAAAACACAATAAGTCTTTTAAAAAACTACATTGACCAACATTTTTAAATTGCATTTGATGAAGCATAGGATAACACATGTTCAATATAAATTTGGGATTTGTAATGCAAAATTTGCACTTTAAGGATTACTTTCTTTCTCCTGTGTTTGTACCCATTTAATAATTCACAAGGAAATACAGTGGAAACTGACTCTTTTTGGTTTAAATTTCTTTGAAAGATTATTTATCACAGGTAAGTAGTTTGTTTGTATCTCTTTAACAGCACATAAAAAAAAAAACAGTAGAAAGAATATATATGATATCAACCAACGGTGAAAACCTCCTTCTTGACTTCTTGTACTCACTGAATAACTTCTCCTCCTTAAACTTCACCTGGTGCTACTCTCAGACTGACGTCACTTTTCTGGATGTAGACATCTCTGTACAGAATGGCCACTCACACACCTCTGTCCACATAAAACCCATTAACCTACAACAATATCTCCATTTTGATAGCTGCCATCCGTGTCATACAGAACGTTCCATCCCGTACAGCCTAGCCAGTCGAGGCAAACGCATCTGCTCTGATCACGAGTCCTTTACTCTCTACGCCAACAACCTGCCCCAGACACTCATAAACCACAATTATCCTCCAGGACTAGTTCAAAAACAGCTATCAAGAGTCAGGAGCTGTCCAACGCAACGACACAAACAACCTAAAGCCAAGCAGAACCCTGTTTTTCTCACCCAGTTTTTCCCTGGCCTGGAATCGCTAAACCATATTATTTGTTTGGGCTATGACTTTCTCAAATCCTTTCCAGAATTGTGCCGCATTCTTCCCACCACTCCCTGAGTCACCTTCAGCAGACCGCCTAATGTAAAAAACATTCTTGTACATAAATATCAACCCTCTGATACTCCTAAACCACCGTTTGGATCCTTCCCTTGTAAGAGACCCCATTGCAAAACTTGCAGTATACATCCACCTACCACTACCTATAGCAACCCTACTACTGGTGAAACCTACCCCATAATAGGTCATGCCACCTGTACAACCACCCATCTCATATACCAGCTCACCTGCCTCCCCTGTCCAAGTTCCTACATTGGCCTCACCTCAAACTCATTATCCATCAGAATGAATGGTCACAGACAAACAGTATACTCCAAAAACCTGGACCTCCCTGTTGCTCACCATGCCAGTACTCACAACACCCGTGACCTTAATAACTGCGTCACAGTCCGAGCCATTAGAGTACTTCCAGACAATACCTCCCAATCTGAACTCCACATGTGGATATTGGCATATCAACACATCCTGCAGACTAGACATCCCCAGGCCTTAATTTATATTAATATCTTCCATCCTCAACCTATACATCCATCACTGGGCAGCAAAATATATTCATATTTTTTTAATTATATTTTTATTTATTTATTTATTTATATTTTTTATTACCATTATCTTTTTCAACAATTTTATCTTTCTTATACTCGTGGTTATATTATCGTTGCTCCACCCACCACCTCCGACAGTCTATTGCTTTCTATGAGTGCCTGTGTCGAATGCAAGTCTTGCTCAAGCCCAGCCACCTACCTCTGTTATCTTGAAAAAGGGGTTCGTCCCAAAATATTGTATTTTGTTTGTTTGTGTGTTGTTTCGTGTTGCTGCTGCCATCCTCCTTTCAACTTTGGTGAGTGTTGGGTGTATTTTACCTTTCCTTTCCATGTAAATATTGCCTTGCAGCATTTGTTTACTTTCATTGTTACCTACAAAGAATAAAAAATTACGTTGTATGTACTCAAAGTTACTTTTGTTTTGCTCTTTGTTTGTGGATTTACTCCTTGTCAAGGTCATTATAGGTGCGAGGAGGCAAGGAATATTGGAAGGAATTTAGGCCTGGCCTTTTGAAGGAAATATTCACCTGAAATCATTTGGGAAAACCATGGAAAACCAAAATCTGGATGGCCACACTGCGGTTTGAACCAATCCTTTCGAATGAGAGACCAGATCGTTACCACTCTCTCACCGTGCTCGGTCTGATGTCCTTGATGTTTTAATGGCATAAAATAAGCAGAATTGTATAAATACTAATAATAACGTGCAATATTAAACACCTCTTATGACAATATTATCCAGGACATGAGTCCTTTCAGTAATAGACAATAATCTTAATGTTTGTACAGTATTGTCCAGAGTTGAGTCATTAATGGAATAGGCAAACACTTCTTGAGGTCAAATATTATAAAACAATTTTTTTTTTTTTGCTGAAAAAATGGTCAATAATTAATGATTCAAATATTGTGGCTACTAAGACGAATGAGGTTGAAGAGGGGAGGAAATAAATAAAAGTTTACCACATGTGCCAGCAGCATGGAGAAGAACAGAATAAAAACACAAGCAAATATGTTTAAGCCATTCACCAGACATTTCACTTGATCGATAAAGTTTAAGGGCTTTCTTAAAAATTTTGTTCATTTGATGAGTGCATTTGTCAATGTGGTATCATTAGCTATTGTTTAAATTCATCCTTTATGAATCCCTGCATCCTCAAAATTTAAATGTGAATGATGAATGTTGTAGGTATGATATTTTTTCTGTCATCAGTCTTTCAAAAAGTTTGATGTAGTCCTTCATCACTTCCTATTTTAAACCAATCTCTTCGTCTGAACATATGCATTATGAGAATGATCTGCTTCACATATTCTCGTCTTTCTCTTACTCAACGATTGCTTCCCCCAACTATTCCATCCACTTAAAAGTTAGCCAATCCTGCATCTCTCACAGTGTGGCCCACCATTATTCTTTCTGTGAGACTCTTTCCTGACTCATTATTCCCAAAACACATTAATTTCATACTTCATCTGTCCACTTAATTTTGAACATTTTGCTATATCATCACATTTAAAAATTCTTCAATTTTTGTTTTTCTGTTATTCGCTTCCATAAAGTGTTATGCTCCATACATAAATGTTTATGTAATTAATATTACAGTCATGTTATTTGTGAGCAGTTGATGGTAACACATTGTTACTAATGGATAACTGCTTATAGCACTGGAGGTTCTGTGTACTTGTTCATGAGATGCTAATCTAGCCATATTTACCATGCAACAGGTCTCATGTTAGACTACGAGCATTACTGGAACAGTCACAGTAATTATTCTTCCCCTCATCTGAAAATGTGTTACCAAATGTCCCGTTAACTAGTTTTCTAAATACTTTGTGATTACCTTAAAATTATTTGAAAGGAAGGGAGTTAAAGATGTTTGCATAGGGCTAATAAAGTATTCCATTCAGAAAGGTGATAAAACCAAAGTAATGTAATTTCTTTAATCAACTCTGTAGTCACGGCCTGTTGAAGATTCTATTAGAAATTCTATTTCTTAAACATTTTATTTCTCTTTTATGCTTCAATATCTATTCAAAACAATTGCAACAATCATATTAGTAAAGTTTCATGAAATGTGCTTCTTTATAAAATTACCTAAAAATTGGATTCTCCCTTAAAAAAAGAAATGAATTTCAGTTATACAATTAGTTTAAATTAATTATTAATAACTAGAATTAATGTGATAAACTAAATGTTCAAATTGTGTATATGGAACAACAAGTAAAAATATTACATCCTAAGCCGAAATATCTTTGCATTATTGATACAAGTAAGAATCTAATATAATATTGAATTACCAGTAAGTTGTAATCATACTTAAGAACAGCAGATGAGCAAAGAGTTTACCTCAACAATGTAAGTTTGAGTGATATTATTAAGAAGAAATCCAGACATGGAGAGTGCTGAGGAGTGAAGCTCTGTCTGGTTGGGACGCAGAACAGACCAAACAACCTGCACTCTACAAGACTTCCTCAACGCCAAATCATTTGATGGAGTTGTCCGAAATGTTCCTCAAACCAATTGTGAATGATTTTGGTACAGTTACAATGGGGATTGTTGTACTGGAGAAGTCCTTTGTTGTTTGGGAATATGAAGGCCATAAATGGCTCCTAATGGTCTCCAAGTAACTGAACATAATTCTTCTAGTCAATGGTCAGTTCAGTTTGACCACAAGTCCCAGCACATACCGTGTACACACAGCCCATACCAGGACAGGGCTGCTCAATGCTTCCCTGATAAGCTGGCCTCGTGGGCTCTGTGCCACACTGACATCAGCTCTTACCAGCTGGAATCGTGACTCATCAGACCACACAATCTTTTTCCACTCATCTAGGATGCAAGCAATATGTTCACAAGCCCAGGAGAGGTGTTAGAATAGATGGCGTTTTGTTAACAGAGGAATTCGAATCATTCATCTGCTGCCATATACCGTCAATGGTACGAGGTGTATTTTTTAAGTAAGGACCGTTTTGTCACACCGTGGCTGCAGTGCTACGGTCGGCGTTCGGCGCATGCACACTGGGTCCCTGCATCTCTTGCCTACGCACTGACGCCATTACAGTCTAATTCTTCCTTGTTTACGTTGTTCACTGAGTGTTTAAGATGCCTCCGATAATCGTGAGTCCCGCCCACTGTGAAGTACGAGCTGTTATAAGATTTCTTTGTGTTAAAGCCCTAAAACCGATCATTGTGTGATCTGTGCAGTTTACGGACAAAACATTATGAATGATGGAATGGTGAGAAAGTGGGTGAGAACATTTAAAGATGGCCGCACAAACGTGCATGATGAACAACAGAGTGGGCGTCCTTCGGTCGTTAATGAAAGTTTGGTGCAGAAAGTAGACAATAAGGTGAGAGAAAACAGACCCTTTACGATTTCCTCCTTGTGTGATGACTTTCCTAATGTTTCTCGTAGTGTTTTGTATGGCATTGTGACCAAGCACTTGAATTACCGAAAACTGTGCTCACGTTGGGTACCGAAAAAGTTAACGGATGTGCACAAAACCAAACGTTTAGGCAGTGCATTGACTTTCCTTGAGCAGTACCACACCAATGGTGATGATTTCTTAAGCCAAATTGTTATGGGCGATGAGACATGGGTGGCCTACGTCACACCTGAATCAAAGCAACAGTCCATGGAATGGCGGCATTCAGATTCACCCAAAAAAGTGAAGTTCAAGCAAACGATTTCTGCCCAGAAAATCATGTGCACAGTTTTTTTGGACAGAAAAGGAGTATTGCTTGTGGAATTTCTGCCTCGTAATGAGACAATCAATGCAGCAGCTTATTGTGAGACATTGAATAATCTGCGCCGTTCAATCCAGAACAAAAGACATGGCAAGTTGAGCAAGGGCATTGTTTTGCTGCATGACAATGCCCGTCCACATGTGGCTAATCAGACCAAATATCTCATCACATCTTTTCGATGGGAAACTCTAGATCATCTTCCGTACAGCCCTGATCTGGCGCCCAGTGACTACCATCTGTTCCTGCACTTGAAGCAACACCTGGGCGGTCAGCGTCTTGAAGACGATAACGAAGTCAAACAGTTGTGATGCAGTGGTTAACAAGTCAGGCGGCAGACTTCTATGAGGAGGGTTTTCAAAAACTGGTACTATGTTATGACAAGTGCCTCAATATTGAAGGGAATTATGTAGAAAAGTAGAGTAAGGTACAGGCTTTCATGTAAAAATAAAATTATTGAGATATATTTACATGTATTTTTTTTTAATTTCAAAATGGTACTTACTTAAAAAACATGCCTCGTAAATTTCGCTGTGCTATCGAGATCGATACACCGGTCATATATCCCACATAGAGTGTTGCTGTTCTACATTGCCTGTCTGCCCACGCTGTCATCTTGACGCAGACATAGCTAGTCGCAGTCATTAAGTAGACACCATCAGCTATTGCATCATCTATAGTGGGAGGTAATGCCAATAATTACACAGCCATGGATACTCTCTACTGAGGATCGTATAATTCACAAACAATTTCTGAAATGGAATGCCACATGTGTTTAATGCTAACTACTATTCCACATTCAAAGTCTGTTGGTTAATTGATGTTGTGAGGCCTAAATCATATTAGTAAACCTTTCACACGACTCACAAAAGTACAAATAAAAGTCTTTATATTCCACAAAACTTTTATACATTTCTCCAATGATGCTACTGTTATCTGGATATTTGCATTTTCCTACCCTGTGACTTTTGGTACATCAGTGTATTTGATAAACAGCTAAGTTTTATATTCATAACATTTCAACTACAGCAACAATATATATTTAAATGATATTTATTTCTACTACAACAATAAACATTTGGGGAACCGATACAAATATTTGGATCTTCTTCATAACAAGCAAAGACACTCTTGTCATGTGAATGCAACCTGTCATCATGTTTCTTCCCCCCCCCCCCTTTTTCAGTTCATAAGACAGTCTCATCTTACTATTTTGATGGTGAAAAGAAGAGATATAATATGTGTTTGTTTGTGTTGCAGCTATATCTCTGGAATATCACTGCTGGCGATCCCGGCTGAGATGTATGTTTTTGGGTCACAGTACTGGGTCGCTATAATAAGCGATATTTTGGTCAGCTTGACAATGGCCTTTGTTTATTTGCCAGTATTCTACAAACTGAAGATAGTTTCTTCATATGAGGTATGTATCATGCAACAATCCAACAAAATTTATGATTCACCAAATTCATGTATAATTAACAAATGTAATGAGCTGGTACATTTTTAAAGGCTCTAAATAAATTATTCTAGATGATGTTTGTGGCAACAAATAATCATAGTATGCTTGTAAAATAATAAAAAAAATATTATTCCTACCATACAATGGCTCACAGATTTATTACCTGTTTGATAGGACAAATTTTAAATTTTCCAGTATCTCGAGCTTCGTTTTAACAGGGGAGTGCGACTCTTTGGATCCATAGTCTTTCTCATTAAAATGGTAAGGAGATTTTTTTATGTTAATAAACTGACTATTTGTGTAGTCGATGATGCCAGTATAACCTCTTAATATCTATTCTGACTAACACATTCACAATTTATGATTAATCAAAGGTTATTCATTTGTTAGTTTGTGGTTGTCTTCTCAGACAGTAGTTAGAATTATCTTAATTTGGTTTTATTGTCTGTGTAGGTAGGCCTACATGCAGTGAAGCAATGACATCAAGGAAATAAGATTTACAATTGAACTATGTGACTCTGATTAACAAGAATTCAGTATCCAAAATCAATGAAACTTTAAAACATTAATGACTGCAATAACACCCGGTAAGGTGATGGGTCCAGAAGATAGCCAGATAACTATGAGTAACGATAGGTAAAATGTTGTGGAGGATATAAAAAAGGAGGAAATATTGTATGGATGGTTTGATGAGATTGTTAGTAATTGTCACAGATGGATGGAAGGAGATATATCAGAACAGAAGTATATCCAGATAATTAGAAAGAGCAGACAAAGAAATAATTTACTTAAATTGCAGTAAAGCACACACTGTGACAATTTCCCTACACACTCATTTTTACCATTCATTGTTTTTTTTATCTTCAATTCTCTGAGTGTTATTTCCCACCTGCATATTTTTGCTCTTTACAATTTTTAACTCTTTCACAGTTTTTGGTAAATTATTTATCACTTACCTTGGTAATTTATTCCTTACAAAAATTCCCCTCTTTCCAATGCTTCAAATAGATCGTCAGCTAATGGTCACACTCATCTTCTCTCTTCCATGCTCTACTCTTAACTCTTCCACCAATATCCATCCATCAGCAATACACGCCTTTTATACCTTCAGCATTCTCTTCACCATCCTCCTGTCTTTATATGAGTCCCAACCCAGCTCCTTTACCACTTTAGTTACTTGTGTTGTGAAATAATTTCCACAAACAACACTATCTCCCCTTCTTTGGACCCTCTCCAACTCCTGTATTTGATTCCCAAAATGTGTGTCCCATACTACAGCACAATATTCAAGCAATGTTCTGACCAAAGTTATGAAACCAAATTCTCTCACTTCTCTGGCACATCCCATTATCATCCTTTCCAGTAAATGAAGTATTTTATTACCTTTACCAACTACTTGCCCAATCTGCTCTTCCCGTTTGAGTTGATTACAAAATGTTATGCCAAGTTATTTATATTTCAAGTTTTCAACAAGCAGTTTCTTCCTGACCCTATACTCCGAATCCGGGGACGCTTCAGAATATTTTCACCAAAATCCGGGGACGCATTCAGCATTTGTCTTAAAGACGCGTTGCACTTTTATAAGTTATATGATTAAAGCTTTGGTTAACTTAAAAGCCACATGTTGTTTATATTTTGTATTTTAAATGAGGATCACAGACAGCCATGTTGCACACAGCAAGGAGACATGATTTTCCAAAGATGTTGTGTCCAACACGCAGTATCCTTGTATTCCAAAGAAAGAAGTGCACCTTCATATCTCTTGTTTTAAATGAATGCATTAGCAAATCAGGGCTTTTAAAGAACTCTCGCTTGATTAAAAAAAAATCTGAAGACAACAGCAAAAGTCTGAGGACATTACAGGGACGAAATCTGTCCAAGGACAGAGAGCTAAATTCGGGGAATGTCCCTGGCAAACGGGGATGTCTGGTAAACCTACCCTATACTGACAAACAAGGTTTTGTTTTTTATCTCTGTTTCTAATAAGCTAATTGTTCTTAGCATTCATTTTCACTCCACATTGACCTAACCTGATAGATATCTTGCCAAGTCACCCTGCAGCTGTTCACAGTGCTTTCTAGTTTGATACACTGTCATCTGCATACATCCTAACTTCTGACTGTAAAGCAATAACACAATCATTCATTAGAATAATGAATAACAATGGTACTAACAAAATACATTCACTTCTACCTCTTTTGACACCACATTTCCTACTCTAACTCTTTGCTCTCTACCTTCTAAAAATTCCTCTACCCAACAAATCACTTTTTCAATCACATCAATGGATTTTTTAATTTAATTTAATTGCGATGGAGCACAGGCTCTGGTGGCAATTTCCCTACACCCCCATCTTCCCCCTATCCTGCAGCCACTTACATTTACCCTCTACAAATTTTATCTTTAAATTCTTTCAACGTTTTTGGTAAATTATTCATCATTTCTCTTGGTAACTCATTCCAATCCCTGACACCCTTACCTAAAAAAGAGAATCTTCCCACACCCTTGTGCCTGAAATCAAGTGCCATCTTGTGGTCATGGTCATCTTTTCCCTTCCATGCACTACTTTTCATACCTACACCAATATCTTTTCATGCCTCATCGCCAGTATATGCCCTGTACACTCCCATGACCCTCCTCATCCTCCTCCTGTCTTGCAATGAATCCCATTCCAGCTCCTTTATCATATCAGTCACTGATTGCATTCTGCAATAATTTCCAGAAACAAATCTAGCAGCCCTTTTTTGCACTCTCTCCAACTCCCATGTTTGATACGTAAAATGTAGGTCCCATATTACACTACCATATTTGAGCAATGGTCTGACCAAAGTTTTGTAACCCAATTCCATTACTTCTCTCGTGCATCCCCTCATCACTCTCTCCAAGAAATGCAGAACTTTGAAACCTTTTCCAACTATCTGTCCAATGTGTCCTGCCCAGTTAAGCTTGTTATCAAAAGTAATGCCAAGATATTTACATTTCAAGTCTTCAGCAAGCAATTCTTTCCCCACCTTATATTCATAATTAACCTTTTGTTTTTTATTTGTGTATCTAATTAGCTGTCTCTTCTTTGCATTTATCTTCATCCCATGTTTACCAACCGAACTAGATACCCTGTCTAGATTTTGCTTTACGTAACACCATTTTAGACCTTAGAAAGACCTAGTGCTACTCTATCAATTTGGCCTCCCTTGTCCAGTTCGACTGAAATATCTTCCATATAATAATAATAATAATAATTTTTATTGCCAATATGCTTGTGATACAAGTTTCTAGCAAAGTCAATACAATAGGTACATTCATACATAAATTTTTACAATTGATCAAGTTTGTATAGGGCCTTATTACATAGATAAGATCTTATTCCAATTTTGTATTTATTCCCAGTTAGTAACTTTAGATGAGCTGGAAGCTTATTGTATAGGCTAGCTCCCATTTGATATGCACTCTTATCTGCTGCCTTAGAGTTATGTCTTTTGATATGTAAATCTAACTTAGTACGAGTGTTATATTTATGAATTTCACTGTTTGTGTGGTTAAATTGGGGATTACCTTGAATCAATAGTAATACCCTATATACATATAGTGAAAATACAGTTAGAATATTTTCCTGTTTAAATATTTCTCTACAAGATTCTTTTCTGTCTAACTTGTATATTATTCTAATGCATCTTTTCTGCAACAGTAACAACCGATTCATATACATATGACAACAGGATCCCCAGACTTCAATACCATACATGATATGTGGAAAGATTGTTCCATAATATGCAATTTTCAGAATACTGCTATCTAAGACTTTTGATAAATGATTTATTAGGAAAATGCCCTTACTCACTTTTTTGCAAACAAAGTCTACATGTGCCTTCCATGTTAGGAACTTGTCAACATATATTCCTAGGAATTTGTATTCTGTTATTTCATAGACACTTCCTTCACTAGTGTTTAATCTTAGTTTATTGTCTATTTCATGAGTTCTTAATTCAAACTTTATTAAACATGTTTTATTTTTATTGCAGATTAATCCATTTGCACCGAAGTAATTTGATAGCTCATTTGAGGTCTCATTAGCAGTTGTCTCTAATATAAAATCATTACTATCCCAACAAATTGCTGTAGTGTCATCTGCATATGTTATTATTTTGCTTTTATTTGGTATGACAATATCATTTATGTACAGAACAAATAATAAAGGACCAAGTACAGATCCCTGAGGAACACCACGTTTAACTACACCCATTTTTGATTTTACTTTACTTACTGATTCACCATTTCTAGAATAGACTTCTGTGTATTGAGGTCTATTTTGGAGGTAGGTTGATAGTAGTTTATTAGCTAAACCCCTAATACCATAATTTTCTAGTTTGCGAAGTAGTAGGTGGTTATCAACACTATCAAATGCTTTTGAGAGGTCTAGAAATAATCCAGCCACTTTGTTTTTTTCATCTAATTTTTCTAAAACCTCATATATAAACTGAGTTACAGCAGTAGTAGTGGATAAACCCTTCTGGAAACCATACTGGCAGGGATTAATGATGCTATTTTCTAATATGAAGTTATTTAATCTCACTAGGATAACCTTTTCAAATAGTTTGCTCAGAACTGAGGTCAGAGTGATAGGTCTGTAGTTTCCAATATCTCTCTTGTTGCCTTTTTTAAAGACAGGTCTAACTATGCTGATTTTCAGACAATTTGGAAATTCTCCCTTTGCTATGGATTCATTTATCAGGAATGTCAATGGCTTTAGGAGGGCTTCCTTACATTGTTTCAATACAAATGTAGTTATGCTGTCCCACCCACTAGAATTCTTATTTCTTAAATTATTTATAATACAACTTAATTCTTTTTCTGTTGTTTCATACAAAAATATTGATTTATTGATGGAGTAATTAATTCTATTATCTGCATTTACTTTATTGCTACTTTTGGCTTCTCCTACATTTAGAAAGAAGTCATTAAAACATGTTGCTAATGTTACTGGGATCTTTTTCTATTTTTCCATTTGTATTTAATTCTATGTTTTCCATTTCCTGCTTGTCCTTTCTCACATCGTTTATTAGACCCCATGTGGTTTTCCCAATGTTATTTGAATCAATGATTTTTTTCTCGTAAATTCCCGCTTTCAAATTCTGCAGTTCACATTGAAACATTTTCTTATAATATTTATACATATTTTTGTAATAAGCAAAACCTGTTGACTGATTCAAATGGTACATATCTTTCATTTTTTCTTGTATTGCTATAATGTTTGCTGGTAGTTTAATTTTGGTTTTATGGTTTATCTGTGTTTTCTTAGTTACAATTGGACAAAAGTGGTTAAACGATTTATTAAAAAATTTTTAAAAAGCCTCCCATTTACTATCTACACTCTCAGCAGTAAATATATCTATCCAAGACTGATTTGCCAGGTGTTTGTTAAGTTCTTTGGTGTTTTCATCTGTTATTTTTCTGAATTCCTTTTTTTCATATATTGCACTTTTTGTTGTGAAACTTAGCACATCAATGTATTGAGCCTGATGGTCAGACAAATAACTGTTTATTACATTAGGTAGAATATATTTATCATTCAGATTGGTAGCAATATGGTCAATAGTTCTTGAATTATTTGCAGTAATTCTTGTTGGGGAGAAAATGGTGTCTCTAATATTGTAGATATTTAGGAGATCAGTAAGCTTTATGTAATCTATATCATCTTTGTCAACATTTATATTGAAATCTCCTGCTAAAACAATATCTGTACTACATCTAACAGTGTTCTGTAGTAGCAAATCCATCTGTTCAATAAAATCATTTACTTTGGAACTAGGTGATCTATATATACCAATAATAATTAGTTTACTATAGCCCTTTGATATAGTTATCCCTGCAGTCTCAAATGACATTTCACAGCAAAATTTATCAACACCTTTCAATTTGTTTGCTTTCAGCCCATTTTTTGCATATATTACAACTCCTCCACCCTTGTGATCTGCCCTATTGAAGAAGTCTATTAGTTTGTAATTTCTAATCTTGCAAAATTTGATATTTTCTTTATTTAGACCATGCTCAGTGATTATAGTAATATCTGCACTGACACTATTCATAAAATTTTCCAGCAATTCAAGTTTATTAGATATATATTGTATATTTAAATGTAAAATTCTAAGGCCATGCTTACTACTTACAGTATCAGAACATTGGTTTATTTGATTGGCTGTTTTGGTTTTACTGTCAACATTTTCACTGTGATGTTGTCTACTGCCATTCAGCACTTGTTGCACATTCTGCCGTTGTTTGTCCAGTATAAAAAATCATCTGATTTCTTCAGTGATGAGACGATTTTCCTGTTACTCCTTCGGTTGATTGCGGGTTCTTGACTTCTACTCCTTTGGCTGGTAGCAGTTTCTTGACTTCTAATCCTTTGGCTGGTTGCAGGTTCTTGAGTTCTTGTTGGGGTGCACTGTTTTCCTTTATTAGCCTTAACTTCACTTTTAGTATTTTGATGATCTGTTGTTTGATCTTCTTTTCCTTGATGGGCTCCAACAGTATACCTCAGAGGTATGCATGCACAGTTTCTATTGGATTCTGTAGTTCTCTTTATTACATTCCCAATGTTTTCAGCGATTTTCGTTTTACCTAGATAATTCCTGTGTAGGCCATGTTTTGTGAAGTGGCCTCTGTCTGTTGAATTCAGTTCAATAAAGTATGCATTTTGAAATGCTTTGCATATTTTCTTAAACTTTCTGTTCGTTGCTGATATCTCTGTATTTACACAGGACCATTCAGCCAGATCATGCCTATGAGGTATACTGCCGATATAAAACTTGATATCAGGTCTTGTAATTAGAACTTCTTTAAGTTTTCTGGTAGCATTTCTGGCTTCATTGCGATAAACATCGTTTGCGCCACCCAGTACTACATATATGCTGCCAGATGCCATACAGCCTATATTTAGCACTTCACTGAGATTTGCTCCTGGCTTTACTAGTCCTGATACAGTAAATTTCTTTTCATTATTCAAGATAGAAGCCAATCCCTTCCCGTGGCTGTCAGACAAAACACAAACTTTCTGTTTTTTCAGCGCAGATTTTCCATGATATTTGTTACTGTATTTAGGTTTTGCTCCTATGCAGTTTGCGTCATTTATTGTCTTATAGTCTTGCGTTGGAAGTTTTTCTTCGAATTTGAGCACATCAAATCTGTTACTCGTTGACAAAGTTATATTTCCACTGTTTTTTGTAGCACGATAATACTTCCTAGGCTTAATAAAATCACCACTTTGGTTAGTATTTTCACATTTATTGTCAGCTCTGACTTGGTTGAGCATCATTCCTAAATTATCAACATACTTTTGAGCAACAATCAGTTCTTGTTCTATACAAACTAATACATTTTCACTTACGCCGGCGTTATATTTACTCACTGCTGTTTTGAGGTTATCACATGTGGATAGTCCACATTCACATGACGAATTTAACACTTTTAGTTTGTCTAGGCATGTAATGTGTACCCATACATGCATGACTGAGCACAAACGGATTCCGTTTCTTATAGTTTCTTGACACGAAACACATTTTACATTAAGTAAATTTACATTTTCCGTAGAGCGGTTTATTATCACTTCTATACGCGACGCCATCTTACTAGTGCAGGAACTGATTTTTTTGTGTTTATCTTTTTTGTGTTTGTCAATCCCAGATGAGATTATCTATGGCAAGTGTTCAGGTGTATTTCCCTATCTTTCCTTAGTTTCATTGCCTTAAAGCATTTTCTGGTTCATAATACATGAGACTCATATATCTGTGTATAACTTTGTAAAAAACATTTAAAAATAATATTTTGATTGAGCCTGAAAACTTGCTGCTGGCATCCAATACTGGCCACAAAGGAAGGGAGCAGCTATTGTTGATTAGTTTGACAATAGATAAGTTGATTTACAGATTAATATGCTACCATACCAGAAATATAAAAGGAAATGATTTGCTAATTGACAGCATGGTTCCTTCAACCCATAGTGCTAAGTGTCATAGATGGGTTATTCTGTTCTAATGCCATGTTTCATTGCATCTGGGCCACTGGGTCTGTTGGAGACTTTTTGCCTTTTTCTATGAGGCATAAACAGTAAATACATTGCATATCAGATGGTAATAAACTCAACAAATAAAGTGAGGGAATTAGGATGCAAAGCTGCTTTAGTATGTGGTAGCATGGGACCAAAATTATGAGCATCAAATAAATTTGTTTGGGGGATGAAAATTAGGTCTGACAGCGTTGCATGTGAAAATTACCACAGAGCATGGCATGAGGGAATAAGTAAATAAAATAATTAGGAGGCCGAAAATTTCTCAAATGATAGAGAAAAATTTATATAATAATAATACAGTAACAGTTTAACAATAAGTTTGAAATTAAATGGGGAAAAACACAATTTGGTATTGAAGGTTTAAAGTGACCTTGACACATGCGACTTTCATAAATCTATAACTCCTTAAAAAGTGCAGTTCCAAGAAAAGTTGTCATAACTTAAAGAAAATTGTAATCATACTGCAACAAATCAAAGTTTCAATGAATCTGACTGGTAATAGTATACCGTGAGAATCGGGGTATTTTGGGATTCGCAAGAGGATGGTAGTTCACCAATGTTCAAGATTTTTTCAGCCAGAGAGTGTATTACGCTGCCATTTTCTTGCCTCTTGGCCAGACACCGAGCAGCAGACTCGGCCAGTTGCAGATTAACTATCAAAGATGTAGCATGAACTAGTGTCTCGTAGCATAGTGCAGCGATAGGACTAACAAGAATATTTACAATAGTGATGATGTTCAGCACAAGCTCTCGAATTTTTTCAACATCTTTGTCGATTTGGGCAATTGATGGGCATCCAGAATGAGGCTTGTCAACAATCGACATGTTGCCAGTTTTAAACCAAGCGAACCACTCATACACTTGAGTTTTTCGCATAATCTTTGTAAGCTGTTTTCAACATTAAAACAGTATC
The DNA here is from genome assembly GCA_031002005.1 of Vandiemenella viatica. Classification (NCBI taxonomy): domain Eukaryota; kingdom Metazoa; phylum Arthropoda; class Insecta; order Orthoptera; family Morabidae; genus Vandiemenella; species Vandiemenella viatica. Next base: position 3,033,529 of record CM061920.1, read on the forward strand.
AGCAACATTTTTACTGAGTATAAAACAAAATTTCACAGCTGTATGTTGCTCACTTAAACTTTCCATCATAAAAAAAAACAGCACTAGCAAAAAAAAAATCACTGCAGATTAATAGAACAAGCCAGGTCATCAACACAGGTGGCATTGAAGTGGCAATGAGTTGTGCTATGAGCACCTAGTGGCAGAAACGCGTACTTAGTTCAACAATTATGTGACCACTTTAACGAATCTATGCACTTCGAAAAAGGAGTCAGATATAATGAACCGTTAACATCAGTGTCTTGTCCTAACCCCAAGGCAACCCAAACACAATCAGTGACTGATTTGCCAAAGCTGAGCGGAGAGCCATTACAGACAGGAGGTGGGGAGGAGCCTGGTTGCACAAACATTGGTGGAGAGGCATTGATGGATTTTAGGAGAAGGATTGTAAGTTGTACAAGGAAGGAAAGGGGAGACAATAATGAACTAGCACTTGATTTAAGGTGTAATTTTAATTTGTAGTTCAGGAGTGGGAAACTGGAATAAATTATTGATTGACATGTCAGCAAGTCACCTCAAACACTGATATAATTTAAACTTTGTGTAATACAAATGTAGTGGTAAACAGCAGGGCATAAGTTCCATCACAATTCAATATAATATTATGTAATGTTGCCAGTGATGAATAAGAAAATATCGTTCAAATAAGGATAAGAAAATACACTGAATACATTTATAATTAGAATCATAAAAAAGAAGAAATACAAATTAATTTTAAGATGAAGGCATAACAGCTTTTTCCTTATTTCGTACTCTTTTTTTTGTTTTGTTTTGAATTATTTATAACTACTTGATATTAAATATTAAATGTTCTCTACAGAATATCTAAAAAATAATATATCATCATTTGATTTCAGATGCTGTATATTCCAATTGTTGTGTATGTGCCTGCCCTGGCATTTAGTCAAGGTATGTATGTATTTTAATTTATTTTATTTTTTTCCTGATGACAATAACACAAGTTAAAATACTCGACAGCAATGGGAAAAAAAAGAAGGACAGGGGAATTTACATAAAAACAAAACAAAAAATTAAAGCATCACAATTACTCAACATTTTGGGTGACTTCTTAGTCGTATAAGACAGACATGAATACGTGGTCACACACACAAAACATTTCAGGCTCCAACTTTGGTAACTAACATATGTCTGTTCTTGTTATTAATAATACGCAGATGAAGATTTAAGTAAAAGGAGCATATTCACTTCATTTCCATATCTTGGCAATAATTTGTGATGTTTTACTTCTTCACACAGTGGAAGCAATGAATAGAGAAATGCTTCTGATATAACTGCTAACAGTTTTTCAGCATTAAGCTTTAGCCTCCTAATCAGACCAACCACTTTTTTATTATTATTATTTTGTCAGCTTTAGGTACTTCTTTGGTATTTATGGTTTTTTTCTAATGCATATCTGTATGTAGCATATCTTTGTGACATATAACCAAAATTTTGTTAATAAATAGCCAAAATTAGTTGAAAGAATTCAAAACTAACTTCAATCCAACAGTAAAGAAGATTTTAAAATCATTTTCTTGCAGTTTTTAAGCGATAAGTAGAAGTAAATAGTGAAATCCAATCATAGGCCACATAAAAATTTCCTTATTTTCTAAAAGAAAATGCTACATTCATGTTCAGAGATGCAGTAAGCCATAATGATTGAAATGAACTGGGATACTCTGTGGATATAAAATAGTGCTGACAACATATTTGATTTTGAATTTGAAATTCAAGCATGGTCACAAATATTTAAAAAAAGTTAAATAATTTACAATCTCTCAGTTTTCAAGCTAAAGATTTATAGCTTCAAAGATGCACTGAATTTTAAAGCACATAATGTAAAAATTTAGAATCTGTAGTAAAAGTCATGTTTTGATAAGATTTTGTACAAAAATTATGATTTTGAGAAGAAAATTTAGGTTTCACATAATTCAGCTAGATACAGAAGGGGGAGTATATTTAAAACAAAATAGATTTTTTTTCTGATTATAATGAATAAGTTTTTGTAAAGATCCAGGCAGTATAATCGTAGGCTTCTGCGGCCGGAGTCAGTTGATTCTTGGCTTTCCGGGTGGCGCCGCGTCATGTTACTTAAAACTGACATTTCGACCCTCATTCTGGGGTCTTCTTCCAGGGCAGAATGTCGGTTTTAAGTAACATGACGCGGCGCCACCCGGAAAGCCAAGAATCAAAATCATCCAGGCAGTACTTTGACCAAAATAGGAAATGTAAAATTGATGGTAATTATGAGATAAAGGAGGCCAGAAGTTGAAAGATAGGAAAAAAAATGATTTAAAAGGAATTTTGAAAGTATGGACAAATAACATCACTATCATATGAAAAATTGTATGTAGAAACCTTAATACATACTTTAGCTATGTAGTATCAATACTTTGGGAGATATAGGAAATAGTAAGTTTAAAGACGCAGTTGTGGATTACAATAGGATAGAAAATTGTAGGTAAGCCATATTATATACCAAAAGACAGGGGAGAGGATGCAGATCACTTTAAAACAGGTTTCAGCAACATAGCTTGAATACTGCACCAATGAGAGATAATTTAGGGATTACCACTTCAATAATTTTTTACAGTCAAACCAAAGCTAGAGAAATTTTTATAAGGATTTGTTGTAACATTTAGAGAATGGGCTACCTCCCATAAAAATGTCAGGTAGATCAGAGGAAAAATAAGGTTTCATGAGAGAAAATTCCTGTAGATGTCATGACATCCACCCGTCTCCTATAAATAGACCCTCAAAAATCGGGGAGGTGGCAGTAATTTGAAAGCGCCTGTAGGGTGAAGTTCATAGGCAGGCACAAGGCTAGCAAGTCGGCCATATTTATCTGTCTATAACAGATTGTGCAGAAAGTAATTCACTCTGGAGTAATTGAACTTTTATTCAGTTAGGGGGCACTCCAGAGTTGATTGCAGCTTGTATCAAGGTTATACCTGCAGTTGTTTATTTCGGAAAAGAAGTCTGATGCTGTAAAATTTTTGAAATAATATATGGTTTGAACATTTCATCAAAGTCTACAGTAAACATTATTTAAAACATACCTTCACCTACTGAGGTATTCAGTTAGTTGGCAACCGCAAGACAGTATTTCCTTAGGCCACAGTAAAGGGTCGCAGGTTAGTATAAGCTGTTATGCGCAGATCCCAGCAGAAGCTTGTTGTCTGATATTTGGCAACCTATTTTTATCCCTTCACAGCAGCTTTAATGTAACAAATCAATAAAATGTCTTTCATTATGGCTGCACATATTAAGGCACTGCCACAATGGATTGGTTCAGAGCCGGATTAAAACAGCGCAGGGCCCGTAGCAAATGTGTTATAGGCTCCAGAAGGCTCGGTGCAGCCCCCCCCCCCCCCCAGAAGGCTGGGGGGCCCACAGAAGCCACGGGGCCCATAGCATTTGCTAACTCTTGCTACGTGGCTAATCCAGTACTGACTCGGTTCAAGTCCTCGTCCCTGTGTACTGACTATTCAGATTGTGGTTTTTAAGCAGTTTCCAGTGGTGTGAACTCTGCGATGGTCTCCAATCTTTTCCTAACAAAATATACATTACACAAACAAAAGTATACACTTACCTTAACAGGTGGTTTAGTGCTAACAATTTAATACTTTATGTAGACAGTTACTTCAATTTGTTACAAAAAATAAAACAAAGGACAGCTATAATATGGGTATCAGAAGTAAAAGCAGTTTCACAAAATTCCTGGGTGTATATATAGACAACAGATTTAACTCGAAGCAACATATTCAGCAGTTTCTTAAAAAACTGCAACATTTTCACTGAGGGTAATATCTAGAATAGCTAATATAGAAACAAGAAGGTTAGTAAATTTTGCATATTTTCACACCCTGCTCACTTATGGCATCTCATTTTGCGGAAACTTTTCACAAGGACAGATGATATTTAAATCACAAAAGGTTGCTGTAAGAATTATTTGTGTAGCAAGCCCACAGACGTCGTGCAGAAATCTATTTAGAAATCTAGGTGTATCTACAGTATGTATACTCCCTACTATCATTTGTGGTGGAAAATCCTGAACACTTCTGTCTTAAAGCTGACATACACAGCCATAAATATAATTATTCACATGGATTACAAATAACTGTAAATTATACACAGAGGGATAACATTTACTTGAGCTTCCTTACTCAATGTCTTACCAAAAGAAATTAAACGTTATGTACGAATGTACTCTGTGAAAGAATTTTCTTCTTGGAATTTGGTAACTAAGAATGGATGAGAAAATACTGTATATGGTGTATGGAAGGGGAAGGTGACAAAGTTGTCCACAATTACTAAAATGGTATATGGTTTTTCTTTTTATTGAAACTCTTGACTAGTAATTACACTTTTTGCAAAATTCACTCATGTATAGTGACTAACATGGGATAGTATACATTCACAAATTGCAGTGGAAAATTATCATGCTAACAGGTTTTTAAGTAATTGACTGCTAATGAGTTGTTGGTAATATAGTTGATATTAAATATAAATAATTCACGGGTTTTCTGCCGGTTAATATATTTATTTGTATCTTTTGACGACGTTTCGGCAACTGCCATCGTTGCCTTCATCAGGTTATATCTCAATTACAAGGACAATACACGACTGACTCGCGAGTCAGTCCTGGCTCCTATTTATAGCCTGTTGTCAAGGGAAGCTTCACGCTGCTCTTTGATTGGTCGGCGGTGCACACGGCCGTAGACGGGGTCAAACCGGTTTGGTTGCATCTCTGCATCTCGTGGCTGCATCCCGTAGCCCAGCAACTGGATGGCATTTAGTAGATCCATGGCAGTATCTTGAGTGGTCACCCATCCAAGTAAAAACCACGCATAACGTTGCCTTAACAGTTGGCATATGCGGTCACCCATCCAAGTGCTCTCCACACTCATCGTTGCTTAACCGGCGACATAACACTGGGGCTCTGGAACTGACCAATCACGAACGACTTATCTCCCATTGGTCGACGTGTCATCACGGCGTCTGCTCGGAAGGTTGTGTCTAACACGTTGCTGTTTTAGGTCTTTTACGACTGGCTCCCAAGCCTCGCTCAGGAACAGACCACCATCTCTGTTAATGCTGTTGTCACTCAATCGAATCTCCAGCGCTTCTCTGATCACTGAGTCCCAGAAATACGAGATCTTAGCCAGAACTTCAGTGTTGTCGAATTTGATGCTGTGAAAATTTTCTATAGCATGCTCTGCTAATGCGGACTTGTCCAGTTGTAGTAACCGCAGATATCTTTGGTGCTCATTGCGGCGTTCCTCGATAGTTCTTATAGTTTGTCCGATGTATACTTTGCCGCATTCACAAGGGATCGAATAAACTCCCGGAACTCGAAGCCCAAGGTCGTCTTTCACCGTGCGTAACATATCACGTATCTTCATAGGTGGACTGAAGATACTCCTTACGCCATATCGTGCTAAGATTCTTCCGATTTTTCCAGAAGTATTCCCGGCATAAGGCAACACAGCGACGGTTTTTGGAGACTCTTGTTCAGGTGTTAGTTTCGGTTTCTGGGGGAGAAAGGCCTGTTTAATATGTTCTTCAGAATAACCATTCTGTCTGAACACTTGCCGTAGGTGCCTTAGTTCTTCACGTAGGCTATCACTGTCCGAAATGGCTCGCGCACGGTGGACCAGTGTTGTCAAAACAGTTTTCCGCTGAGCTGGGTGATGAAAACTGGTAGCCCCCAAATACAGATCTGTGTGCGTGGGTTTCCTGTAAACGCTATGCGCCAAAGTACCATCTGGTTTACGTTTAATTAGTACGTCCAGGAATGGCAGCATGCCATCTTTCTCAATCTCCATGGTAAAACGTATGTTAGGATGAATTGAGTTCAGGTGTTGCAAGAATTCTTCGAGCGCTGCAAAGCCGTGTGGCCAAATTATAAATGTGTCATCCACGTATCGAAAGAAACATTTTGGTTTTAATGGAGCAGTGTCCAGAGCCCTTTGCTCAAAATCCTCCATATATAAATCAGCTACCACAGGAGAAATAGGCGAGCCCATAGCCACACCATCAGTTTGTTCATAGTATCGTCCACCGTACATGAAATATGTAGAAGTGAGCACATGTTGGAATAGGTCTACAATTCCTTGGTCAAAATGTCGTCGTATTAGTTCTAAAGTCTCCGTGACAGGCACTCGTGTGAACAGAGACACGACATCAAAGCTCACCATGAGGTCTGAATCAGACACGGTTAGACCCTGGATCATCTGTATGAACTGGGCAGAATTCGAAACATGATGTATGCAATGACCTACCTGTGGACTCAATAGGCGTGTGAGATATTTCGCCAGTTGATATGTTGGAGCCCCGATTGCACTGACGATAGGTCGTAAGGGCACGTTCTCCTTGTGGACTTTTGGTAGGCCATATAACCTCGGCGGCCTGGCTGCACGAGGTCGTAGATTCTTGATGGTATCCTCAGGCAAACCAGATTTCTTGAGAAGAGCTTTAGTTTTGGTAACCACTTTAGATGTAGGATCGGCTTCAATCGACTTGTAAGCAGCGTCATGTAATAAGCTCTTTATTTTAGAATCATATTCTTCCGTTGATAGAAGAACTGTCGCATTTCCCTTGTCAGCATGAATAACTACAATATCATCATTACTACGTAACTCACGTAATGCTTGTCGCTCGAGCCTCGTGATGTTGGGCTTAGGTGGTTTGGCCTTCTTCAAAACACGACAAGTTTCGCGACGTATTTCTTCCGCTGCATCTGCTGGAAGAGTACGTACAGCTTTTTCCACTGCACAGACCATGTCCTTCGTGGGTACAGACTTCGGTGCCAAGGCGTAATTCAAGCCCCTCGCCAGTACTGAAACCGTGGCGTCATCAAGTTCAACTCCAGAGAGATTAATTACTGTGCGGTTTGCTGTGTACTGGATGTTGTCTTTCCGCTCTCCTTGAAGGCGATTATATTTGGAGATATGTCTAGTTGTGGTTTTCTCTCGTTCCATGCTCTGCTGAAGAGAGGTAACTGCGTCGACCCAGTCCCATGATAAAGCAGACAATCTAGATGAGAGATGTAGGTGCATAGAAATTAAGAGCCGCGCATTTTTGTCAAGCTCAAAACGAATATAGCGAATCCGCTCTCGCAAAAGCGCCATGCCAGTACGATGTAAAATTCTTTTAGCACTTTTACTGTTTATCTGGTGCGTAACTCTAACAAATTGAGGCAACACATTATTGTCCCTGCAGCGCAATAGAAAGACCAGAGTGCTGATAAGTCTGGCCTTCTTTTGCGCAGTTTCTCAAATTGTTTGATATGATGTACAAATTCCTCCCCGTATAGGTATCTTATATGACATTTTAGTTTTTCCCGGCGTATTGTTTTGAAGAAGGCCAAACCACCTAAGCCCAACATCACGAGGCTCGAGCGACAAGCATTACGTGAGTTACGTAGTAATGATGATATTGTAGTTATTCATGCTGACAAGGGAAATGCGACAGTTCTTCTATCAACGGAAGAATATGATTCTAAAATAAAGAGCTTATTACATGACGCTGCTTACAAGTCGATTGAAGCCGATCCTACATCTAAAGTGGTTACCAAAACTAAAGCTCTTCTCAAGAAATCTGGTTTGCCTGAGGATACCATCAAGAATCTACGACCTCGTGCAGCCAGGCCGCCGAGGTTATATGGCCTACCAAAAGTCCACAAGGAGAACGTGCCCTTACGACCTATCGTCAGTGCAATCGGGGCTCCAACATATCAACTGGCGAAATATCTCACACGCCTATTGAGTCCACAGGTAGGTCATTGCATACATCATGTTTCGAATTCTGCCCAGTTCATACAGATGATCCAGGGTCTAACCGTGTCTGATTCAGACCTCATGGTGAGCTTTGATGTCGTGTCTCTGTTCACACGAGTGCCTGTCACGGAGACTTTAGAACTAATACGACGACATTTTGACCAAGGAATTGTAGACCTATTCCAACATGTGCTCACTTCTACATATTTCATGTACGGTGGACGATACTATGAACAAACTGATGGTGTGGCTATGGGCTCGCCTATTTCTCCTGTGGTAGCTGATTTATATATGGAGGATTTTGAGCAAAGGGCTCTGGACACTGCTCCATTAAAACCAAAATGTTTCTTTCGATACGTGGATGACACATTTATAATTTGGCCACACGGCTTTGCAGCGCTCGAAGAATTCTTGCAACACCTGAACTCAATTCATCCTAACATACGTTTTACCATGGAGATTGAGAAAGATGGCATGCTGCCATTCCTGGACGTACTAATTAAACGTAAACCAGATGGTACTTTGGCGCATAGCGTTTACAGGAAACCCACGCACACAGATCTGTATTTGGGGGCTACCAGTTTTCATCACCCAGCTCAGCGGAAAACTGTTTTGACAACACTGGTCCACCGTGCGCGAGCCATTTCGGACAGTGATAGCCTACGTGAAGAACTAAGGCACCTACGGCAAGTGTTCAGACAGAATGGTTATTCTGAAGAACATATTAAACAGGCCTTTCTCCCCCAGAAACCGAAACTAACACCTGAACAAGAGTCTCCAAAAACCGTCGCTGTGTTGCCTTATGCCGGGAATACTTCTGGAAAAATCGGAAGAATCTTAGCACGATATGGCGTAAGGAGTATCTTCAGTCCACCTATGAAGATACGTGATATGTTACGCACGGTGAAAGACGACCTTGGGCTTCGAGTTCCGGGAGTTTATTCGATCCCTTGTGAATGCGGCAAAGTATACATCGGACAAACTATAAGAACTATCGAGGAACGCCGCAATGAGCACCAAAGATATCTGCGGTTACTACAACTGGACAAGTCCGCATTAGCAGAGCATGCTATAGAAAATTTTCACAGCATCAAATTCGACAACACTGAAGTTCTGGCTAAGATCTCGTATTTCTGGGACTCAGTGATCAGAGAAGCGCTGGAGATTCGATTGAGTGACAACAGCATTAACAGAGATGGTGGTCTGTTCCTGAGCGAGGCTTGGGAGCCAGTCGTAAAAGACCTAAAACAGCAACGTGTTAGACACAACCTTCCGAGCAGACGCCGTGATGACACGTCGACCAATGGGAGATAAGTCGTTCGTGATTGGTCAGTTCCAGAGCCCCAGTGTTATGTCGCCGGTTAAGCAACGATGAGTGTGGAGAGCACTTGGATGGGTGACCGCATATGCCAACTGTTAAGGCAACGTTATGCGTGGTTTTTACTTGGATGGGTGACCACTCAAGATACTGCCATGGATCTACTAAATGCCATCCAGTTGCTGGGCTACGGGATGCAGCCACGAGATGCAGAGATGCAACCAAACCGGTTTGACCCCGTCTACGGCCGTGTGCACCGCCGACCAATCAAAGAGCAGCGTGAAGCTTCCCTTGACAACAGGCTATAAATAGGAGCCAGGACTGACTCACGGCTCATAAGAAGTTACCTGTCTAACAGGAAATTTAAGGTCAAGGTCGAACGCTATTTGTCCACGTTGAGGAAAATCCGAGCAGGGGTGCCACAGGGATCGGTACTGGGGCCGGTGCTATTTATCATTTTCACATCGGATATCCCCAGACCGATATACATCATGTCAGCCTTCTATGCGGACGACACTGCATACTTCACATCATCATGGAGCATACAGGTCATCTGGCAACGCCTACAGGCAGCGCTGGACGAGCTAGAGGAGTGGGCGACCCTGTGGCGGGTGAAGATTAACACCACCAAATCCCAAGCGGTGGTCTTCTGCAGAAGAGGCTTACCACCACGGCTGGGCCTACAACTGTTTGGGGAGCAGATCCCCCAAAAGAATGCCGTACGCTACCTTGGCGTTACCCTGGACCAGCGACTGACGTGGCGGCACCACATCGAGGACGTCAGGAGCAGGGTCAACCAAAGGTTGGGGGTCCTGTACCCAATTCTCAACCACAATTCATCGTTGCCTCCACGCTGCGGTGTCCGAGTCTACCAGGCGCTCGTTCGCCCAGTAATCGAGTACGCCAGCCCAGTGTGGGCCTACGCCGCCAAGACCCACATGCGGAAGCTGCAGGTGCTCCAGAACAGAGCTCTGAAGAGAGCACTGCATCTCCCACTGAGATTTCCAACGGCGGACCTGCACCAGCTGGCGCAGGTACCCACACTCCCTGCGAGGATGGCAGCCACGGCGGAGAAATTCTTCACCAAAGCAGCGTCATGCAGGAACCACCTGATCAACGAGTTGGGCGAGTACGACACCGAGGGGCTGAGGCACAAGAGACCAAAATCGATCTTCGATCCAGGTTAGTGCTCAACACAGTGACGAAGAAGTGCACCCCCCCTCCCCCCAGTGGCAGAAATCCGTGTGAAACTATCTAGTGCAGTGAGTCAAAGAAAAGAAGTGCCCCCCCCCCCCTTCCGCCTATCGCAGAAATCCGTGTGAAACTATCTAGTGCAGTGAGTCAAAGAGTGGAAACCCATGATCCTTGACTACAATCTGTTCCACAACTGTGGACCTAGTATATAAGAATTTTAAAGTACTAATAACCATAAGATAATTTTGCAAACATATAACTCTGACAATGCGTTAATCAATTGCACGAAAGCAAAGCCAATGCCTAAAAACGTAATGATAATTATAACCAAATTGTAAAAGCAGGGGAAGATGTCATCAACAGAATGACAGGCACCCCTACTCTAGTCCCGTCAACTCCAGTGGAGTTGACAGTAATTTCGTGTGCTGCTGCTCGCGAGTCAGTCGTGTATTGTCCTTGTAATTGAGATATAACCTGATGAAGGCAACGATGGCAGTTGCCGAAACGTCGTCAAAAGATACAAATAAATATATTAACCGGCAGAAAACCCGTGAATTATTTATTTCAACAATACGCCGGGAAAAACTAAAATGTCATATAGTTGATATTGTTAATAAGTGTGTGCACTGTTCCACATATATAGTAACTAACATGATATAACATGTAGTTGCAGATTACAGTGGAAACTTATTACGCTAATTGGTCTGTAAAAAAATAACTGGTTATTAGATGCTGGTAACAATAGTATACACTGTTCCACGTGTGTAGTAATTAACATGGGATTGTATTTGCAAATTACGGTGGATTTAATTTAATTTAATTGCAATGGAGCACAGGCTCCGGTGGCATTTTCGCTACACACCCATCTTCCCCCTATCCTGCACCCATCTACATTGGCCCTCTACAAATTTTATCTTTAAATTATTTCAACATTTATAGTAAATTATTCATCATTTCTCTTGATAAATTATTCCTACTGTAACAGCCCTAATACCTGAATTTTGAATAGTATTGTACTGTATGGAATATTTGTAATTAGCTAAAGTTTGCTTGAAAGTGATTTGGTATGTTTGTTTTGTAATTTCTTGTAAATCAGTGTATATAGACTTTGTTTTAGGTAAGAAAATTATTTAAAGTCCATTTAATATGTTTAAGAACCGAATGGTGCAAGAGAATTTCTTAAAAGTTTGTAATTCCATGTATTACTGTAAGTTACGATGTCTACAGGACAATTTTCTACCGTTTGAAAGGATTTCTGTAAATAATTTTGTATTTCAGTATCTATAATTACCATTTCTGATCAATTTTTAATGTTGTTAATTAATTTTGTATTAATTCCAATTGTTTTTAATATGTTAGATTGTTTGAGTGATTGTTAATGATCGAGAAATATCGGGCGGATGCCTTTGAAGAATTCTCGTAATTTCGATAGACTCTATATAAACAGATCGCCTGGACAGAGACATTCATTCAGTTAGTAAGTCAGTTTAGTTGACAGTATTCAGTGTTACAGAGAGTTTCATCCAGTTGAGTTCACAAAGATTTTATTTGCAACGACTCAGAAGTGCATCTTTGGATTGTAACCATGCTTGTGAATATCGCTGACTTGTTTGGATCACAATGAAACAGACATCTTCAAAAATAACCTGTTTGGTGGACTAATTAATGCAGTTCTTAAACCACAAAAGAACCCTAACACTACCCCTGACACCCTTACCTAAAAAAGAGAATCTTTCCACATGCTTGTGTGGATATTGATTATACTACTGATTTTGTTAAGTAGATACTTGTTATCAATAGCCGGTAATATAATTGACATTATTAGTAAGTGTATGTACCATTCCACATCCCCGAGACTGTTTTTTCATGGGATCAAAGCAAACATAACTATGTATCTATTTACAGGATACAAGTTATATGTTTAACATACAGATTGTAAGACAAACATACCATTTTTGTAATAAATGCTCTAGATCTAACAATTTTAGATGGTGGGACCTTTGATCCTCCTTCTCCTGCTCTTAATTGACCCTAGGTACCTGTACAAACAGGTAGCTTGTGTCTACCTAATCCACATTACCAAGTACTGATAATGAGTTAGTTACTTGATATCTCATACGCATAGCCAATTTAGTGTTAAACACAGATACATATCATCAAATATTAGTTTAGAAGGCCAAATTAAACTGAAAAGCATCAAAATTAAATATGATTAGGTGAAGAGAATTCTGGGAGTATAAAATTCATGTATTGGTGATGGCTCTTGGGTGGACATTGGCAGAGGAATTAAAAGCAGTACCTGGGAGCGTAGAGGTCACCATGACCACAAGCTGGCGCTCCATGTGTGGCACGAGTGGGAAAGCTCTTACATAGGTAATGGAGTCAAGGACTGAAATGAATTACTGAAGGAAGTGATGAATAGTTTATCAGAGATGCTGAAATAATTTAAAATTCAAGTTCACAAAGGGCAAAAATAGATGGCTGGGAAAATTGTACACAAATAATTTAAGTTTAAAGATAACAATAAGAAAGGGATAAATAAGTGTGTTTGGATATGGCCTCTAGAGGACTCACTCCATCCATTGCAGTTAAATTAAATTCAATCATGCCAAACGTCATGACTGAATGAAAATATGAGGAGTACACTAACGCAAGGTCTGCTGTTAGAGAAAGTGTTCTTATTGCAAAATTAGCACAGTTTAACTTCTTCCAAGGAATTTTATACTCTTTTTTTCCTAGATAGTGTTATTTTTATAATTTATCAGTAAATTTTGCCACACATTAGACTGCACATAGATGCCTCAATATATTTTTAAACTATCTTAATAATGATTCTGAATTTATTCTTTGGGATTTGATTTAAAGTAATTTCAAAATTGTGTTGTTTCCTGTTGTCAAATCAAATGGTAACTTCTACAGTGTGCTATTAACTGCTTTGGTAATTCATTTGATATTCAATAGAATTCTTTGATGTTTGTTTTAAGTTTAATTTAAACTGAAATGGATTTTAAAATAAATGATCAATGTATTATTATTTCAGTAACTGGATTCAATCTTCACCTTGTGACTCCTGTTGTGTGCATCGTGTGCATATTCTACACAATGATGGTAAGTTGCAAATTATTTCAAACTTTGAAACCACTCACACATAAATGAGGTTTTTTATATATATATATACAGGGTGCGTCACCAAAATCCGGACAAATCGAAGAGTTTTTGAAACAATTTTTTTTTCACAAAATATTAAATATAACAAAAAATACTTTTGCATGGTTTATCAGGGACCACTATAGAAAATAATTATTCAATATATCCCCCTTTAGCTTCAATAACTGCCTCCAGTCTCGGCCTGAAGCGGTCGCATGCTCGACGTAATGCAGCTGAGTCCATGGCGGCGAATGCTGCTTCAATGGCGGGTCTCAATGATGCGACGTTTGGATGCCGAGACTCGTTGGACATCCTTTCAACTACGCTCCAAACATAGTAATCCAGAGGATTTAAATCGGGACTGTTTGGAGGCCAAACTTCTTTGACCAAAACATGTCCAAATTATCGTACATCCAGTTTTGAACCAAATGGCTCGTGTGGGCTGGTGCACCGTCTTGCTGGAAAACTGTACGGAGTTCCAGACGCCACTGCATCAATCCACGGCTTCACAACACTCGAAATAACATTCAAAAAAACTTCTTTTGTCACAGTTTCCTTGTTTTTTAAAAAATGTGGGGGCATGACATGACCCTCGCTCGACACAACACTTAGCACGTGAACACTGGCAGGAAATTTTGTTCTGGCAACAATAGGGATATCCTGTGGATCATGTGCAAGCCGAATTCTTTCAACTGCTGAGCGCCCAGCGCGAAGACCTTCGACAATCACGGCTCTTTTATCATACTCCGCACTTCCCTTCAACATCATGGCCATTTTGAGGTTACCACTGTTTACTAGAAACGTTAGACACTGCAGAGCGCCAAACACGACCTCTGGCGGAAGAAAAATGTGGCGGGAAATTTGAATTTAAAATTGTCCGGATTTTGGTGACGCACCCTGTATATATATATATATATAAATTAATCATTCAATGAAATAGAAGTGGTTCAACATAATTACAATCCACAGAAATTTTTAAGGGCGTAATACATTAGTGCTCAAGCCATCCACCAATGAGTTGGACTCCTGATGACAGTCTATGCAGCTGTATAAACACTCAGGAGCTGTCAGTTTAAAATTTGGGCAGACTTAAAAAATAATTAGATGTTAGAATGGAAAATTAGTATTCAGAATTCATGATAAATACCACCAAGCATATCTATGACAACAATCAGCTGTTGAAATCAAAATACATTTGAACTGATATTAATTAAATAATACAATCTTGACTAACATTTCAACATTTTTTGATAGCAGATATGTGGCTTAAAACATCTGTTAGTATTTGAGTAAAGAAATTTACAGTGTATAGATGCAGTGTAATCTTCACCTGATGTAGTCATGAAAAAACAATCTTTTGTCACCTGGTTCTGGTATCTTCATCGATTGTGGCATGATTATTGATTACAGTCCTACTGTGACCACTATTTATCAGACAAGGCATGTCAGACTCAGTATAAATTGTATGAGTATTTCTTTTTCTTTTTTTGCTGTCATCAGTTTCTTAACCAGTTTGATGAAATCCTCTCTCTCTTTCTTCCTATTTTAAGCTAACATACCATTCACAGCATACCTCCTCAATCATCTACTTCAGATAATCTAAAATCTGGCTTCCTGTACATTTGAAGTCAAATTCTGTTTGTTAAAAATGTTATTACTATCCCCAAATAAAATTTTTAACTTTCTAATGATGTTGCGATTTAAAACCTGTATTGTATTTTTGGAGTCAAATTCTGTTTGTTAAAAACGTTATTACTATCCCCGAATACAATTTTACACGTGTTATCAGTGCTAATGAACTGTGTCTGCAGGGAGGTCTGAAGGCTGTGGTATGGACCGACACTCTGCAGACGATCCTCATGTTCGGAGGAGTCGTAGTGGTGATGGTCCTCGGCACGATACACGTCGGGGGACTCGGCACCGTCTGGCGACGTGCTACTGACGGAGACAGGATCGAATTCTTCAAGTGAGCTTCACATGTGTTGCTTCTCACACTCAACATAAACTATGTTCTAACTGTGGATATTTAATTAAATTTACTTATTTTTGAGGGTATGCACACAATGGTGGTAATTTTCCTTATCATACACTTTCCTCCATGTCTTCTATCCAACTACATTTGCCCTCTACAACTGTTAATTTTAAATTCTTTCAGCATATTTCGTAAACCACTCATCATTTTGCATGGTAATTTACTCCAGTACCTGATCTCCTTATGAATGAAATATAATTTTCCCACACCCCTAAGGCTAGAAGCGAGCACAGCTTGTGGTCATGGTCAGCTAGGTATCCTGTGTCTAGGTCACCCTGCAGCTGTTAACAGTCTTCTATGCTGTGGTCATATTGCATAGCATTTTTTCATCTGTAAACAACCTAACATCTGATAGTAAACCATTAACACATTCATTCATTGCAATAATGAATAGCAATGGTCCCAATACTCTACCCCATAGCACTCCCATATTTACTTCCACTTCATCTCTGATGACAACTCAAGACTAACATATGATAAGCACAGATTCAAAGAAGTACATCCGTTGTTTAGATTTTGTTTATATGTTTAGTTATGATGGAGTTTATACCTCAGTGACAGTTTCCATATTCGTATACTTTAGTATTTCACAAATTATCATCATATATATTATTTCTATAAGGTGTTTTTTTTTTGTTGTCACAAGCCATTATCTCCCTTCATACCTAACCTAAATCAATGAATGAGGTATCATTTTAAAGATTAAGGTATCCGCTATGGTCGCATTGTATTATAAGGAAAGAATTTTTCATAATTCAATACGTAAAGGCCAAAAATATTATTTCTAAAACATGTTTTCTTGCAATGAACAATTTATCTCCCTTGATACCTAATTAAAATCGACAAATGAGGCACGAATATAAAAATTAACATCTTCTTTTTGGTGGGATCATATTTTAAGAAAGGAATTATTCAGAATTTGACCCATAAAGGGCAAGAACATCATTATTTCTCATTCATGATTTTGTGTCACAATCCCTTTATCTCCCTTGATACCCAACTGAAACTGATGAATGAGGTATCATTTTAAAGAGTAAGGTCTCCGCTTTAGCAAATATATTTTAAGAAAGGAGTTTTTTAGGATACAACCCAGAAACAGTAAAAGTATATATTTAAAAGTGTATTTTGCTCACGAGCCATTTATCTCCCTTAAACTGATAAATGAGGAATCAGTATAGTCTTATCGGGTGACCAGCTGAGTGAGCAGGGTGTTCTCACACGATATTTCTGCAATCAGAATCTCTGTCACCATCTTCTGGACAGAAGACAAACGGTAAAAAAACCTGCTAATCAGCGATGTACAGTAACTAACGTAAGACATCAGATCTCAACGTATTACAGTGCTACGCAAATAATCGCTAAAATGCAGCAAACATGTGTAATATATACTGCAGTTACAAACATAACTGATGCTAAAAAGGCTGTACAATTATAAGCATATGTGACCAAAGAAAAATGTAAGTAAGCTTAAATCTGCAACCCACAATTTCCATGTTTCAATTGTAAAATAGAACAAATGTAACTATATGTATAAATACCCACAGACAGAACCACTGAAGATGCTTCGCAAATGAAGCAAAACGCGTTCAGAAAATAAAACAACAATTTCAATTGCATTGGCGTTATAATTATACATAAAATTGAAGCTATCGCAATTGAGGAAATGGCCCACAATATCCAGATGTTTCTGGTGAAGTGTCAGATGCGGCAGAAGGCTGGGATCTTTATAGCCTCAGAGCTGGCCGGATGTGCGCGAGGTAGACGTGCGTGCAACTGATTGGCTTACTCGGTCGACAGCTGGGCGGTGGAGTGGGCGTGGCTAGTGTTGTAAAAAAACGGTTTTTTTTCAAGCCTGAAAAAAAACATGAAAAAAAACTTTGAAAAAAAACATGTTTTTTTTCTGGAACACGTTTTTTTTCACAACTACTAAATCTCAATTTTGTAAGGCAGTTATCGTTTAATATGACTGTTTTAGAGTTTATACTAAGTACTTATCTTAATTTTTAAATGTACTATATTTTTCTGGTTCAGTAAAACAATAATTACGAAAGTATTGGCGACATTGACTGAAAATTTCCTTTTACGAACGGTGCCAGCGCATAGTGATTAGTGATACTGATACCGAGTCATAAAATTGTCAGTAATTATGAATCGTTTCCTTGCAACCGTTTGCGTAAACCAACTATTGAAAAGAAATAAAGCTCATATTTTGTATGTTAATAGATTTAAATTCAAACTTAAAAGACCGTAATACAGAACTAACGGCGCAGTATTTATGAACGGTGCCACAGTGACAAGCTCAATGCCACGGTCTTCCAACGATGAAATATTGCGCGTAATCGATATCCGAAATCACAAGAGCTTACTCCTATTGCTTGGTGGGCAGGACTTTGCAAGTCGACTGCCTTATCTAAAGTAGCGATCAGAGTTCTAACCCTTCCAACTACATCGGCTGCAGTTGAGAGAACATTTAGTACTTACAGTGACATTCATTCCAAAAAAAGGAATAGACTGACAAATTATAGAGCTAGCAAAATTGTGTACATTGCTCACAATTTAAAATTGAAATCTAAAAATCGTCTGAGAACAATACAAGAACAACCAGGAAAAGGAAATGCAAATGTTTCTGAAGTGAT
Source organism: Vandiemenella viatica (assembly GCA_031002005.1). Classification (NCBI taxonomy): domain Eukaryota; kingdom Metazoa; phylum Arthropoda; class Insecta; order Orthoptera; family Morabidae; genus Vandiemenella; species Vandiemenella viatica. The sequence continues at coordinate 3,051,676 of CM061920.1, forward strand.
GGAACTAGAGGAAACAGAAGGAGAAAGTGAAAACACCGACACCGACCAAACTAGTGTTGGTAGCGCTGATTCCAGTGAATGTGATACTAATACTGACACCGATGATGAATAATATTATGTAACCTATAGAGATACATTTATCAAACATTATGTAATAATTTATATCATTCAGTAATATTTAAAACAACAATGTAAAATGTAAATAAAACTATAATTTATCAAATATATTGTTTTTCTGAAAAAAAACCAAATTTAGAAAAAAAACAACGGTGCCATGTTTTTTTTCATGTTTTTTTTCAAAATTTTGAAAAAAAACAAAATGTTTTTTTTCAATTTGCAACACTAGGCGTGGCGCCGGCAGGTGTGGCATCAGTTGGATTGCGTCCGCCGTGCCGCGCGTACCTTGCCACGCTGGTGATGTACTGCACCAGTGACTGGCGTCCAAGCTTAACTAAGTTGGTACCCAGAGTCCCGGTTGACATTCTGATACAAGTCTCTGTGTGTAGGTTTTCTGAACACAGTGTGTCCAAGTGTCCCATCTGTTTTCCTTTCGACAAGGATGTATAAGAATGGTAGCCGGCACCCTTCTTCCACCTCCAAGAACAAGAACATCAAGTTCACGATAGCTTCCTTTAACCATTTTATCTATCTTCCTAACAAAGCTTAACAACCAACATTCATGTGAATAGTCTCTACTAAACCCATTTGATGAGTGCTTTGTTTCCTCAAACATTTCCCTGCTGCAGTTGGGTGGCAAGCTCTTCAGTGCGTCTATCACTGATTTAAAATTTATTGTAGTTCTTAAACTATGATGCTCTCTGACTCTATGATGAATTAGTATAGAAAATGTGGTATTGAAAGAGGTGGAAGTTAAAAAAGGAAGTCCAAAATGTACTGTATTGCTACAATGACTAATGGTCCTCCTGCACTGACAATATTCTTCATCTCTTCATAAACTCATCTTTCGCCATTTTCTTAGCTCTTATCATGTCCTTGTTTAGTTGTTTCAAATATTCCCTACTACCCTGCTGTCTCTTAACTCTGTTATGTTATGTTCTTACCAACCTCTTTAACCTCCTCAACTTCCTATTGTAGTACACAGGTTCTCTACTTCTCTTTATTTTCTGTTTTGTAATAAATATTTTTTCCTCCTTTCTTATTATCTCCTAGAACTCTTCCCACCTTGACTCTATTGCATTTGTGCGTTCCTTTCATTTGCTGAAACGTTCTCTGAAATATCTCTTCAACTTCAATGGGAAGGTCACCTTGGGTAAGTGATAGGGAGTTCTAAAGGAATCCTGCAGCTACTGTAGAGGGAGATGAGTGGGTGTATAAGTATTTTTTTATTTGTTTATGGCTGTATGCCTCATCGACATTCAGGTCTTTAGAGGCGGAATGGGACTGGGGACAAGGAATGGGAAGCAATTTGGTCATGGCCTTTTTGAAGGAAGCATCCCAGAATTCGTCTGGAGTGATTTGGGGAAACCATCAAAAACCAAAATCTGGATGCCCGGACAGGGATTTGAACTGGGGTTCTCCAGAATGCGAGGCCAGGATGTTAACCATTGACCCAACACGCTCAGTGGGTGTATAAGTGAAGTAAAGTAAACACGTATGGCCACGATATCTCCAAAGGTTTCAGCCACTGAGTGACAGAGTTTTCTACTGGCTGTGCGTGTACCTCTCAATGTGGCTACCCTAACCTAGCCCAGAAATCTTACTTGCTAAAGGAGAGCAACAGTTTAACATGGAACCCAAACCACAGAGTATCCTACTTCACAATAAGAAGTGAAGAACCAATCAAAATGCTAGCTAAGACTGGCATCCAGTCTGGATTCCTTGTAATACCCAGTCAGCCACCTTAGCCAACAGAGCCACAAACATGATAAGATGATGATACAACACCTGGTCTAGGCCCTCGATTGAATATGTTTTGACAGCACAACTCAAAAAGTTAACTGATGTGATAAAGAAGCTCTGTTGAGGATCTGTGGGAGATGACATAGTGTGGAGGGATATTTGAAATTTTTATTTGAATATTATTTTTTGTAATTATTATTTAAAAAATGAATACATTTTATTCCTCCTTTACATGTCCCCTAGTTCTTATTTCTTATTCCCATAGTTAATACTTCCAACGATATTATCATTGCCTCTGCCTCCCCACTACCCCCAATGGTCAAATAATCTGTACCTGTAGCTATGTTGATAGTAGACACATGCACAAGCTCAGTCATGTATTTCCATATTGTTGAAACTAAGTACGACCCGAAATATTGTGTTTGTGAATTATATTATTATTGTTGCTCTCTCTTTTGAGTGGTCAGTGTAGTTATTCTTTCCATTCCTTATAAGTATTGCTTCGTGGCAGTTCCTCCTACTACGTATGTTCCAGGATGAGCCTGGACCCCACGGAGAGGCACACCTTCTGGAGCGTCGTCGTCGGCAACTACGCCAGCTGGCTGGCCGCGTGTGCCGTCAACCAGGCGATGGTGCAGCGGGCGCTGGCGATGCCGTCGCTCCACAAGGCTAACGTGTGAGTCACTGCTGCCTCACACGCGTTACTGGCTATCATACATATTCAACAACTGGTAAATATAATTGTTATTAATTTAATTGAGATGGAGATAACAGTCCAGTGGCAATTCCTCTAGTCATCTAATTTCCCTTTTTTAAATTATCCTTTATAATTGAAGTCTTCAATTCCTCCCCCCATTCATCCTTCCAATTTAGAAATTTTAATTTTAAATCCCTTAAGCGTTTTTGGTAAATTATTCATAACTTCACTTGGTAATTCCCTGACACCCTTCCCAACAAAAGAAAATTTTTCCACTTCCTTACACATGAAATTGAGCGCCAGCTTGTCGTCATTGCCAACTTTCCCCTTCCATATTGCCTCATATTCCATATTCCAAGCCCCATCTCCAACATATGCCCTGTACATTCCCGGCACTCTTTTCACCCTCCTCCTTTCGTCCAATGACTCCCAATCCAGCTCCTTTATCATATCAGTTACTGACTGGGTCCTGCGATAATTTCCACAAACAAATCTAGCTGCTCTTCTTTGCACACCCTCCAACTCCTGTATTTGATAACCAAAATGTGGGTCCCAAACTGCACCACCATATTCAACCAGTGGTCTGACTCGGGGTATCAGCCCACTTGTTACTCAGTCAATCAAATATCGAGATCGTGCCAGAAAGAACTCCGACCTCCAGCTGACCACGTGTAACCCCCCTCACTGCCGATCTGCTCCACATGCCACTGAAGCCACCTCATCCACACGTGGCCACAACATCACTGGGCACAGTTGGCGAGTGTGAGATTGCCACTCGGAAGCCTGATGCTGAGGGAGGCCCGAGAACATTCTATGTAGCTGGTACAACGGGAAAGCCACCAGTCATTCTTTACTTAAATTGTTTTTCTTGAATTTTAGGATATAAAATTCATCTTAAAACTTAATTATTATTAATTTTTTTGTTTTTAGATTTGCTTATAAATTACTAGATGGAGGAAAAGTGAAAGCTAATCTTTCCTATATTAATCCTTCAAGTTTTCTTCAATTACCTCTTTTTTATAATTATTTTTTTCTTTTGTTACAGAACTGTCAGCATTTTGGCAATCGGAATTGTTTGTATTGTCAGCATGTGTTGCTACACTGGGCTTGTTATATATGCTGCATTCTTCGACTGTGATCCTATTTCCACAAAGGTAGTATTTGAGACAGTTTCAATGAAAACACTTGTTTTAATATTATTTCAAAAGAGAATTTAACTATCACAAGGGACAGCTGCAGGCCAGGAACAGCCCATGAAAAGAACGGCTGCTGACTCTAAGAAGTGATGGTTCCTTTATTATTATAAAATCACTGAACATTTGGAAGCTAACAAGTTCATAAATATGAACCAAACATTATTGACATTAATAGCGCTACAGGACTTGGGGGGGGGGGGGGGGAAGAAAATGCAACCACAAATACACAATATTTCAGGTGAATATTTAGTCACATGAGAGAAAAATAAATCACATGTCAACACCAACAGGTGTGCACCTTTGATGTGTTCAGATCTGGCTCATTTGCATCTGTCAACATTTTCTGTGGTGTTTCATACCTCCAATCTCTAATTTTAGCAATTGGTTTACTTTCTTGTATTTGTTTGTTTTTACATTGTCTTAAAAGCTTATACTTTTTATTACAGTAATAATATATTTTATAGTGATGAGTATAGTTATGTAAATTTATGTACCAGGCAAAAAGTAAAATTTATCGTCATTACAAAAATGGGGGAGTTTAAAAAATATAGATCATAGCTAAATTTCTTAACCGAACTTACAGCCTCATACATTAATAGACTCAGTTCTGTTTGAGGCCACAACACATCACACTTGGGAGTCATGTGGTGAGTCTCAGTATGTACAGCTTTGTCCTGTCTCTCTTCCTTGTAGATGATTTTGTTTATTTTATTTAATCACAATAGATCACACAAGCATTGGTGGCAAAATGCCTACAATCCTGCTTTCACTTTTCAAGAATTTTTAGCTTAAATTCCTTCAATATTTCAGGTAAACAGTCGCTCTGTAATCTATCCCAGTTGCTGACTCTGATTCCCACTTGCTTACACCAGAAATCAAGTGTTGGGTTCTGATCGTAGTAATATCGTCAATAAGGTGCAGTCAGAGACAATCGATCCGTTGTAATCAAATATGACGTTTCCGAGATGACTGCCGCTGAATGAAATTTTGAAATTTTTTTTCTCTTCAGCTCCATTTCAATGTAACTGAGTGGGATTAAATGGACAATATGCAGAACAAGATCCATTCAAAAAAAGCGGTTATACGGTACAACACTATCCCTAAGGAAATTAAAGTTGTTAAGTGGCTCAGAATTTAAAAACTTACCTAGCTAATAAGGTCTGATATTCTATAAAAGAATTCTGATGTATTATTTATTTTCTATTATAAATATAAAAATGTATGTAAATAGTTTTAGAGAGTAGTTATATTTAAAATATTGAATTCAGATGTAATGATAATGCATGTTGTTAAAATAGTTTTAAAATATTACAGACATTATAAACGTATTAACGTTTATGTCTTCCATTCTGTACTATCTACAAATACTGGAAATAAACAATCAATCTCTCTTCTTGCAGGCACTACTCATAATTTTGCTATCAATACCATTTGATGTCTCATCACAACTCTATGCTTTATATACTCTTACAACTCTCTTCACCTTCTGCCTTACTTCATGTGTCTCCCAATCAAACTCCATTATCAAATCAGTTACTGATTGTGTTCTGCAGTAATTTCCACAGACAAATCTACTTGCCCTCCTTTGCAACTCCTCTCTTTGATGCTCATAATGTGGA